>CM074944.1:12962898-12974198 GCA_037576815.1 Pangasius larnaudii
GGTTAAAATCTATCCACTGTCCACTGATGGAGTCCTGAGTACGAAGCTGCTTGTGGCAACCGCAGCCCCAAAGCCACCACAGCAATCGCAGTCCCAAGCCATTACAGTACAGCTCCCCATATGTGATCCACATTAGAGTTAGATGACATTTTGTAGAGAGGGAGCAAGCAGCATGATTAAAAAGATGAACATCCTGACTGGACTTGCATGCTTCTCGTTGTTATGGTAACATTGGATTACATATAGCATATAAATGAAGGCTGTCTACAGACAGCCCAGTTTAGGATTCATATAAACAATTCATTTGGAATCTGCAATCAGAAAGAAATCACTGGCAAAAATCTTTGCAAGTAAAGACCACTGAAATGTAGTCTGTGTGTGGTGCTGGTTAGAGTGGTGGAGTCCTGTGGTGTTCCCTTTCCACTGATCTACAGGGGAGGTGGAGAGGGGCTGACAAAGTGTGATGACTCTAATGTAAGAGAAATCACTGTGACACGTGCCCTCTAGTGGCTCATTGCATTATTGCAATATCAACAGAAAGTTGGCTAACTACTTCGAGCTGCTGAGCAAATGCTATTTACTAGGTACTGCAGAATCTTATTAATAAACTAATTAACTAGCCAAGATCAACACATGCACCCTAACATGCATACTAACATTGTAATCACTAGCCAATTTGTCCAAATGATTCTTATTTAAAATGTTAGCATGTTTACTTTATTATATTAAGTGAGGGGAGAAAGGATTTTCACACCATAAATCTTGGCTAGGAATATCTTGCTTCCACGCTTTTATTTCTAGCATTGCTGCCGCCTACTATGCTGCAATATGCTGCAGTGTGTGTGAGGGGAGAAGAGAGGGGTTCTGTATTTGACTGCTTTTGCCTACAAGATACCAGGATGTCATTTTGAAAGTGAATCTAAAATGTGAATTAATATAGAAATTGAATGCTTTTTAGAAATAGATCAAATTCAATTTCAGTTAAAATTTCAGATTCAGATTTTTGCATTGAAATTCAAATTTAAAGTGGCATGATTCTAACTCCATATGAAACATTCAGTCTAACATTCATGGCTTACCTTTGCTCTGTGTTTGACTATCTGTAGGATGGTTGGATGAATTTGATTGGCTGGTCTCCAGGAAAGGAACCAGTGAATGCCAGGGAAACACTTGCACTGAGCGAGGCTCCACATTAGTCCAGACTACCGAAAGACCGAAAATCAGAAAATATATATTATATATATGTGAACAGTCTGAGCTTCTTTATTGTTTTTTTTTAGATAACATAGACACTATGAATTTCAACATATGATCTTAAATTTAAACTAATTCAAAGTACATATGAATATGTTAGGACTTTTAGAATCCTAAAAAATGTGCAATATTTTATGCAATATTTAAGTAGTCAAAATCCACTTGAGCTCTCCCCACACAGGTTTTCAGTGGGGTTTAGGTCAGGGGACTAGGATTGATTCTGTACTCGTTGAACTGTTTTTGTATGGATTTGGATGGATGTTTTTGATCATTGTTCTCCAACCATGACCCAGCTGTAGATCCTTGGCAGAGGCAGCCATATATTCATTTAAAATCCATTGGTACTTTATAGAGTCCATTTTGCCATGTATCCTAAAGGCTGGTTTCTCTTGGACGAATGCATGTACGAGTAGCGGAAATGCAAGCGGAATTATTCACATACTGGTTTGTGCATCATATGTACATATGGAAAATGAAAAACAACATCCACATCCCTGTCCATCTGAATTCCAAGTTGAACTGTAAGATGTTTAGTGAGTTCATGCACAGCGATGATCCAACCATGATCATCTATAAACATCCCTGTTAGTGTGCTACAACAACTCTGGTTGTTTTAAATTTCTTAATTATCAGGCATGTAGCTATTTTTGTAACTATTGCCTGTTTTATGAAAGCAAACAGAATTTTAATTTATTTGTGTATTCTCTAATCTTCCCCATGTTGATGTATGGATAAGAAAGTTTGGCCTCTCTTTTGGACAAAAACCGTTTATGATGATTTTGAGATGGAAATTTTTCTGTGGCATCCCTAATAAATATTGTTAATTGATATCACCAGTATACATGTCTAATGTTAGCTAAGTTGAATACACACTGATAGATTTTATTTAATATTAACAAACTCAAAACATTCCACCTTGACAGAATCTACCTTGACAGAAAGTGAAGATGCCCTGCAAGTCCAATAGAGAGCAAGTGAGACTGTGGAAAGTGGGCAAGACTTCCAGGCAGCATCAGTTAATATCGAGTAATATCGAAACACTATCGAGACCAATAAAATAGAGTCCAGCACAAAGCTGTGATTTAACTCTTCTGCTAGAACAATGCAGTTAAACATATGGAAAGAAAACAAGATGCTTGAAAGTATAAAATATTATCCTCTTTATATAATATTACATTGTTATGATATCCATTGACTCCAGTTTGGAGTGGGGGTTGATGCCTGTGAATGTGTGTGAACCATAGAAAGAGATGGAGTCTTTTTTTGCTGAAGCTTCTTTTTAGTCTTGCATATATTTCTTTTGTGTTTGTTTTGGAGTAAATACAACCCATTCTGCAGCACTCTCTTCTGACTCATCATTGTGAAGGAAAATGATCTGAACATATGGAAATTACCCCAGAGTGGCAAAAGGATTAGCACACTCTGACCCTAGAGCTCTCAGATAACAGAAGCTCCCCGAGTAGAAAAGGTAACACTTGTATAACCTTTCAAAAGCAGTCAAAAATATGCCAAAAGGTAGAGGAGCCAATCAACATGTGAATACAGAACGCAGGAGTTTTGAACTCTCCGATATTAACAGACAGTTAACGGTAAATTTTCACTAAAACAGCACTATTGCTCGTGCGACATTGCTAACATATAAAGTTAATTGTGATAATAGCTGTTGGAAATGCTGATTTTCCTATTTTTATTAGCCTAGCGGTTTTGGACAATTTTATATCACAATATTTTAAAAGGGAAGGCTTGCAAGAAGAAAAACACTTTTTGTCAAGGTGTGCTACATTAAAAATGCTATCATAAGAGGACAAGCACTATGACTACACAGGAACCTAATCCCTACTAGAAGAATTCATATACTTTTCTACAATCTTACCTGTGCCAGGTCGTCCCATTATAATGTCTTTGCGAGGGGCAGGATGCGGAGACTCTGCTGGTAGAATGAGAGGCAGTAGAGCAGTGGGACTAGGATGGCAGGCCACAGGTTGTGGTAAAATCCCTCCTTGTACATCTACATGATCACCTGGCTTTCTTTCTTGCTCTCTCCCTCCAGAGCCTGAACTGGCGGGACCAGCAGCTATACTGGAGGAAGAAACACAGCTGGGGCTCTGGCTTGAGTATGTTTGATGACCAGCTGCTACAGTAGTTAGTGACTGAGCAGAGGTTACCAGCACCAAGGTGGGGGCAGAGTTCCGGAGCAGTACTGTACCATTTGTGGCAGCTCTGTTAATGGGAATAGGAGCCTGGAGACCCACAGCAAGGTGAGGTGGTTGACTATGCTCTCTGGAGCGGGAACCTGTTCTTCTGTTCAAGGGACCCTCACTGAATTTTGCCAGTGGCACATCAGGATTGCGGACGATTACGGGTGAATCACGCAGTGGAACAATACGGCGTGAACTGGGGTCCTGGGGCAGTGGTGAGGGGGGTGTAGGAGAAACCAACATAGGTGGAGGGGTGGATGCAGCAGAAGATGAGGGACGACTAGTTGTACTCCTTGGTCGAGTAAAAGAAAGAGAAGAAGGTGTGTTTGACTGGCTTTGAGGTGATACTGCTCTGAAGGCTGCAGGATTGAGACCCAGTGGCAAGTCACTTAGTTGGGGATCAGTCTTAGTATAATCAGGTGCAATAGGAAGTGGGGGTGGCGGAGCATCCAACTTACGCTTGCTGGGACTC
This sequence comes from Pangasius larnaudii, assembly GCA_037576815.1. Lineage (NCBI taxonomy): Eukaryota > Metazoa > Chordata > Actinopteri > Siluriformes > Pangasiidae > Pangasius > Pangasius larnaudii. The sequence goes on from CM074944.1 coordinate 12,966,823, forward strand.
ATAGGCACAGTAAAGGTCAGGTTGGTCTGAAAAGTGGGCATAATACCAGACAGGTGGCGATCCCTCTCTGCACTGGGGGTACCCAACTTGGTACCACTGAGGTGGCGTGGACGGCGCGGGGTGAGAGATGAAGGTGCAGTGATGGGGCTGAAATTGGCTGGGTGAAAACCAAAGAGTGGAGATGGTGAAGGAGATGGGGCAGGGGAGAATGGTGACTGATTGGACACAGGGGAGAATGAGGGAGTGCCTGAGCGTGAGCTGCCCAGAGACACCAACATGTTTGCTGCCTCACACTCATCAAAGTCAAAGCGTGACAAATCACGTGGCAGGTCTTGTGGTAGGAGGGAAGGCAAAATTAGACGAGGACGAGAGTCTCCTCCACGACTGCTGGCTTCACTACTGTCATGTGATGTCTCATCCCAGTCAATCTCACTGCTGGTACGACCTCCTAAGCGGCGATCAGGTGTGAGGGTGCCTGTACTGCTGGCACCACTTCTGTCTCTGCCCAAACTGCCTCCTGCCTCCATCTCTTTAGTACGCATAGACAGATGACGGGAGCAGTAGCCACGTCGCTGGGACTCCTTAGAGCAGCCCTCACGGGAGCACAGTCGCCTCCACTGCTTCCCATTAAACTTTTTTCGGATTCCTGTGGGAGTACATACCACATCCCCCTTCTTATACTTCTGCTGAGCAGCTGTGAGAGGTGTACGGGAACGTGATGAAGAAGATGAGCTTGAGCCTCCCCCTGATGTACCATGGGAGCTGGAAGTGGATGTTTTCTCCAGAGAGCTGCGAGAAGAGGAGGGAGGCAGTGGAGGCAATTGTGGGGTAGAAGAGATGACTGCAGCCCCTGCAGCTGCATCCATTCCCAGCAGTACAGGAGATGGGCCAAGGGATAAGTGGGGTGCTAATGGTGTGCCTATGCCTCTCACCACTGACAGATGAGGGCTGAGGTAGTCAGGCTTGGAGAGAATGGGACGATGTTGGGAGGGCACACCCGAAGGTTTGGTGCCCATGGCTAAAGTGAGGCCACCCTCCCTGAGTGGAGCCATGCTGAAATGGCTGACCTCCATGTCCTCTTCTGGGGCTGGTGCTTGTAAAGAAATCCTTTCCCTTTCTCGTTCTTTTTCAGATTGCCTTTGCAACTCCCTCTCTTTCTCTAGCTCTTTTTGTCGGCTGCAGTCCCAAGCTCTGTCTGGAGCTATGCTGAGTACAGATGTGATGGCAGTGCTAATTGAACAAGATGAAGAGAGTGGTAATGAAGAAGTTTCAGGGTGTATCAGTCCTGTAACTAAGACTGGCCCCGTTACCCCATGCACCATGCTGAAACGACACAGCTCTGATTCCACTTCCATCTCCTCTTTATCCTCCCACTCCCTCTCTCTTTCCCCCACCCTTCGACCTTCCTTCCCTCGGTCAGTAGGCTGAGGCAGCTCCAGGTCCCATGGTGGAACCAGAAGGCGGAGACTTTGCCGCGAGACCCACACTGCTTGAGCAGTTTTTTCCCTCCAGTCCTCCTCTGGTCCAGTTCTGTCCTTTTCATCTGCTGGATCCTTTTGGAGCTGGACACGATAAGGGAAAGAAACAGCAGGGTGAGGGTCCACCTGGGTGATCAGGCCTTCTCTGTACCACTGTTGTGCCCCCTCGCTCCCTTCACTGCCACCTCCAAAGGGCACACACACACGTGTTCCTATGGGCACAGATGCATGCCCCGGAGGGGGTGCATCCAATATCACGTCTACCATATCAGTAGCCACTCGGAATGGGTATTTGCATATTGTTTCTTCTCCATGAAACTGCACCTCCACACCTCCATGCTCTCCACTGACTTCTCGTACAACACCAGCACGAAAAACTCCTGATGACTCTCGTCCTCTATCAGGTGGCCACCTGTCCCCTCTTCTTGTGCTCACTCTGGCCAGGACCCTCTGGTTCTTTAAACCCTTAGCAAGAGTTTGTGACAGCCCAGCTGGTAGGTTTTCCTGTGAAGGCTCAGGACTAACATGAGATTGGCCTCCTTGAACACTGGAGTGGGATCCGGATTGCTGTGTCGTCACCTCAAGGTCCGCTGAGTGCTCACTGGCTGTGTCTGTGGAGGAGCAGCGCTGAGGACTAGATGTGTTTAGCTTTTCTCTCTCACTATTCTCATCTCCTGTTCTGTTTGACTGTGCTGCCATGCTGGTCTGTATGACCCCTGAGGTGCTGGCCACAGGTACCTGGTTGCTCTGACTTACTGTATCTGTGTATTCAGCTCCAGTCGTGCTGCCCTGACTAGCACTGGAGCAATTGTGAGGTGTGCTGCTGTTACTCTGTGGGGGAGTACTGGAATTTCCATCATTGCCATGGTTTCCAGCATAGTGCTCAGAGGTATACTTTTTCTTCGGCACGCGAGCCTTAAAGGTGGCTGTCTTGCGGCTGGATGAGGGATTGGGGCTGTTACTGTCACTCTGTGTTCCACTTGACTTGAAGCTCCGAGAATGCTCCTTTACCTTCCCATAATCCCCTGATACATCTAGTAGTCCTTCTCTTTTTCCCTCTCTCTCTGGGGTCCTGATGGTTCTAACTAGCTCATCCTGTGATGAGTCAGAATTTGAGGATATCAATCTCTTGGGAGAGGAGGGTGAGAGCCTGGGTTTTTCCTCTGTGTCCCTCTTCTCCTCTTCTGGGCTTGCATCAGTCAGCCCCCTTCTCTTACTCCCTTTGGCTCGTGTGGATGGAGGTGACCGTCTGCCTTGTTTTTTAAAGGGCTTCATATTCAGTAATGTTTAGTCCATAGGTTTCCTTATATGTTCCAGCCTATCAATATCTTGCACTGTTTCCCTCATTCATTCCGCGCCTTCTCTTTTCTTATTCCTGCTGTGTCCCATTTTTTTTGGAAATTCAACCCTGCAGTGGAACACAGAATGCAAAACAAATTACTTTTGGTTTTAACACTAGCAATATTTTTTTATGCCTTGTAATTGTCATTATACATTTCTTACATAAATTATACATTTATTTCAATAAATACATTATTGCTTTCATTATGATATATCGTATAATGTAACTTAATGCAATTTAGTAGCCTACTACATGCCAAAACAAAGCTGAACTGAACACCAAGAAAAGTGCTTGCCTGGACAAGTCACACACTGGTTTTTGTTTCTTGGCTGGAACAGAGGAGGCGGGGGAATTCCTTGTTGACTGGTATTTCAGTCTCTCTATCTCTCTCTCTCTCTTTCTATTTCTCTCTCCTTCACTTGTTGACCCAAGTGACCTTTATGCATTTCTTAGACATTCGACTCACAATCCTAGACTTCCTTTCAGACAATCAGGTATATCTCAGACTACATCGTTATCTTACTCTCCCTCTGTCTTTATCATTTCTCTACTTCTCTCTTTGAGTCTTCCTATACTGTTACACAACATCACACATGTATGCACAACACCAACTTATGTGCGCAAGCCTAGTTTTTCAATCGTTTGGGGCTTTTATATGTAGCTTATAAAGTATCCTGATCTAGCCTATAAAGTCCTGTTTACTTAGTGTCATTCAGTTCAATGCCAGGGTGCCTGAGAATGATGTAAAATGATGTAAAACATTATATTGCAAATTATGTTGTATTACAAATCATGCATGACAATGTAATAATGTGTGCGAAGCAGTACTCCAAAACGGTACCATTCCATTAAGAAAACCACAAAAACCACAATGTTCACATTTCTTTGCTCTGTAATAGCTCTATATCTACCAGTTAGATATAGAAGCTGTGATGCCCTGTATACTGCTATACTGCTCTCACTAATAAAAGCCTACCATAAAGTAATGTAGTAAGACCATTAATCATCTATGGCAAACAAATGTATAAAAATGTACACATACAAAACGCACATCAATGATACCATACCCATTTTAAGCTAATCACGGCTTTACTAAGCTAGCTTTTCTAAGATAAAAATGGTTTTCTTTCGAGTTTGGTTGAGTAGTGGACTAGCGTGTAGTGCCCTACTCTGCGCGTACAACCGCCTATCTCTCTCTCTCTCTCACACACACACTCACACACACACACTCTCACACACTCACACACACACACAGTAGTGGAGTGACGCAGGCCTGTCCACAACACAAGGCCGCAGTGCATTTTTACGCTCTACAAAGCCTCGAAATAATGACAAAGGCGACATATAACACTACATAGTGTACAACTGCGCTGTGACGTAGCAGGATTTATGTATCTATAGGCCCTAAAATGAGAAGAAACCGTTAAATTAATCTGTGCGCGAGGTAGCAGTATATACTCGTAAGGCTAAAAACACTCTACGCAGTATCCTATCAGCAGATATGTGTTTATTCTGAGACAATTAAAAGACGAGGGCCACACGGACGAGAAGAAAAAAATGGGTGGGTTGGTGAAGTGTAACACAATTCCGCCGCGTTATGGAAGTGTCTAAGTTTTTAATGTAGTGCACACTTCATAATGACTACACTGTAGCTACACTGCGCAAGTTCTCCGAGCCGAATACACACTTACGGGTATCCGGTATAGTTCAAATATATAGGAGAAAAAAGTTTCAGGCTGACTGTGCACCTCTACACGCCTGTGTGTGTGTGTATGTGTGTGTGTACGTGTGTGATGAGCGCTAAAAGCCTCACGCTTCACTGCCATTCTTTCCGAAAAGGAGCCAGTGGTTACAGCTGTTTCAGAAAACACCCATCGGGTAAACTCTACACAGCGCAAACATCCACCGCAGTGCTGCACAACAAAGATCTGTAGCAAGCTTTAAACTCACCCTTTCAATATTAACAGTGTCGATCAAATAAATATTGATTAGAAAACAAAATCAATAAGAATACAGAATCTTCCCGCAGGTTTAAACGGTAAAAACGCTTTTCTTCCGCAAAGCCACTCCAAATGAGGGAGAAAGTATCGCCGCTTATGGCTCGGGCTACACTACAGACGCAAAATGGTGAATGAAGTCCAAAGCCTTGACAACTCCCCGCTACAGCCAATCAGCGCGCACTGTAGGTTACAGTAACCAATAGGAACACGAATAACATTAGTGAAGGTGGAGCCGACTATCAAAGTGACCCGTACTGACAGAGCGCTCAGGCCAATCGGGTTATGGGAAAACACCAAACAGCTGGTCAAACCCGAACCGGTACCATCCAATGGGCATGTAGGGAATGTCTAGTGAAAGGGAGTAGGCGGGCAAAAGCAAGAAAAATAGCACGATTTACCACTGAACAGAGCTGAGAATACTATACACAGCATCCCGTGCACAACGGGAAATGCCGGGATCCTTAAAGCTAAATATTTTATATAGTATTATTAAACAGAAGATGTTAAATATTGTTTAAAAATCTGTTGGGAGAAACTGCGGGTTAATTATCAAAGTCCATGGTATATTACGGCACCAAATACAAGGTCGTTATTTTTATAAGAATGATACTATGCTATGCTATATTTATTTGAAACGAGACAAAAGCGATCTGTTTAAGTTCCTGACTGTTTCCTGTGAGTGAATCAAACATGAACGAATGCAGCCAATAACGGAGCGGTTTCCGTTTTTTTACTCTTAAGCCCGCCTCCGCTTTCGAAACGTGTAGAAAGTAGAGAACGTCATCAAATCGACCTGTGATTGGTCGGTGGTAGTAAACCTCCTGACCAATGAACAAACAATACGGCGAACTCATTATGCCTGTTGCCATTACTGAGACCAAACAGGAAGAGTTGTGAACAAAGGCTTACAGCACACTAACATCAATACAATATATGTGTAGTAGAATCCATGTTAATCTGTTACACCACAGTGTCTTATACATGCTGTGTGAAGCTACACACACACACACACACACACACACACTTTCAGACTTTATGGACTCAGTGGAGATGAGATCTAAATGTAAACTTATCAGAGTATCTTTATCACTTTAAGTGGGAACTTGTAGCGCACGACATAATTATGTTTTACAGTACAATACTACAAGCCTATCCATGTCTTTATCATTACCTATACCTACCTGTATTACCTGGACAGGGTTAAGTTCCAAGTGTGTCTGCCTTTAATAAAGCACTCATTTATAGTCTGATTAGGATCTGAGAGCTATTAGTTAACAAGTCTTCTGTAAAGAATTTCTGTAATTTCTACATTAATTTACTGTCTTCAGTAATAACTAGTTTATCACTTTAAATGTATTTTGTGGTTCAGTACTGTAACCCGCGCAGTGTGGCCAAATATTTACAGTACTGGCAGAACTGTCACTGTTTTTCTTATTGTTCATCGTAGCAGTTTCTTATGCTGTGATATTTATAGCCTTTTAGCATGATTTTGCTTGGATTTTTGAATTTTTAAACTTATAATATAGCAATATAGCAAGTTCTTATTGCTATATTATAAGTTTAATTTTATATGTTGTGTTTCTGTTCATGTGAACCCAAATAATTGCTTAATAAAAAATTTTAATCAGATACTGACTCTTTCAAAATTATTTAACACATATATTTGGCAATAAAAAACAATTTAAGTGAAAGATTGAAGTGGTAGTCTTTACAGTAATATACTGTAATATACAGTAGAAAAAATGTGCCATTACCATAAACAAACATTACAGTAGGAACTACCTGCCAACTCTGGAACCAGAACGATACTGCACATTTACAACATCATTTTTTACAGTGTTCCACAGTGTTTGTGGTCTGTGGCGATAATAAAAAAAATGCCCTGTTACATTGATTGTTTAAACTATTAATAGCTCAAAATGTCTGCTCCAGGTTTCAGCCCTGGTTTTCACCTGTGGAAAAAAAGAAAAAAAAAAGATCAACCAACATGAAGACCAGAGAGCTGTCTATGGGACAAAAGCCATTTTGAAGCTGAGAAAAGAGGGAAAATTCATCAGAGGCATTACACAAGCATTGGCATAGACAGTACAACAATTTGGAATGTGCTGAAATAGAAAGAAACCACTGGTATACTAACAACCAGACATTGAACAGGTAAGACAAGGAAAACAACAGCAGGTGATGTCAGAAACATTGTGAGAGTTGTGAAGAAAAACCCAAAAACAGCAGTTAGTAGCATCACCAACAACCGCCATAGGGCAGGGGTGAAGGTATCACAATCCACTGTTTGAAGAAGGATACAAACCTCTTATCAGCAGTAAGAGTCAGAAGGCCAGATTAACAGAAATCACAGAGAAATACAGAGATGAGCCACAAAAGTTCTGGAACCAAAATGATCCTCTACCAAAGTGATGGAAAGGCCAAAGTGTGGAGAAAGAAAGGATCTGCTCATGATCCAAAACAGACAAGCTCTTGGGTGAAGCATGGTGGAGGTAGTGTCATGGCTTGGGCTTGCATGGCTGCTTCTGGAACAGACTCACTGATCTTTATTGATGA
>CM074944.1:12987575-12997800 GCA_037576815.1 Pangasius larnaudii
ACTCTCACACTTCATCTTACTTTTGTTTGTGTAAAGCTGCTTTGAGACAATGACATTGTAAAAAGCGCTATACAAATCAAACTGAATTGAATTGAATTGAATTGAATTGAATTGAATTGAATTGAATTGAATTGAATTGAAAAAGTAATTACATGCTAAACAATACTACACTCTAGCGGCCAAAAGTGGAATCGTCAACATGGCATCTTTTAAATTAAGCCTTATTTGCAAGTGATGGGAACAAAAATAGAGAGTGGTAATTTGATCTCAGAGCACGTAGTGTAGTGCTTGTGATTGGACAGGCAGTGAGGACTGTGGCCGTCACAACCAGGATTAATTGAGAGCTTTCCATCTCCCAGTCCATGTGCCCTGCTGTCAAAAGCATGGCTTTTACAATCATTAATTGATGATGATGATGATGATTCCAGTGACTATTAGCAGTGTGCTTCAGAAATAAATGTAGATATTGTAAATTTGCAGAGACACACATCTCAGGAGCACTTTGCTTGCACTTTTGAAGGACTTTTCTGAAATGTTCTGTTTCTATGGAAACTTGCAATAATGCGATTTTTTTATTACTTCAATAATTAATACATTTTTCTACTTTGGCAAAATACTTGTCCTATTAACATCAATTAAAAAATGTAAAAAAAAAATAAAAATAAAAAAAAAGTGACTTTGTAACTCAAAATGAGGATTTAGGTCCTTGTTTTCAGTTGTATTGATTGATATTATATCCTTGGCTAGCTGAAATGTCAAGGCATCAGTGATGTCTTTGCAAATTAGTCATGGAAATCTTGCTTTGCATATATTGCAAATAATCACTGTTTGTGCCATGTCTAAAATGTAAAATCCTACAATCCCATATAACTGATGTTGAATTTTTTAGGAAACCACTCCTCCGTGTTGTCAGCCATGCTGATGTGTTGCCAAACAAAGTGAGGAGAAAATGTAAGCTAAGGAACCACCTACTCTTGGTTATTACTGGTTTGTTTGTGTGTCTGTCAGAGAGCACGAGCTGGACTGGCAAACAGAGTGAAGACTAGTTCATAAAATAACTTGGAATGCCATGTCTGAGCACTTTTAGCTCAACTGATAAAATATATTTAGTACTCAAGATTTCTTTAAAATCATCATATTGCCTAGCTCTAGGCATAAGTATATTGTTTCATTTGGATGATGGTTCTTGTGTGCTGCAGCTGAGGAGCAGGTCATCCAGGACATGCCCACCTTCCTCACCCACATGGTAGTGCTTGGTCTCAGGTTGAACTCGGAAGAGCTCCTTAATACAAAAGCAAGCCACACAAACCACTGGGGTGAAGCTAGCTTCATTGAGAATGCTGGACACCCTGTCACTACAATGTGTGGCATAAATTATTGGCCTTGCAATAATAATATGCTCCTTCTGAGGGTGATAGGATGGTTAAACACAACTGCAACAGTAGTCAGAATTATCAGGGTATTTAGCCTTTCATCAAAGGGGTCTATTTGGGAGTAATGCCTCATCGAAGAGATGTAGTCACCAATGACACCTCCCTCACTGGATGGCAGGGTGGGGCAGTGTGGTGTGGAGTCCCAGTGTGAGAGTAGAACACTTCTACCAGCTGGAACTGGGGTGAAAGGAGACGTGAAATTAAATGCTAGCTGCGTATGTAACTGCGGTTCTATGAACCTTGAATAACTGCCAGAATCATTCAGAATTAGTGCAGACCCAGACGTAACGCAGCAAGAAAGGTCCAGGGAAACAACGGCCATTTGAGAATGGTATTTCCATCAATGATTCGGCATGCATGTGCACGTGCACAAGACGTATGCCATGCCTTTTTTTTCTTCTATTTCAGGTTGAGAGTTAATGCTGTGCATGTTTTTGCTGTCACTTCTCACTGGCAATTTTCCTTTCTTTTTTTCTTTCTTTCCTCTTTTTCTTTTTTAGTTTTACTTTAATTTGTACATTTGATTTTTTTTATTTGTCTTTTGCTTGTCTTTTGTTGTTTTAATGTTTGTGGTGGCTGTGCTTGCTTTGTTTAGCGCTTATGCAACGCTGCGGCTGCATGGATCCATGGTGTGGACTGAGTTCAGCTATGCTATTGAAATTCAGTCATAACTTTTGAAGGACTCAGCTAACCAGTCTGTTTGCTGATTTTATTGAATGTTTTGTGTGCTTCTTTTTCCAACATTCTAAAGCAACCTTTGGTTTGAGAAAGGATCTATATAAATTAAAATTAATTGCACACTTAGTTAAATTCTCTCTCTTTTTCTTCCTTATTATTATTATTATTATTGTTATTATTATTATTATTATCTACACCAACCCTGGTGCTTATCTGGTTACACACATAATGCAGCAAGCAGCAATGTTCATGCAGCAAGCAGCCAAAATAGAACTGATAGCTGCTTTCTCAGCTTGTATAACCAGCACTGTTCTGGTTTTTGACTTTGTTTGTTACCTGAGTTTGTATTTTGCCCTGTCAGATTTCATGGGCAGGCAAGCTGCCTCCTGTGGAGAGCCCTGAACCCAGCTCACAGATATCCATCCCACATGAATACCTACAGTTCAAGGAAGTGTTCAGCAAAACCAAAACCAGTGGCCTGCCATCCGGCTCAGGGCCCGGACCATGCTCCCATGCAATCACATCTAGCCCTTCTCCATAGCCAAGCACAATGCTATGGAGGAGTACATCCAGGAGGCACTTCAACAAGGGTACATCCATCTCTCCACCTCACTTGCTTCCACTGGCTTTTTCTTTGTACAAAAAAAGGGGACTTACTCTGACCATATATCAGCTACAGGTGCCTCAACCTAATCGCAGATAAATATCGTTATCCTCTCCCCCTGGTCCAATCTGCCCTGGCGCAGCTTCAAACAGCTCAGATATTAATGAAATTTGACCTCTGCAGCACATGTAATCTTGTGCGAGTCTGTGAGGGCGACAGCCTTTAGCACCACCTTTGGCCACTTTGAGCACTGCATCATGCCATTTGGGCTTTCAAGCGTGTCCTCAGTGTTCCAGTGCCTGATCAATGATACTAGGAGAGATTGTCACTGTTGCATCAATGACATCCTGATCTATTCTATTCTGTCATGGTTGTTGTTTCTCAGATAGGGAAATTCAGTTTGGTCCTGTGTATTTGAGAAGTTAAAGCTTTACATCAGTAATTTTTTTTAAATAACATATGTTTTTACTTCATTTACATGAGCTAGTGCCTACTTTTTTTAAGTTATTTTTTCACGTGAACAGTTAATCAGTCTTTCTTAGAAGCTAATGTTTTGTAAACCATGCAAAACAGATAAATATACAGAATTCAACTATTTACTATGCATTTACTATCTAAAGGTTTAATGGTATTAAAAAAATCTACCTTCTCTGATTTTTTTTGTCTGGTGTCAGTGGCATCCTTGTTCAGTATGAAAACTTCACAGGCTTGAAGTTACCTAAAAAGCTTGAAGTGAGCAAAATGGACATGCAAATCCATCAGCAGCTAAAAGAGTGAAGAAAAATTCAAATCAGGCTGAAGATGATGATGTACTTGTGGTTTATCAATCATTCTTCCTTTGAAGGTTAGAGAGGAGAAAGAAAAGATTGTTAGAAGACTGGTCATTTTCTTTGTGGTGGATATATGGTTGGTTGCATGTATATGTCATTTTATTTCTGGCAATTAAAACAGTACAAAACTGTATAGTAATACCGTCTTAATACCTTAAGAATCAATGGTGGTAAAAATACATAATCATAAAACATATGTGGTTGTCATAACTTTAAAGGTGTAGAGTAAATGCATTTTAAAGTGATTTGATGACATGTGATCTTTTACCTAAGCCTGAAATTTTAAATTAAATCAGCCAGGCAAAAAACTTTGTTACTGCAGTGCTCTTTGGTGATTTATCAACTTTCGAAAACAACAGCTATTAGAGTCAGACGCCATGCAGTCAGTGCTCCACAAACATTCCAGCTTTTTGGGACATTATTTGGGAGACACACACAAGTGTAGGCTGCGTAGGCTGAAGTATGGCAGAGATCTTAGAACGTGCTGTTATTATTATTACTGCTAATGTTGCTATTATTAACTGCTAGGCTTTGGGCTTTGTGTAGACTGCGAGTGGTGACCGTGGCAACAGATGTCGCACATGGCTGAGGTTGGAGCGTTGGCAGGCCGGCTGCTTGCCACAGACATCCTGGCACACACACACACACACACACACACACACACTCATGAAGGCATACACAACAGGCAGGCTGAGTCGTCATCTCACCCTTCAACAGAATCTTTTAAACATTAATTCACAAACTTATACACATATACACACAGAGTATACTCTCTTCACTTAATGACATTCTCATGAAATCACATTAACCCTCATGGCGATAAACACACATTTTCCACTAACTGTATATATGAAGACGGCAGGAGGCTGCTGCCACATGGTCCACGGACCCAGACTGAAGCTCATTCTTTCCAAATTCACTGTGCCGCTCATTTACTTTAACCCATATAGCCTGGTTTGGCCCTGTCGATCTATTATTCCGATTCTCTCCTTTGTCCTCCACATTTCAAATAAAGCTATACTTTTCTTTAATATGAAACCATTTCTATTCATTTTGACTACTTTTGATCCAACTCAAGCAGTACAGAGATGTGTGGTTGTGGTTTCTTTTTATTTATTTAATTATTTATTGATGTTTTTAGTCTTCCATGGAGAAAGAAGGACTCAAGTTCAAGCGCAAGAGAGGGCAATAGAGAGAATGAACGAGAGAAGGGGGAAGGATGGAAATAGGAAGGGACAGTTCCATACAGAGATATAGGAGACACTGTCGACTTACATGCAAAATATAGACTGACACCATTCCACACACACCACTGCCCCTCTCTCTCTCTCTCTCTGGCAGTGTGTTATGAGTTGGCACAGTCCTCTAAATGGGTCAAACACTATAATGCTGCATTACACTAAAGGTTATCTCATAAGTCCTGACCTCCAACCAGGAAAAAACAAGTGATGACAATAAGAATGATGTTATTCTTGGTTCCAACCCTGTTACCACAACCCTGACCTATGTAAAGTCTATGTTCCTTTATCATTATACTGCCAATCTACGTAACATTATAGACTTGTTCCACTTCATTCTTTGTGTGCATCTGCTTAGAAAAGCGTATGTATTGGTTTCAGTATAATACTGATAGCTGTAAAATGCAGTTGTTTGATTGCAAATAGTTCGTGGTTTTTCACAGTTTCTATTCTCACTTCTCCATTTTGTCTTCCTAACTCCTCCTCCACCTTTTCTTCCTTCTCATCACTCTCTCCTCTCTTCCTTAGAGCTGGAGTGTGTTAATCCAATTAAAAATGTGTGAATACCAGCTGGGACAAGGAGAAGGTGAAGGAGGAGAAGAGAGGACTGTATATGGGTGTGTTTTTATGTGCTACATAGACATTATCATGCAAAGTCCAAATAATGATCAGCATGTTTTTAAGGGCACAATCTTTCTCACAATCCCTAGTTCATAAAAACTGTGTGTTTTTGCGCACAAAGGCAGAGGAAAGGTCTTATAAATGAGTGAGGCAGACACCAGAGAGAGAGACCCAATGTGTTTCCTGAAAAGTTCAAGCACTAAGAAAATAAATAAGCCTTTTGATCACAAAGAGTGCATTCACACATGTACCCCCCTATACCCCCACCCCTGGTCTCTCCCTCCCGTCCACCTATGTACACAGAACCACTCTTTTCCTCTCTCTGGCCCCATTCAAACCTGGTATTAACAACTGTCTCAGATGATCAGACCACAAATGGACAGTATTAAGTACAGGTGTGAATGGGGTCAAATGCATCGTGTCATCTGATCACTCTGGCATACTCATTCTTTTCCCCTGTTTCTTTTCCATGTTGGGCTTTCTACGTTTTACACCCTCACCATTTTGTCCCCACCCCTTTCTTTCTATCCTTTCCTAATCTCTTATTCTCCTGAGGCCTCTTCTCTCTTCCCCACCCCACTTCCATTCTCTCTTTCCATTCTCTCTCAATCCCTCTTTCCCCCAGTTCATTAGACTGGAAGACACAACCTCTAGTGCCACAGTTTATCTGCTTTTTATAAAAAAAAAGTTGGAAATAGTGGACATTCTCAAGAAGTGCTGACCTTGACACCTTAAAATATCTTCATAACGCTTCATATTACATGGAGGCACACAAAAGAAAACCTGGCATGGTGGGGCATAAAGCTCCCTTTGTGAGTGCACGAGTGTGTGTGGGTTGTTTGGATTGGGAATGCATGCATATAATGTGGCCATGTTCCATATATTGGGCCCCTTTTCCAGGGTCAATAAGAACTATTTAAGAGTCGTAGCCATGTTGGCTGGGGAGGCACTATCGCACCCCAACCACATTAACATTCAACCCCCTTGACCAGATTCTCAGTAAAAAATGTATAGTGTGTCCTTGCTGCTTACTGTGAAGACCATCTAATGGATTGGGAGCAACTTTGGCTTCAGATCCAGGTCACCACTTTGATCAACTTTATCAGCTTAATCATTAACTACTAGCACTGGCCATTGGCAGGTAATCTTGTCCAATCAGCATTAAACCATTCTCACTGATCAATTGGTCTCAATCCCTTAACAGTTCATGCTTGGAAAGCGACTAATTGGACATGGCTTCAAACTGTTAAAGTATCTTCATTCTTGTTGTTTCTGGTCACTGACAGCAATGACAGATTTAGTTTTATTTGTTCTGATATGATGTTGATGTTGAATCATTTTTCTCAGCTTGTATCAATTTCCTCTTATTATTAAGTTAGTCATCTTTGGAGATCCTAACAAATCTAACAAATTTGATGTAATCTATCAAATGCGAGTGCCCATTTTTACTAGTTTGAGGCAAAGACGGCTCTAACATATTATGCAATTAATTGAATTAATTGGTTTTTAAAGGTAAATTTAATAATAAAAAAAACGTACACAATATTGTGGAATTGTTGAATAAGGCAGATAAAGGATCTGAATATGTTCTATAAATAAATATTTTAGACGCTAATATCATGCCTAGCAAAATATTTATTATTCAATTATTCATTTTGTCACAATTTCTGAGCAGAAAATGAAACTATTTATTTCCAGCTGTATAGGCATGTGAGAATGGTTTGTAAAATCCCCTTGATTTCAAACCCTCTGTTGTGCTTCGGAGTACGCCAGAAACTGAGTTTCAATTATAACCATGTTGAGACAAACAGAATGTGGTGTATTTTAATATGAAATGTTGAATGGCTGTTAGGGGTTACCTTCTTCAAGAGACTTAGCTGGTTATTTGATTTGGTGGAGGAAAATAGCTGACAATGGAAGACTGCAATCATGGTGTTGGTTAACAAAGTGGAAGACCTCACTCTCAGTCAGAAAAACTATTGTTTCAGCGTAAAAGCAAAGGCCTACATGGAGTAGTATCTTTCTGCTATTACTATGCACATACACTCTGGCAATTTTGATGCTGCACAATATTGCACCAAAGGCCTTGGGAAGATTGTCTCTCCTTTTTAATATCTTGTCCCCTTGTTCTCATTCATCTCTTTCTCTGTTGCCCAGCTGTGTGTCATCCTGATTAGGGACGGCAATGTTCTTCAACAAAGGAGAAGAAGGAAAACATCTACAAACAAGGTCAAAACAAATCTAGTCTTTCTCACTCACTCCTCTCACAATCAAACCAAATGGCTAAAAACTTCACATTATCATGACTATGCCAACAACTGTTCAACTGCAGAGAGAGAAAAAGTAGGAGGAGAACGGTGGAAATGGAAAGACAGAGTAAGCCACCTACCTCCACCCGTTCTTCTTTTTATTCCATTCAACCTCCTTCAGTCTGTTTCTGTTCTACTGACATTTTCCCTGAGTTGTCATGTACATGTAAGTGACGTTTTCCATACACGTACACAAATCTACTAACATTAGATATATATATATATATATATATATACACACACACAACTTTAGAATTTTAATTTAGGATTTTTAACTTTTAAAACAAAGAAAATGTGTTCAAGTGTTCAATATCTTAAACATTTAACATTCAAGATTCTGCACTATTTCTTGGTCCCTATTTAAATGTAAGCAAATTTATGATATTGATCATGTTAACTACTTTATATAAAAGGTCATATTTTCAGTGGGTGACAGGGCTGGTTATCTCCAGACATGTGCACTAAAAATAAGTCCAGAGAATATGCCACTTATGGATGTGTTGACATATGATTTATTATAGCAGCATACCCTAGGTGTCCTACAGATACGACTTAGCATACTACTTAAGACTGTGGTAGTAAGTTTCAGTCGTAATTGGATACTATGCGTATTACGCATAGTAAATCACACCCAAAAGCAGTATGCAGTATGTGAATAACATGAATATTTCCAGAAAACCAGAAAATCCCCAACATACCTGGATGACGTATTACTCGGCCAGAGCCCACAACACAGTCACTCAGTTATCAAAATTCAAAAATTGCACCAGAGAGACACCCCTAGCCACCCAGAACGTCTTCTCCGAGAAGAAGCAATTGATAAATATTGACGCATTTGTCTTTAATAAATTAGTTTTTATGGATAATATTTGTGTAGTAGAAATTGAATTGACTGTATTAAGAAATTAATAAAACTATTAATGGAATTGATAGAGAAATATGTTTCATACAAAGCAGGAAGTGGTTAGGAAGCTATTGTGTTAGAAACTGCCACAGCAGCACCACTGTCAGCCGTGATTAAAAAAATAAAAACAAAAATATTGTACTTTAAAAACTAATGAAGCAAAGTTTCAGAAGTAACGTAAAAGAACAACATTCTGTACACTACATTGACATTTTCTACCTTTCACTAAGTTCTCTACAGAATACCTAAGTTCACACAGACTGTGATGATCGGTTGGTTATGGCAAATCTACCCTCCCAATCAGAAAAATCAATTTCACTGATAACAGTTTTAGTCTAGTTTTAAAGAAAATGGAAAAAACATGCCCTGGCCCTTCGGTATGTGCCGTCGGTGCATTTCTTTGCTCAGCTGGGACAGTGTTAACTGAAATTACTTTTGAATAATTCTTTGATATCTATATATTAATACATTTGCTTATATTATATATCTGCAGGTCCAATACCCATTCATTTGTACATGGGTTTAAAGTGACTTAACATGTTTCAATAGCTCAAAAAGTTTAGGCACTCAAGCCACACACCAGCAGTGAAAGATGCCTGGAAATGTAAGAGGAGCTTAATCATTACTCCACTCTGTTCAGGGGTTCATATAGATCCACACTGTCAGTAAAACTAATATTATTCATCTGCTGTTGCTTGACATTGCTCAGGAGATTGTCATGAGATCTCCTCTGATTGGCTTTTAAGCATGACAAGTGCTAATCTCTTTCAACTCTCACTGAGTCAGAACAATCCCAAAATGTAGCTCAAAATGACGTCAATGGATCTTTTTCTCCCTTTTGAATATGGAAGAGTAAGTAGTAGTGTTTCAAAACCTCTGTGAGATAGTGAACAATTTCAGCAAATACAGCTCACAATCAGAGCAGCATCCACAAATGGACAAATAATTCACGCAAATGTCCGTAATTGAGCTTTCACTCATCTCCCACTGATGTGCTTGTGAGAAAGAAATGTGCTATGAAGGCGTTTTGCTATTCACCAGAAAGAGGGCGAGCATTTTAAGAGACTTCCATGTGTACGTCGATAGCAGGCATTTCAAAGAATCTGACTACTTGAAAACCACTGGCCATAAATACCTAAGACATGGGACTATAAGCTCTCGATCTGCAGGTCCTACACACACCGCTGGAGTTTCATAGAGTCATGAGGAGACATCAGGTGTTTGATTATGCCACAAATATTGCTTAAATTCCTCCCTAATTTAAAATTTGGATCACCAAGTAAAGAAATGTTTAATTGAGATCTATGAGCAGGTTTACACCGATCTAAATCCCATTCCACGGAGAGAAGTGCATGGTCAGACACACTAATACTGTGTGTTTTACAGTCGAGCACTCTATGAGCATCACTTTTTGAAACAAAGAAAAAATTTATCTTAGAGCTGTTTGGATTGGAATAGGATGTGTAACTTCTCCCTCTTGGATGGCTGTGTCTCCATGGGTCTTCCCCAAACTGTTGCCACACAGTTGTACAGAACGTCTCTGTGTGCTGTAGCTTTACAGTTTCCCTTCACTGGAACTCAGAGACTCAAACCTGCTCCAGCATGACG
>CM074944.1:13000704-13014520 GCA_037576815.1 Pangasius larnaudii
ATGGCAGCGATGGTGATCGGTGATTGGTCGATGGCAGCGATGGTGATTGGCTGATGGCAGCGATGGTGATCGGTGATTGGTCGATGGCAGCGATGGTGATCGGTGATTGGTCGATGGCAGCGATGGTGATTGGCTGATGGCAGCGATGGTGATTGGCTGATGGCAGCGATGATGATCGGTGATTGGCTGATGGCAGCGATGGTGATTGGCTGATGGCAGCGATGGTGATCGGTGATTGGCTGATGGCAGCGATGGTGATCGGTGATTGGCTGATGGCAGCGATGGTGATCGGTGATTGGTCGATGGCAGCGATGGTGATTGGCTGATGGCAGCGATGGTGATCGGTGATTGGCTGATGGCAGCGATGGTGATTGGCTGATGGCAGCGATGGTGATTGGCTGATGGCAGCGATGGTGACTGAAGCCGCTCTCTCAGCTCGTATATCAGCAGCCGGAGAGTCGCTGGATTTGTCTCTGGGATCTTTTTTAATAATTAAAGTGTAAAGTCGCAGAATCAGTGAAGTCTGAGGGGCAGCACCGCGTCTGTTCAGGCTGGATTTACAGACTATAGCAGTTCTGCTAAATACACACAGTGCAGTGCGCGTATAGGAGTGTGTGAGCGTTATGTGTAGAGGTATGCTCCACTCCTGCGCACGGGGGTGTGTGTGTGTGTGCAGATTTATTTTCCTGCAGCTGTGGGACTTTTTTTATATTATTTGTGAAATGTCCATTTCCAACAAACCACATCAACACAAGTGTGTAGCAGTGTGTAAATGTGGAGTGTAACCCGCCTATGTGTTTGCGTGTGTGTGTATGTGTACGTGCGTGTGCGCTTGTGTGTGTGTACGTATGTGCGTGTTTGTGTGTGCGTGTGTGTGTCTGTGTGTGTGTGGGGGGGGGGCGAACATGACGAACATGAGCACGAAGCCGCACTGTCTCAAACGTGAGGAAAAACGTTTTCCGCTGTGAGATAGTATCTCAGAATTGTGAGAGAAATCTGTGTGATGTTTTCTGCTCTTCATTAAGCTCCTGCGTGAAACTCGCCATGGGGTTTAATGATCGGCTGCTGCACCACAAGGCTGGTCCGGAGCGGCGCTACAGGCGTTACAGGCGGACATGTGTGTGCTGGTGGTCTAAAGCTGGTGCGTGTGTGTACAGTGTAACTCGTTTAAAGGGAAGTGCTGCTGTGTTTACTGCTGATCTGACGTCTCTCTGAACTCCCCGAGTAGGAATTCAGAGCTGTGGAGGTTGTTTTCGTGTTTCTTCTCGGAGGTCACGAGTTATGACCTTGAGCTGAATGCAGCGTTAGATATGGTGTGAAGTTGCTTTTTGGAAAAGTGTTAAATGTTAGTTTCAGGACCCGTGTTTAACCTCAGCAGTGTGTGTGCTGAGCATGCTGAGGTGAGGCGCGAGAGGTGAGGCGCGAGAGGTGAGGCGCGAGAGGTGAGGCGCGAGAGGTGAGGGGTGAGGGGTGAGGCGTGAGAGGTGAGAGGTGAGGCGTGAGAGGGGAGGGGTGAGGGGTGAGAGGTGAGGCGTGAGAGGTGAGGGGTGAGGCGTGAGGGGTGAGAGGTGAGAGGTGAGGGGTGAGAGGGGAGGGGTGAGGTGAGAGGGGATGGGACAAACCTCAAAGCTTCCAATAATAAACCTGGTGATTAGATGGATAAAGTTATTGACTGTAGCCTAAATAACAGCGTCTCAGTTCGGGAAAGACATCACTGCTTTGAAACACTGTTGGCTTACGGAGTAACGTTACGCAGAAAATAGAAAGTTTTATTGTTGTAATTTGTGAATGTTTCCAGCAGCCCTGCTTTTTTCGTTTTGTTTTTTTTCTCCCCCTTCTTTTTCTTTCAGTGCTTTCAACATTTAACCCGGATATGAAAAGAGATACGAATATTTGAAGCCCTATATTTATATATTTAAGCAGTTAAACTCTGTATGGTTTGTAGAATAAAAAGAATAAGTGAATAAGTTCAGCTAGCACTAAAGATCAGACGCTTGTGGTGACACCAGTTCTCTCTTAAATCATTTCATCACGCTGCCTTTTTGTTCCATGGTTCATTTGGTCTTCATTTGGTTGTAATGAAGAGAAGAAAAGCGGGTTTATGCAACGTAGCGCTTAACACAAGCTCACACACAGTTTATTGGGGTGTTGACTCCTCCACATTCCACTTTAATGGCTTGTGTCTGCATTGCATTACACACACACACACACACACACACACACACACACACACACTTGGGCCCGTCTCCGTCTCTTAAGTTGCCATCTTTGTGGTGACGCCACTTTGACGTGCTCCTTCTTATTTTTGCTGGCCTAATTTCTTTTCGAAGGCAGCTCCAGCGTTGGCGCAGTGCGGCTTGGACTCCCCAGACCTGCACGTGTGGCGTTTGAAACGTTAGAAGAGCGTGCGTTTTGACTACGGCGTGTGTTTCAGTGCTGTGCGGCTGCTATAGTTCTTCCCGGTCTGACTCACGGGGGTCTGTCTGTGAGGAAGCGCTCTCTCAGCCCAGCGCAGTGGAACCGCTCGCGCAGCTCAGTGGAAATAAATCTGTCAAATGAGATGATATTGTCACGTAAGAGCTGCCACGTCTTTCTGGGCCTCTAGGTGATTTCCAGACCTGCTCACTCAAGTGCTTTGAAGTCGATCAGCACGTAAGGTAGCTGTGCACCCTCACCTGTGGTTTCTCTCTGGCCTGAGAGCTGTGTGTGATCTGAGGAAGCTGGTGTCTCAGGAAAAGCCCAGAAATGAAAGTTGTGTTTAAAGAGCATGGGATTGGTCACATTTTTCTGCCTGTGGAGACAGTGTTCTAATCCCACAGCTGGAGCCAGCACATGTGTCGTCAGCACGCCGTCTGTGGTGTGTGTGTGTGTGCGTGTGTGTGTGCGTGTGTGTGTGCGTGTGTGTGTGTGTGTGTGTGCGCGCGCTCGTCTGGAGCAAAATGAAAGTAAAGACGGAGACTCGAGACCTAACCACAACACAGAACTTCAAAATAGAGACAGGCTATTGCCTTCTCCTGTTCTTACACATTCGCTCCCCTGCTTTCTCTCCTCTTTTCCACAGATTCTCTTTCTGCTTCATTTCCATTCTTTAGTCTTTCTGCTTGCTTTTCATTTTTTGACTCTTTCTTTGCTTATCAACTTTGAAAAGAAGAATGCACCTACATTGATTGTTTGCATGCACGTGTAGTTGGTTAAGAAACCCAGAGACAGACACACGTGAGCTGATTGATCTCCATCTCCTGGCCCCCACTCCGGGTCTGACGAGGCCCGCTGCTGTTAGCCAGCGTGTAAACACACACACACCCCTCACACTCGGGATGGAGAGCAGCAGTTAGTACGCCAGTCTACTGTACGCCCCGGTCCCAGGCAGCGCTGTGTGGTGTAAAGCTAGTGTGTGTTGTTCCTCTAATGAACAGATGACAGTATTTCACAATTAGTGACGGCGATCGAAGCAGAGCAGACTGCAAACCAGGAGGAGAAACTACAGCATCTTCCTACAATATACGTCACCTGATAAACCGATAAAAGCTCACGACTTGTTCACCGCTAGCAGCAAGTGCAGACTAGGTGACGCCGCGCGAGTGAAAATAGCAGCTCTTGCACAGCGTGTTGTTCTTGACATACAGCCGCTGTCAGTCAGTGAGGGATTCCGGCGCAGTGAAAACTCTTCTCAGAGCTGTGCAGAAACGCTTTCCCACAGTGACACGAAACCCGCTGAAGCCCTGCGCGCTACAGAATCATGTAGCACACGCGCTTCATTCAGAGTCTGCTCGCTAACGAGGCCCTGTTCAGTGACCGCCCTGATTAACGCTAACGGCCACTTCTCACTCGGATACGCTGCGTAATGACCTCGCTCCTAGCGCTGCACTTATTCCACCAAACATTTAATATCTCTCTCAAAACAAAACTACTGCAGGAAGTGTAAAATTCACCTACAGTACGCTTTGGCTCTTTCTCCTGCCAGAGAGAATTATACCGACGCATCCCTAGTTTTATTACCCGAATATAAAACGCTGTACTGAAATACCTGGTATAAAAAGTATAAGAAGCTCCATTCATAACCAGAATATGAATTAAAATATAAATAGCTGTTCTCAGTTAGAATGTAATTGAATGCAAGGGAGACAAGAACCTAAAGTACTTAAAGAACTTGCAAAGGGAGAAAAAGCTAGTTAAGTTAGTACTTTTAGATCTGATTTAAAAATGAAGCACAGCCAAGACAGGAGATTATATGTGGAGCATGTTTATTGCTCACCAAACCCTTTTGGCTGTCGGCTGCAGGACTACAGTAAATGCTGCTGTTTTGAGCGTGTCTGGAGAGGAGACACGCTGTTTGTTCATCTAGCCTAGTATAATCTGATCTAGGCAGGGCAATGCCATTTAAAATTAGATGCTCAGAATGAGCGTACAGCAGCGAGAAGTAGAAGTTAAGTCTGACCTGAGCTGGGTTCACCCTGGCTGACCTCCACCTGCCCTCCAGCGGAGACGCCCTGGCCGAGCTAGCGCTGGTGCAGTGTTCTCCGCCTTGCTTACAGTTCCTCTACAAGATCTTTATTGCTGAGAGTGTAACGCTTTACAAGTTCTTCTTAATTCACTGACAGTCCTTTGCATATGAACGCCATAAGACTGACCGTATCTCTTCCCTGAAGAAACCTGAGATCCTACACTTGGGAAAAACACTTGTGTTCGGTTTTAAGTTGCCGCCCCAAGGTTCCAATCTCGACGGTGTGCTTCTGTCTTATATTAAGCAGTGGAGGGGAAGAGGAAGGAGAGTCCCTGACCTGCAGACTTCACCATTACTACAGCAAAATCTTGCTTTGATCCTTATTTCATACGTAAATGCATTCTGAACTGTAATGAACCCAGGAGTCTGCTGATCTAACCACTAGCCCTGTGTGAAGCGAATGTGCAGCAGTGTGTATGACTTGCTTTCAGTTGTTGGTGGCGTGTGAATGAGGTAAACGCGACCCTACTTGTGTGTGTATGTCAAAAGGACTGTCAGTGAACATGCTGTAGACCTGCACGGGCCTGTTGGTGGAGTCGCTTGGCTGCTCCTCATGCTTAGCAGTCTTCACATAGCAGGAAAATTGGCCCAGAAACGCGCCCTGCCTGACCATCTATGGCTGATTTAATCACAGCCCTAAAAGGAACTCCCCTGTGATGCGTCTGGTTTCTGTCTGGGCAGAGTTGACTGTTGCACTGTGGCGTCCCGGACATCTGGAGCACGGTCTTCACCGCCTTTTGCCGGGAACAGGCATTATGGTCTTGCCTGTGTTGACACAAAGATGTGAAAATAACAGCTCCTAGATGTTGAGCTTGCAGAGACTGAATCTGCATCTGCTGAAGTCTTACACGGAAAACACTTGCTCTGTTTTAGACATTGGATCAGTAATTGTCTCACGGTGTGTCCTACCAGGATGTGCTGTATACGGGACCAGAACAGAACTAGTGCGACATGGCCTCAGGTGTCTCATACAGGGTTACGTTTTTCTAAACAGTTTTTGCCAGTGTTTGATCTTAAGCACATTAGATCAAGCAACACATGGTTGGTGTTATGACTAGCACATAGCCTTCGTTTCTGGCAAACACCATCAACTAATTCTTGTTCCTGTCAGCCCTGTGTAGTCTACCCCTGTGAAAACATGAAGGAGTCCACGTGCCAGTCTTTTTCGCTCTGTAATGTTCAGTCCTCAGAGCTCAGCAGATGATCTGCCTTTTTTTCCCTGAGAATCAGATGCCTTCTGTGAGCATGGACTAACATTTAATCAGGAATGTCAGGCTCAGTGCATTGTAATCTTTTAAAACTTTCTGCCTGCACCACAAAAGTTTCTGCAACATCATAACGCCTCAGTAAAATTAGTGCTCGCTGCTCTCGAAGTAGAAACATCAGGTATGCTGATGCTTGTGTGTGTGTGTGTGTGTGTGTGTGTGTGTGTGTGTGTGGGGGGTGCCGCACACGTTATATTGTTCCGGCAGAAAAGATACCGCGCGCTGGTTCTGAGTCGGCTGTGGCTGCAGTCACCAGCTTTAGTGTTCGTTCTGGTTTTATGGGTTAATTAAGCGTTAACCAGGTCAGGAATGCTGCAGACCTGAAGCCCTAACGTAAATAAAACGATGTGAACTACACGTGCAGGTGCTCTGTGGTGGACAGCAGCAGAGATGCTTACTGAAGTGTCGCACCGATACACAACACGCTTTCATTTTCTTAACTTAAACCTCTGATGTTTTAAGAGTGAAGGAATTCAGGGCTTTATCAGTTCAGCAGCGCAGTCACGAGAAGCTGAGCTGCGCAGAGGAAGATGTTTAGCTGCTCTGCTCGAGTCAGACAGCGGCTTATTAAAGATCGCACCGGATACAAATCAGGCTAAAAGGAAACACATGACAAAATCCAGCGCTTCATTTACTCTGTTGGTCTTAAAGCTGCAGCCACCGTGTTTTTAAATCGTCTGAATTATGGCTCACGTGGAAGCTGGAATCAGTCGGCGATTCCTGATATTAATCACCACAAGCCTATCAACTAGCGTAGTGCAGCCACCATGATCATTCTCAATGCAAGAGAACTGCTCGCCAATCTCACACACACACACACACACACACACACACACACACACACACACACACACACACACACACACACACTGTGTGCACTGAAGGTGCAGGGTCTGTGTAGATTAGGCTTGTGTGATATTGATTTTCCTGCTCGCCGTACGCTGCCCTGATCTGTAGGTCAAATGCTTTGTACTTTTTCCCGTTCAGCTGAAGCTGTGTACTGTAGCGGTAATCAGGTTAGTCTCGATCAGGGCTTCCCAAACCTGGGGCTGCTCCGTTTACAGATGGGGTCACGAGAGAAAATCACAATCTCCTCTTTTGTTTCTTTTTTTTTTTTTTTTTTTTTACAGATTAATATTAGAAACATCGAGGATGAATTTTGTGTGCTAATATTCCAAAACGTTAGAGGCTCACATTCAGACAAGCCGCGTTTAAATCAATAGTGTACGTCAGCCGCTTCACTTTCCTAACATGCTGTACTAAAAATGGACAGATCGCCCCGTCTGTCTCCCGCCGCTATACAGATCAGTGTTGTGTCTCAAATCACAGACTTGCGTACTATTCGAAACCTCTCGTGCAGTTTTTAATCTGAGGTTTCGGCTCATGACAGCAGTCACGATGACAGCGGAAGGGTTTAAATGAAAGAGCTCATCACTGTGCATGAAATCGCTGAACATTTTACAGTTTGACCTGAAAGCTCGACTGACGGATGTTTTGTCTCTATAGAATGTCGCATTTAAATCTTCCAGATGTTCAAAAGCTACGCAGGTGAGCGTACCGCCGCTCGCGTTACTGCTGCTCCTGCACCACGCATCCAGTTTAACTCCTTACACACGTGTGTGTTACTAACATAATACAATGTTCACATCTCTCACTAAATTATACACCTACAATTTCAAAGTTCTGTAGAGTGGTCAAGGCTTGGGGTTACAGAAAATTCCTGATGTAGTCCCCGCTCGAGCCCGTGCACTAGACTGTACACAGAGACACACACACACACACACACACACACACACACATTTATGTGGCGGTGTAACATACGGATATTTTGAGGCCTGAAGCTTGGCATCTGGCACCTGCAGCTGACTTCCTCTCTCTTTGATGTTCTCCTCCTAACCTCCACACATCATCTCCTGCTTCGCTTGTCTCAGCCTTTCTCACTGTCTCGCTCTGCGCTTCGAGCACAGAAGCGTGTTGTCTTTGTCTTCTCATAAAATAGTCATCAAGACGAACTGCTTTTGTCAGAGTTGGAGCTTCAGGAGTCTTGAATCATAGGAATCATGTTTTTGGTTGTAACTGAGATCAGGATTCTGTTAGGAGCCACGTGTATATTTATGAAGCTGTTACTGTAGCAGGCTGTTAGCTCACATGTCTGCCTTTGGATTACTGATTAACGGCACATTTGTACCGCAGCAGTTGAAATCCTGAGCAAAAAACCCTATTTTTGTACTAAAAACATTAATCATATGAACGTGCCAAGAGCACAGCGCGTCCTCCCAAAGTCAAAACCAAACATCAGTATTAACCGTTAATTTTTATGTTTCTTCTTCTGCCAATAGACTTTTAGAAGATTTTTTCATGGGAGAGAATCAGTCCACACACACACAGACACACACACACACACACACACACACACACACACACAGTGTGTAATGCGTCGCCGGCAGGTTTTGAGCAGTGACTCGTGTGCTGTAGCGTCGGTGCTCACTGGTTACAGTGAATAAGGGGGAATAGTGGAGTACTGGTTTATGCATGTCATTAAGTACTAATACTGACTAAATACTAACCAGTACTAACTAACACTAGTACAGAACTCTTTAGTCTTAATTAAATATCAGGTCACGAGCTGTCTGACCTCTATCTGATAATCTCACAGCATGAGGTTATTATTAAGTGTTGAATGCAGCCAAATGAGACACTGAAACTAACACAGGGTGACGGTGTTCTGTACACTTCCACTGGTTCTGCACTTTTCTTACCTGCGTTTCGCGCCCTGATTTCTTCCGTTCTGCCTGCCGTGAGAGCAGCGCGAGGCGAATCGCGTGTGGGATCGACTCTGTCTGGGATCGACTCCAGAGCTCTGGGATCGACTCTGTCTGGGATCGACTCTGTCTGGGATCGACTCTGTCTGGGATCGACTCTGTCTGGGATCGAGGTCGATGTGAACCAAAAGCAGGATGGATGTTAAAAAGATGTTAAGAAAATTTAATAATGTAGTGTTTATGAGCGAACGGGTATTTGAAGTACTTACCAGCTGCTTGCTGCCCAGCGCACACACGGCGCACACACAGCGCACACACAGCGCACACGGCGCGCACGCACACGGCACACACACGGCACACACACAGCGCACACACGGCGCGCACACAAGCTTCATCACACGAGCTTCACGTTACGAAGAGAGGAAACCTTCGTCTCATAGACTAATCACTCATTCAAAATCACGTTCAGTCTCTTTCAACTCATCGAGCTGTCAGTCAAAGCACTGACCGTTTGGTCAAAGTATCACAAGATAGTGTTTACTGACAGAGTAGGACAGATGTGTGACACAGCTGGAGCACCTGATCAGGAAGGACAGCTCATCGTAATATACAGCTCCACAGCGCACTTCATAACAGCCCAAATCATCAACAATGAAATTCACTACTGCTGTTTTGTCGATTACTCGATTACAGCGAAGGGATTAACGAGATCCTTTAACTGACTCATGACGAAATCATGTTTTGAGGAAGTGAAATGTTCCAGCATTGAAGAGCTTTAAGTTGGTGAAACACCTCTGATCAGCGTCTGTCACTTCACCGCGATCTCGTACAAACTCCTCCCCAATAAACCGTGTTTACTGTAACACGCTCGGTGGAAAGGGCTGTCTGCCCTGTTCCGCATACATGAGCTCTCAGACACTCATGATTGGCTATGTTGCTGTGATTGACAGGGGAGAGAGAGTATGCCCCTCCCACACTGAGACTCCTGGCCATGGATGGCTGCGACTTCGTCAGGATTTGAACCCGTGATCTCCAGGCCAGCGCTTTTCTGTTGCACCACTCGGGAGCCTGAATCTCACTCGCGATTGTACATTTGTATCATGTAAGGATTGTGTCAGGGTGTTTATGTTAGGAGAGGTGTGTGTGTGTGTGTGTGTGTGTGTGTGTGTGTGTGTTTTGTCAGGCGGTCTCTCAAGTCTGTACCCTTTGGTGACTGTAAGTATCTGAGAAGCAGCAGTCCCAGCAGAGAGCGCAGACCTCAGGGGCCGTACCTGTTATTGCACTTCAGCCGTGTGTGTGTGTGTGTGTGTGTGTGTGTGTGTGTGTGTGTGTGTGTGTGTGTGTGTGTGTGTGTGTTCCTCAGTGCAGTGTGTCGAGGTGCGCTGCATTGTTTCAGAATGTTGACTTGTACAGACAGTCCTCAAAGCCCTCACGAGAGACGTGAACATTATTTACAGAGCCTTCCAGAATTATTGGCACCCTTTCATAAAAATAATTGTATAAATTAACATTACACACAATTTATTTGAATTTTCCACTCAAACATTAGGTGAGATATTGATTTTTTTTTTTTTGTGAGATCGTGATATCGATTTTTAGAAATGAGTATAACTGTGTTTTATATGTAGGTGTGTAATGTTAGCGAAGTCAAACACACACTAATAGACTTTAATAGATGATGAGTCTAGAGGTTGTGAGATGGGGAAGAGGGCGTGGCTTCCCGGCGCCGTCAGCGTGTTGATTGGTGATCTGTTTTATTAGGGAGATAAAGACCGCTCTTCTGTGAGGAGTTGCGTTAGCGCCCCCCGCTGTTCCCCTGCTGTACGCAGAATGCGTAAAGGTTGTCAGGTAATATCGTTATATCTCACAAGCGTAGCAGGTTTATCTTTAACAAAAAACTCATTCTCATTAGAATAGTAAAATCATGCGCCAAAATTATTGGCAACCATACAGAGTATTTTAATGAATGCAAACAAATAATCATTTTTGCAGAACATATATATTATTTCTAATTTGCTCCCAGTCACCAGGAACTGCATTGCCTTTAGCCACGCCCTGTTTCCCTGAGGTATAAATATGCGGTTGCTCACATGACCCTACACACAGGTCCTTGAAGTGGTTAAAAGCCCTGAAATGAAAAGCGAGTGTGAATTCTTGTTTTACGCACTTTAATGACGACGCGATCTATTTCTCTGTTCTAATAACCGCTTTTTAATCTGACTGAAATCTGAAACAGTTACATAGCAGCTCATAAATGATCATAAATGGCCACAGTCAGACCGACACCAGCCCCGTGACCGCACCGTTTCCCTCCACGCAGCAGTTTGCGGCCGCTGTGCAGTGACTCAGACCTCCTCAGACGAAAATGCAGAAATTCATTCTCCCTTTTTTTTGTACATTTTCAGTAGTAGCTTTTTTCGCTCCGTCACCGTGGACTCGTCGCATTTCTGCCAGCTGGAAGACGACTTGCTGTTTAACATGAAAGTCTTGAGAACTGCTGCTGAGCCCTGAAACACAGGCCCGATTCAAACTCGAGACCTGCAGGCAAATACGTCCTGCACGACCTGGAACACAATACAGTTACAGTGTTCCTGCTTAGTGTGATTCAGTGATTAACCCCGAATCCCAGAATGCATCAGCCAGTGTAGAGACAGTGTCCCATGTGAGTTCTCCTTCAATCGCTTTCTTAACGATAGGTGTGTGTGTGTGTGTGTGTGTGTGTGTGTGTGTGTGTGTGTGTGTGTGTGGAATGTTTAATCAGTATAATAAATGTTATCACCTCATCATGCATGCAGTTGAACCGTTTGTGTTAGTCCTAGAAACATCCTGTTCTAATTTCAGAGCTGTTTATTGCTGTTAGCTGATAGAAAGTTAGCAGCTTTAGTTTACGTTCCTTCAAACACTTATGAATTTTTAAGATTTTAGGTATTTTGTTTATAATTATCTATTAGTACCGTAACCATAACCGGCGACTCAGATTCTGACCGTTCGTTTGGAACGAGGCATCTTTTGGGTCTCTAGTGAGGAATCTAAGATCTGGTGTTCTTCTAGTTAAAGTTCATTAGTCGTTTTTCTTCTGGACTAATAGAATTTAGATTTTTTTTTTTGCCTTTTTCACATATATGTGTATTTATAGAGCTGAAGTGTCTTGTTGCTAGGAGATGGCATGAGAGCAAGGGAGCAAATAAGAGGAGAGAGAAAAGGATGAGAGTAGAGTGAAAAGGTGCATTACTTATGGTGTCTGAATGACAAACGCTCACTCTGACGCCATGAGTCAGCGCTGTTCCCACTCACATGTCCGAGCTCTGGTCCCACACACACACTCGCTCATCATGTGTGAGCTCCATCTGTGTGCCGTGACCTTTCCCTGGATCACAGCACGCAAATAAAATGTACTTTAGCTGGGAAACTTGTCCTAACGGCATATTTGACAGGTTTGTTTTCAGAAGGTTTTGCAGCAAAAGCAATAAATATGAGAGTGAGTCAGATGAAGACCTTAAAAGTGTGAGATAAATTAGAGAAATTTTTAGATCTCCTCAGGAATCATCAAGCCTCCTCAGTCAGGTCAAAACGAGCCGTTTCCATGTGTTTGGACCCCTAAAGCAGGCACTGGGTGGAAACACCTTTCAGTCGGATGTAGGAGTGCAACAGATGGTGTATCAGTGGAATCCTGACACTCGTTAAGTGCTGGAACACTTACATTAAACCAAATGAAGGTTATGTAGAACAGAGATGCCTCCACCGCCACCAAGTCTAACCCTTCTTTACTAATTTACATAAATACCATTAAAATATACTTCAGACAGGAAGGAAGGAAGGAAGACTATTTCAGACATTTGACCTTGCTGTGACCTTGACCCTGTTTGGATCAATTCCGGAATCTGCTGGTCATAATGATGATTCATGTAACTCTTACAAACGCTCAACCACTCGCTCTGGACATACAGCGCCTCCACCACCTAGTGATGGAGGAATCAGAAGTATGAGTTTGTGTCAGCTGTTTTCAGTGAACAATGCAAATTTGTAAACTCGGTCTCATAGAAAGTAAACTGGTAACACAGCGGAAAGGCCGGACTTGTCCAATCCTTGGCCTTGTTGTTCCAATACTTTTGGAGGGAACTGTGTAGCCTTTTGTCTTATGTCACTGGTTGGGCTTTATTTCGTGCCCAGGACATACAGCTTACGGTACTGAACGCTGCAAATCTTTAACGGAAATCAGTGTTGTGTTAGTGTGAGTATTTTTCATAAACCCAGCATGCTGCCATTTTGTCCTGTGGCACGTGTTTGGCAGTATTTTAGCACTAGTGGTAACACAGATCTGTTTTCTGTTAGCCGGCTCACGCTGCCGTGGGCTTTTATGCCATTTATAAGCTACAGCTGCTTGCAGACAGACACTCGATCTGTAAACCGTACTGTCTGGTGCGACGGCTTGTTCCTGCTAGACTTTGTTTTACGCTCCTCATAGGCGTGCAGTGAGCTACGAGATAGGATCAAGGGGTAAGACGGAACCATGATTTCCTGCAGTGTAGTGTTTCAGCCGTGGAGGGGAAGGAGTCACTGTGACAAGCTTTAAAACTTGCCTTTAGGTTTTCCACAACATCCAAGTCCTCCTCAGCACATTAATCCAAACATGAATATAAGCTTCCTAGTGTGTTGATGCATCACGTCTTACACTTCTTGAGCGCTTCAGAATGTGGCCTATCAGCTGCTGACACGACTGGGCCAATGGCAGAGTGATGAATCGTAGTTTGTGAAGTCCCCGTTTAGCAGAGCATCTTTCTAAGCCTGGAATCACGGCAGAGGCAAAGCGCAAGCGTCGCATCAAGCCCTCAGTCCCTTCGCTCTGAGCGTATCTCTGCCGCGTTTCCGTGTGAGCCCCTGGCAGCAGAAAGAGCAGCAGCACCCTCTGATTTTAATCTGTTTTGGCAACATTCAGTTATCAGGAGGTGAATTTCCACTTCTGGCTCTTTTGTTTTTGAAAGTAAGATTGTTTTTGAAAGTAAGATTAACTGTTGCTTCTGGAACAAACTCGCTGAAATATGACAGACTGGATGTAAAAAAAAATTGCCATTTAGTTAGATAATGTGAACTAAAAACTATCAAAGTGCACTATATTGGCAAAAGTATGTGCACCCGTGACCATCACACCGATTTGCGCTTCTTCCCCAAACTGTTACCACAAAGTCTGAAACACACAGTTGTACAGAACGTCTCTGTGTGCTGTAGCTTTACAGTTTCCCTTCACTGGAACTCAGAGACCCAAACCTGCTCCAGCATGACGACGC
>CM074944.1:13040267-13060942 GCA_037576815.1 Pangasius larnaudii
CTGCAGAACTGCCGCTCAGTGGGTGTTTTTTTCTTTATTGTGCCACTCTGTGTAAACTCTAGAGACTGTTGTGTGTGGAAATCCAGAAGCTCAGCAGTTATAGGAATACTCAATCCAGCCCATCTGGCACCAACAACCATGCCGCGGTCAAAATCCGATCACACAAGTTCCTGCTTGGCTCAGTAAGAGTTTGTTTGCATCACATCGCATTTTTGTATGTAGACAAAACTGTATGGAGATGCTGACATATTTTCCTACTTTTCCCTTTAAAGAAGCTGATTAAAGCATCACTGTGCTTCTCCAAACTCAGCTTGAGAGAGTTTGTTAATAAAAGTGAAGAGAGTTTTGGGTGTGTGAGCAGTTCCATTCATTATGGAGATAAAATATGATGAACAGGCAGTATTTAGGGCTGTTCTTAAGCAAGTGATCTGAGTAGGTGAGGGGGTAAACAGTAAGGCCAGTTTCCTTACATAGATGTTCTAGGTGCTGACCAGTTGCTTTCCTTGCATGGAGCTTAGGAGTAAACCACGGAGGAGAGCGGCTTTGATGGAACAATCTAGACTTTGGAGGGGCCCGATGATGGTTCTATTACAGTGTGAAACAATTTCATCAGGACGAAGCCTGAGGAACGTATATGAAGTAATATGAAATGTCTTTGTACTGTGATAAGAAAACAGAAACTTCTTGTTAGGCTTGGTAATAGAAAAACTGAAAATAGCTTGGATTTCCAACCACAGTGTGCAGTTCACTAAATTCATATGAAAAATTCCAGGTTGATTTGAGTGGGTTGTAGATTGTATCCCATCTCAAATGTGTGTAAATGTATACAAATTTGAATGGACAGTGGATAGATTTTAACCAACTGGATTTCTTGCGAAAACTGTGATGAATTTACTGGTTGCACATTTTCACTATTTGTCCATATAGTACACAGTTACAGAAGAGATTTAGTTATAATCGCACTATCCGTTGCACCCAGATGAGGACGGGTTCCCTTCTGAGTCTGGTTCCTCTCAAGGTTTCTTCCTCATATCGCCATCTCAGGGAGTTTTTCCTCACCACCGTCACCTCTGGCTCACTCATTAGGGATAAATTCACATATTTACAATTTATTTTGAATCCATTTATTTCTGTAAAGCTGCTTTGTGACAATGTCCATTGTCAAATGTGCTATACAAATAAAATTGAATTGAATGTGTGTTCCTGTAGTCAGATGAAGCTTGGATAGTTTGGTGTACAACTGACTGGATTTTCCTATGTGCCAGGTTTTCCATGTGCTCTAATTCACTCATATAATGTGCTTCTTAATCCTGGTCAAGGTCAAAGGACCCATGCATGTTTTATATACATGGAAACACTGCATAGTCTACTGTTGTTAAAGCACACTCAATTCTAATAACAATTCTGAATCCATGCACAAATCAAGTGTGTTAATGTAAGGAGTCTTTAAATGTACTGAAACACAAAATGTGCATTAGTAAGGCCAACATAATTCATTACAGTTCCTTACAGTGTAGAGTTTGGTTCCAACTAAATTTCAGATCAAGTCAGGTATTCAGAGTCCAAAGCATATTTGTTGTAGAATCTTAGTTCTCCTGAAATTTTACTAATAATGAATGAGGAAAAGCTGTTTTAGAGAGATCTACTTTGTTCTTTTTTGGCTTTAATACAGTAGAGCCCATAGGTTTACTACCAAAGAATCACATTTATTTGATTTATTTTACTCAGTTAATAATTTTACTCAAGAACATATACTTGAATAGTGTGGCAAATATTCTTTTTAGGTGTTTGAGAAATCCTCATAAAAAAATCTATGAAACTTTCTATAGATTAGAATTTCTAATATTTTCTGCCAATGTAAAGGCTCATTGTGGGAAACTGGCCCTCTTAAAACCCGTGAATACAGTGTGTATGTATATGGTAGTAATAAATCAGACTGGGACATGTCTTAGTCTAAAGTCGCACTTTAATCCTAACACATATTATAGTTGGTGAGCCCTCCCCTCCCCTCCCCTCCCTATCCTCCACCTATACAACAGACACACAGACAGCGATGAGTAACGGACAGTTCAATAGTTCTGAACAAAATCCAAAATGAGTTTACAAACTCCATGGAGAGATTCTGAGCTAAGGGAAAGAACACACAGACAAGGAGCAGGAAAAAGTATCCTAGAATATACAGAAATCGAGTCAAAGAGACCATTGTAAGAGTCCATATCTACCAACACCAGCATATCTCATGAGAACATTTTTCTGAGAATGAGAATAATGAAAATTTATGCATGTTTCATAAAAACGTGTAAAGAGAAAGTGTAAGGGTGGAACTCTTTGGTTTTCAGTTGTGAGTTTTTATATAAGTATTTTTGCTGCCCTCATCAAAATACCTTTGGATTAAAGCTGTATTGATAAAACACAAAGGAAAAGGAAAGACTAAAATGGTATGTACGTATTCAAAAGAAACAAAATTTACAGCAAAGATTGTGTTCTATATTGTTTTTTTTACTATCCGTTTGTGAGTAATTTGAAAATGTTTTTTTTAACAAGTGTATTACTAGTAAAATAGACATTCCTGTTTATCAGTATAACTACTGACTCTATTAATTTCTAAATATCCAAAATATATTGGAAGTTATGCATGTAATATAAAATGTTTTACACTAATTCTGTATTTTGGTGGCTATTCTCTGTGTTTTATGAAACCATAAACCAATATAGGACATATTAAAATGTAATTCCAGTCACTATATGCAAAATATGAAAGTCATTTGAGATGCAGTCGCTGTTCTTTAAATGTAGACGTGCCAAATTATTGGCTAATGTATATACTTAAAACTGTATATGTGTCTATGACGTGATCTATCACAGGTGTTTACCTTTGGTATCACTCTAGGTTTTCCACAGAGGACCCACCACAAGTCCACACACACACACACACACACACACACACACACACACACACACACACACACACACACACACACACACACACACACTCATGTGGACATACATTGTTTATAATGTAAAAGGAACTGTAACTATTCTCTTGGCTTTAACACCTAAGGGCCCTCTGTTCATGATCATAATGTGACAGATTGAAACATGACAGAATTAATTTTTGTATTTTTGTGAGCGACTGTGCAGGCACCTGCTGAAGGGTGGTGCAGTTGTAGAAAGGGGCTGTGTTAAAATTAATACATTATTCCATAATTGGGTTATAACCAATCAAATCAAACACCAGTTAGTTCCTTTAAAAGTGAGTGAGCACCTGGGAATCAGTGCAGTAATGATGTAAGATTAGATCACATGTATTAATTTGTTTTATTGCTATAAAGGCAATCCGTTGGCCAAGTTCTGTATTTAAATAGTTTTGTTAGACAGCCTATAGATTAGAGTAATTACATGTTGTGTGCATGTTGTTGTGAACACTTAGACAAATTAACATCTTTCTAATCAAACTCTGTCTCCTGGGCAACATCTATGCTCAAAACTGACTTTGGTATTTTTACCATGAGGTATATGGAGAAAAATAGTATCTGTCTTCCTCTGTTATTAAACCACTCCAAAAATGGGGACAGAAGAAAATGAATGAATTGGGTGACTACATGCCCCTTTTTTAGCCATTTTTCTCCATTAAACCCTTTGGTTTGGTTGGTTTTAAAGCACTGGGAAAATCAGGCCACAGGAGAACCTTTGTGCCCATTAAAGGGACGGTTGATTTCAGCAGTTTTAAAAGATTGGTGTTTAAAAAGATATTGCAATAATCTCAGTAATGACAGATATATTCCCCCACAACCACTAGGAGCAATGTTTAAACACCTGTATACCTTCTAGCACATGCCAAGTCCTTACCACGTTTTGACAGTATGACATAGTATTTTGCTATAAAAAAACACCCTCAGTGGCTATCTGTCCTTTTATTCTCCTTGCCATATGTGACCTTTTTGAATATTTTGGAGCAATCGCCATAGCAGCTTCTGACTGCAGTTGGTGCTTCCAAAACTGAGGTTAAACTCCAACCCACTTAATTTTTTCTGTTAGCTATTTTTGTGAATTTGCAGGGCACTCACCTCTCAGTCTATTACCAAGGGTGTGTGATGTCTGCCCCTAGTGAGATTGAATGGGTTTCCCTCTGCATACCTTGCTCACACTGCTGAGCTTGCGGAGGTAGTGGGTACTGCTAACGTGCATGTACGGCTAGGAGTGGGTTTCTCTCCCATTTTTGTCCTGTATCCGTGCTGAGGTGCTTAGGTTTATTTTCTGTTTCGCTCAGTGATTCATTCAGTTTCCACATCCCCAGGCTTGTGTTTTCACTAGCTATTGTTTCCAGGTGGCTTTCCCTCAGATTAGTGCTCCTTGTGGTGAACCACCAAATCACTGGTTCCCACTATATGCATAGTATCGGCTCCAATGCAGGACTCACACTTGTGCAGTCATTGCCTGTGCTTTCTAGAAGCAGTATCAGTTCTGTGTTCAATGCCTCGGCAGTGAACAGAGAAGCAACTGTCAGAATGGACGTTTCATGCAAAGAATGCACAATGATGCTGATGCAATCACAGCACACTTGTTTGGCAGATTTAGACCCATTTAGTTTGGACTCAGATTTGGACAGTATATTGTTTGCAAGCTAATTCCTGCAGGTGGATGTGTGTGCTATGTGTAATATGTTTTCTCCCCTTTCAGATTAAACTGACCCTAGGTTATCTTGGGTTTCTGTGAGATCATGTATGAAGAAGAGGGCAGATAGCACTTTCCTCTGAGTGTATTAAGCTGCCCTATGATGCAGCATGAGCAGCAGTTCAAAAAGATGCAGTTGGCTGGCTTCATGTATCTTAGAGGAAGCACATGTTAGCCTTCACCCTACACAGAGCTGGCTGGTGGATTACTGTATGATTTTCCACCTCTGCCATTGATTCTGCCAACAGAATCACAATCAGACAACAGAGTCCTTCTCATTCAGGGTACCTGCATCTATGGGTTTGGCCTCTCAGAGGAAAGCACAGGCCAATAACTATGACCACACTGTACAAGAAACATTATTAAACACAAGAACCCTTAGTACATGGGACTTGTATGCTCTCAAGTGGAAGCAAATGGACATCATCTGGACGTATATTGTCTGGTGCCTAAAGTACTAACCTCTATGCAGAAACTGATAAACAAAGAATAATCTCCATCTATGTGCATATATGTACATGTATATTAGAAGCTACAACTACAACACTATGAATGGTGTCCCACTAGGCACTCGTAAACTTGTCACAACCCTTCTGAAGGAAGTGAGATGTCTTTGTGCCTGGCCCTGCCCCAAGACTTCATCCCCTGTGTTAGAGTCTCTGAGGTCCTTTCCTTATGACTCTATACAGGATGCTGAGCTGAAGCAAAAGACCACCTTCTTGCTGGTAATTACTTTGGAAAGTGATTACATACTACATACAATTACATACTAAATCTATAAGTCTGCCCTGCATACCCCGTGGCCAGATGATGCAGGCGTGACTCTGTGGCTGAACCCAGGGTTCCTGCCTAAAGTTATATCACCCACTGGTGTAAATCAGTTGGTTGACCTCATAGCATTCCATGAAGGTAACCAGCTGAGCTATCCTTGCTATGCCCAGTGCACACCTTACAGTACTATGTGGACTGGGTGGTGGTGATTCGATCAGCTGTTACAATGGAAACAGTGTGGAATCCCCCTGTCTAAGCAAAGACTGGGTGGTAGATGCCACCACTTTGACCAACAGGCAGGCCGGACACCCAGCTCCTGCCATGACATGCCACTCTACATGAAGCATCTCCTGCTTATGGGATGTACTCAGAGGTGTACTTCTCCAGGAGGTCTGCACCATTGCTACCTGGGCATCAACCATGTACCTTTCCCAGATTCTATGAGATCAACATCATCTCTCCCAGTGGAGTGAGTCCAGCAGTCATATCCGAGCACCCTTCTGGTCAGTCCTAGGGTACTTGGTTTCCTCATGATATCTTGGTGTAGGTTATACAGATGGCAAACCAACAGGATCTCGATGAGAAAGGTACAGAGACATATAGCCATTAAGGGTGGTATTTAATAGCAAAATACTACATCATACCATCACCACTTGACTTTGTGGTAAGGTCTTGGCACATGTTTAAACACCACCCCTGGCACTCATCTGGTGTTCAAAGATCCACAATTACATACATAACTAGCATTTTGTTCCTAAAATGTCACCCCCAAATCTATCCAGTTTGTTTTATAATGATTAAAATGCCCAAACTGATAAATTAAAAAAAGAAAACATCATAAATACATAAATAAACAAATAAATAAAGAAACCAGTACCATACAAATCATCAAGCAAAACACTGCAAATTGCAAAACAACAATTCCAGAAATAAGCACAAAACTTTGCATGAAAAAGAAAATCCAAAGACAAACAGTTTAAAGCTTTTGGTCTGAAGTTGTCATCATCAGCATTTCATAAGTTTTTTTTAAATCACAGCCTTTTTCACATTAGCAATAAGTTAGCTTTTTTCCTACAAAATCTATTGAAACACTAACAGGTACATTCCCTCTAGAAGTGTAAGTCAACTGGGTTTACAGTTGAATTAACCCCCCCCCCCCCCCACTCACCCCCGACTTCCCACTGCAGCTAGATTCATCATTGGTTTCTCTGTGTCCTTGTTCTTTTATGTCTTTTCTGAGATGATGTACAGTAGCTACTCGCTGCTCTCTGGTGATACAATGGACAGAAGGTGTGCAGGCTAACTGGTTCATTTCAGTTTGGTTTATATGCTGGAGAATAGTTTTTTTTACACACACACACACACACACACACACACACAAGCACACTTCAATACACACCTTCAATCTCTCCTAGCACCAGTGCAGGTAGTTAGCCATCTCCCTTCATCCATTGTTCATTGGTTTGGCTGCTATTTGGCTCATTTATGTATCAAAAAAGATTTTGCTTTTGGTTTTTTCCAGTTTTGGCTTATTTTTTTCACAACATTCTCGATCAAGGAATAACTTGGAAGCTACATTTTCACAGTAATATTTTAAACTCCCCACAGTAAGATCAAAACAACATATCAAAATAGGCAATACATTATCCTAATCATCCCAAAAATAGAAAGAATGAGACAAAGTCATAGAGCATCAACATATAAAGCAAGAAAAAGGCAATAAAACAAAATATATATGTATCTTAAGTTCAGTTCAGTGAGGTCAATAAATATTCCTCAGGAATGTGAGTGAAAAAAACCAAGGTCACACATCATGGGAAGGAGGTAGGAGGAGAGGAGCATGGAGCTTGCATGTCATTCACCACTGAACTGCCAATCACAGCAATCATAGTCTATGATCAACTGTTGCCCCAGCACATCCTCGTCATCCACCTCATATTTGCTCATTGCATTGTATTTAGTTTTCTTTTTTGTGGCTCCTTGTTTTCATTTAGTTCACTCATTCCTCAGTTTTGCTCACTTTTTTGGTTTGCTCCTTGTGTTGAAAAACAAAAGAAAAGAAAATCAACAGTAGTGATGCTTTGTACTCCATTTTGAAGGCTTTCCCTTGTAGAGGGTGTTTGTAGAACTTCTCCCACACATCCATCTTTACACGTGGCCACTCTGGCGTGTTGAGTTTTCTCCCTCCTTTTAAATCCCGTTCTTGATTTGACCCTTTTGATCTTTCTCTTTCTGGCACGCGGGAGAAGGTCACGAGAGGATTCATGGGGAAGCATCACTTTTTTAGTTGTTAGATGTTAGTAGTGTGTTTTTCTTCTGACATATCTGAGGTCTCGTCTGAACACTTGCTTGCTGATGCCACAAGGACAGACAAATGCTTTGGTATCAAGAGATGAAGAGAATGAGTCTGAGTTGATTTGGTATCATGAATAAAACAAGACGAGGAATCAATATGCTAAAGGGCTTGAGCTTATAGCAGTACTAGTACAAACACCCAGCTTATCATGCCACTGATACACATGATAACAGTTTTATTATTAAAAGAATTATTTAAATAAAAAGTGGCTAGGCAAAATAATGGCAGTCTCAAATAGTTACTCTAGCAAGCTTATGGTAGAGGTAGTTTGAGAAAGATGTAAATGTACACAAAAGACATATAAGAAGAAAAATAATGCAAATAAAATCAAATCTGAAAGAATCCGAAGCAGGATATAAAATAAAGAAAAAACAAAAAAACAGAAAACCTGAAAAATGAGGAGTATTTGTAGAGCTGATGATCTGATCCTGGACAGGTCAGGTTTTAAAGTCTTTTTACGTAAAGCTTTTCTCTCCGATTTTTGGTTTCAGTTTTTGATGTTTTGGTTTTGGCTATTTTGGCATGTTTGTCATTTTTGTCTTTCTGAGTCATTTTTATTTCAAGCTACTTTTTTGGTTTCCATCCACTCATCCCTTCCATCCGCTGACAGCAGTCAGACATCTTCCCTTCATTCCATTTATCTACCACCTTATTCTTTCACAACTATCACTGTTTGGCTCTCATCCTTACCTTCTGCTTCAGCTGGTTGTTTAAGTGTCTTTTTTGTTTATAAAGGAGTAAGTGTACATTAATTTTTATGATGAACAAAGCAGCACTGCAACTCTGCCCTTAAAATGAACAGACCAATAAATTTCTTTGTTCATCCACCCCCATCTTCGTGTTTTCTCACACCCATTCTTCCCTTGTTCAGGATATTTTTGGTATTGTGGGAGAGGGAGTGGAGGAGAGAAATGGAGGAAGTGAGAGAAGGCTTCGCTTGAAAAGGCAGGTTTTTTTGTTTTGTCTCAGCTGCATCTGACTCCTCCCCTTCAGCGTGTGATAGGCCGTTGCAGGTGTCACTCTGCCATTGCCCCTCCTAGAGGTGGCGGAGAGGCTTCACTGTAGGAGCAGTAGGAAGCAGGGCTTGAGCACAGAGAGGCAGAGCAGGAGTCTGGGCTCATGTGGCTGGCACTGGAAGGTGAACATGCATGAGCTGCATTGATCAATCCCGTACTGCTGCCTGTGGCCATGGGCAACAAGGTGGGGCGGTTAAGAAAGAAGGAGGAGCATAGTCCCATCCCTGGACCTGTGGCCCCACCCAGGAACATTTGACCGCTGCTTTCTAGAGCTGAAATGGGCATCTGGCCACCCCTGACAGCCAGAGCTGTGAAAAGAAAAAAACAATTATACACAGCCCAATTATTCATCTAAGCCTGAGATAGGAAAGCTAGATGCCACGTCTAAACATGTAGTCACAAAAAGTACAAAAATGTACTTTAACATATCAGAGTAGTTAGCAACAACAGCTAATGCAACATCTAGGTTTCCTATATCTAGGTTTTGAACAAATAGCCAATGCTAGATCATACAAACACTATGGAAGGCATAAAAATGAGTCTGATTTATGGCTTCATATAATGTGAATTATATGTGAATAACAAGATGATGAAACATGATGAAGGGTTTATGATAATATTTCCTTATAGTAAATACACTCACAGCTTATTAGGAACACCTGTGCACCTGCTCATTCATGCAGCTATCTAATCAGCCAATCATGTGGCAGCAGCACAGTGCATAAAATCCTGCAGATCAAGAGCTTCAGTTCATGTTCACATCAACCATCAGGATGAAGAGAACGTCTGATCTCACTGACTTTAACCGTGGCATGGTTATTGGTGCCATATGTGTTGGTTTGAGTTTTTCAGAAACTGCTGATCTCCTGGAATTTTCACACACAACAGTCTCTAGAGTTTGACTCAACAACCAAACCACAGTCAGTGAGATCACAATTCACACTATTGTAAAACTCTATTGTGTAAACTCTCTCATATTAACTGAAGCCCATGTCCTGTTTCTTCATGATTTTATGCACTGAGCTGCAGGACATCATGTAGATATCATGTGTTATTAGGGGTGTAAACTGAAATAAGCATTGCCTGAATATGTGCCTTAGGTTTCCAATTCCATTAAAAAAGTACAATAACTGAAACTTAATAATCACACAGAGTTCGTGTTAACCATTAAGACTCTTAGCAGTGTATAGTGAAACAAAAGCTGTGCATTAGTATGGAAGAAAATTAAGCAAGGCTAATTATGCTAATTCACTGGTGTGCAAGGTTGACAGGTCTCAACAAAATGTCTACATCCAAATCTCAAAAACTACACAAATGCAGTCTGGTGAATTGTTAGGAATTGTGCAATACACAGACGTATCGATTCAAGAGCTTCGTATCGTACTGGTACTGGAAAGTGACATTTTAATCTATAGTAAGACCCTTAACCCTCATCTGCTCAGCTGCTCCCTGTCTCAGTTTTATCTCTGTATTAAAGCAGCAGCCGATTGAACAAATGTAAACATACAACACTTTTTCAATATTTTAACTAGTTTTGTTCCACTGTTTGGAATCAGTTACATGAATCTCATAATTTAGAATCAGCTAATTCAAGCGAAGTCAACAAAGCCTTTTCCCCTAAAATCTATACATGACAGGCAGAGCAGGTTAAAGATGACACAATGGTTATGTGATCACAAGGAAATGGAAAATAAGAATTGGCAAGAAACGAATGAGAGACAGTCATTCATTCAGTCATTCATGAGACGCTCATTCAATCACACAAACACACAAAATGTAGTATGATTAATTCAAGATCTGTACAATACCCTGTAGTTATTGTTTTCAATAATATAATAATATTTTTCCCAGTTCTTACTTCTTGTTTTTGTCTCTTTATATTAGTTATTATTATTTTCCTTTTTATATCCCTCCCTTTTGTTCCTCTTCCTCCCTTGTTAACAAACCTTGCATTGTAGCCAGTGGATGGCTGCTGATGAGAGCCTGGTTCATGCTTGTGCTTACACCCATCGCTGAGTTCCTGCAACGTGTATGGTCCCATTTATACATGTGTACACACACACACACACACACACACACACACACACACACACACACACACACATATTCACAGATATGAGGAGAAGCAAGGTCTTTTAGTGGGATCACGAAACCCTACAATATAATGAGTGAGTGAGTAAAAGTGGTTGTGTGTGAAAGTATATTTGTGTTTGAGGGGGAAAAAGAAATCACATTTACATTAACTTTCCCGAAAGATTCATCCTTTCTACCATTCGGGGATTAATTCAGTGTTATTCAGCAGCTGAAGGTTCTAAAATGAATTTATGGGAATGACATTTTCCACCAATCTGAGCACATTGATAAAGAACAGAGGAATGTTAGTTAATTTTTGATGACAATCGCCACATCTGAGTAGACCTGAAGTCACTAGGAAATAAATAAACTTCTCCGTGAACGTGGATGTTGGACAGATTAGCTCAGTGGAATTTGGCATTGAAGTCCTTGACTTTCAAAAATCAAACTAGCCTTTGAATACAAGGATCGGATGTATTTGGTTATTTAATATATTTCATATATATACATGCATATATCCACTTCAAATTTACACACAGAATGTCTTTTGACTTTGTACTTTGTAAATATGAACATTAAAGTATGTATACAATGGGGTGTAATGCAGAGAAGCAGCTCCATATCATGATGCTCCCACCACCATGTTTCACTGTTATGCTGCACTTCATATGCACATCTTCCCAACAAATGGCAACATCTTTCATAATCACACCAGGTGTTTGCCCAAGAACTTTTTTTTATATAAGTTCTAGATATGTATTTATATCTAGAACTTGATTTCTTTTTAGGTAACCTTTATATATACTGTATATTTTTTAATCTATTGTCTGAATACTTTTTCCCATCAGTTTGATTTTTGAACTTATTTTCCTTTATCCTCATGTATACCTTTTTTGTTCATATTTCTGAATACAAATTCAAAAGGCATTGTGTCAATAAAAATTTGAAGTGGATATATGCATTTGAAATATATTTGCATTTGAAATATATTAAATAACAAAAACAAAAGTCTGAATATTTATTTCTCCTCACTGTATAATTAATGAGAATCTAATATTGCTGTTGGAGGAAAAAACTGCTTCTGTCTGACTTGTTGTTTAAGTGTATATCCACAGTGCTCAGGCCAATTGTAAGTCACTTTGGATAAAAACCAAAATAATACACAGAAATGTAAATATGTGTGTTAAAATGTGCTTACCCAGTGGGGCTGGGGCTAGCTGTGCTGAGAGGAGGGGAAGTCACTGACGGTGGGGCAGAGCTCATCAATGCATGGCCAATAGGGTTAGGAGGGCAGGCAGCAGAGGGGGTGGGACTAACAGCTGCAGAGAGAAAATTAGACAGAATAAATCTGACAGAATTTATGTCAGAAAACAGCTATTCTGAAAATTACAATGTTAGGCTTTTACCTGTCACATTGAGACTTGAGGTGGTAGCCTGAACTAGTCCCTGACTGGACATCTGGAGAGAAAGGGCAAAAGAGAGAGAAAAACAGAGAGAGAAGAACATGCAGCATGTTAATCCTGAATATAGACACCTCATAGGTTAAGGATACTGCAAAGCAATGCCTAGTTGGTTCTCCACTATTTCAGCCCATGGCCCCATGCAACATGAAGCATCTTGGGCAAGCCAACATTAGGTGACTAGTTGATTCCGTAGGTTAAGTGTGGTTTATGATCTCAAAATCAAATTCAATTTCAGTTAATAAGCAGTTCATGATCATGCAGAATGAGCATTGTTACACCGCAGCATCAGCAACACACGGGCAAAGGTTTCATTCTCATATGTAATATTGAGCAATCATGATCCACGAATACTTGGGCCACATTACAGACTGCACAGTTAACAGCAATGCACTACCTAGTGTGCATTATGTTCGGGACACAGCTGCTCTTGCAGCCTTTGGATTAATCAGTGCGCTGGAGAACAGTGCAGCACAAACCTTCATATGAGTGAGTGAGAGAGTTTAGAACCACTGGTGTGCACATGCAGAGTGTTCACCAACTGGTCCTGTGGGACGTTCAGTGCAATTCCAACATGTCATGATCATGATGTTAATAAGCAGATGTTTCCTTCATCAGTGCTTTGTACTATAAACCATCTTCTTCAGCATAAAAGTATAACACAATAAATAATTGAAGGGCAACTGGGTGAGAGAGGTAAGCCTAGAGTCAGATCATCTGCCTCATTTCGAAACTGGACAAAACTTGGGATACTGTTACGAGTGATCGTTCGCTGAAACTGTGAAATTGTGAATGAAATCTTACCTTCTAATAACTCCATTCCATTTTACCATACATTTTATAAAATCTGTTTAAAATAATTGTTAAATTTGCAATGAACAAAAGATTTGCACAAATCCCTGCATTAACGTTATTGTTTCTGTCTCGTCTGTGCATCATTAGGAATATTATTATTTCATTTATACTGATAATTACGGAGCTTGAAGCTGATAAAAGTATTTGAATATGAATTTAATATTTTTTAATCACATTAAATTAAATTAATTTTCATGTGGAGTATTTAATAAATTTCGATTTTTGAAAATGTTGAACTTGCTAGGCATACGATTTGTATAAAACATATCATTCAAAATTATGGTTTACAATTCTGAGATAAAAAATAAAATAAAATCAGAACTCTAAATACAAATC
This sequence comes from Pangasius larnaudii, assembly GCA_037576815.1. Classification (NCBI taxonomy): domain Eukaryota; kingdom Metazoa; phylum Chordata; class Actinopteri; order Siluriformes; family Pangasiidae; genus Pangasius; species Pangasius larnaudii. The sequence continues at coordinate 13,053,809 of CM074944.1, forward strand.
TCAGAAATTCAAATCTCAAAATATAGATTCAATATAAATTAGGCCAAATGTAGCTGCCAGGATTCCCAGGGAAAAGGAGACACTTTCAGAGAGCAGTCAAACAAACAAAAAAAAAATTATGTTCTACTCAAATAGTTAGTTTTCTACAGCCACCTTAAACACTCAATAGTTAATGTATGCTCAGTGTAATGATTTAGGTAACAGAACTCTTTCCACCCTCAGTGTGAAATTACACCGTATAAAAAATTAAGTGAAACATTTTAAGGAAAAATAAAAAACAGTACAGGTTACAGTAACCTGGTTGCATAAGTATACACACCCTTTTATAATTGGGGGTGTGACTGTGTTCAGAATGAACCAATCACATTCAATTTCATGTTCAAAAGTAATTAAAAAAACACATCACCTAAAGAACACCATACCCACAGTGAAGCATGGTGGTGGCAGCATCACGCTTTAGGGCTGCTTTTCTTCAGGCAGAACTGCGGGTTTTATCAAAGTGGAGGGAATCATGAATAGCTACAAATACCAGTTGATTTTAATGCAAAACCTTCAGGTGTCTGTTAGTGAGCTGAAGATGAAAAGGAATTTCAGCTTTCACCACAAAAACAACCCGAAGCACACATCCACATCAACAAAGCAACGGCTTCATCAAAAGCAGATCAGTGTTTCTGAACGGCCGAGCCAGAACCCAGACCTGAATCCAACTAAACATCTGTGGGGTGACCTGAAGCGGCTGTGCGCGGGAGACGCTCTTATAATCTGATGGATTTTGAGTGTTTTGGCAAGAAAAAGTGAGAAAATATTGCCAAGTCAAGATGTGCTGATAGACTCTGAGCCAAAAAGACTGAGTGCTGTAATAAAGTCGAAAGCTGCTTCAACAATGTATTAGTTTAGGGGTGTGTATACTTATGCAACCAGGTTACTGTACGTTTTTTAATTTTTCCTATTTTTCCCTATAAAAGTTTCTGATTGTTTTTCGCTTAATTTTTATATGATATAATTTTACATTGAGGGGGAAAAAGTTCTGACATATTTTTCATATTTTTACAGAACAAAAACCTGCCATTTTAACCGGGGTGTGTAGCTTATGCTAGCATTAGCATGCTGCCAATTGAATTTTGCTATTTCAGTTGAACATAAATACTTTCGATTCACTCATTAACTCTATGGTTTAATCTGTTTTGATTCCACTTAACTCTACTTTCAGTCCACTTCATGGATGCGAGTGTAGCAGATGACTGTGATTGGCTAAATACTGAGTTTACTACTTTTCCCAGGAAATCCTAATTCACATAAAATCTGTAATTTCGATATTTAAATTTTGAGCTCAAAAGAGGATTCCACAGAAGCATTTTGGTTAAATTACACTTCAAGCGTAGCAACAGCGCATTCTTCGCAGTCGACACATCACTAGTGGGTCATACCATGTGTGAACTGTAGCAGGGGGGTTTGTGTGTTGCAGGGGGGGGCTGGCTGGGCAGGGGAGGGGTGGCGCTTGAGGGGTTGATGCGTTTCTCTTTCTGCCGGCGGTTGCAGAACCACACACGGATCACTTCCTTTTCCATGTTGAGCTGCTCGGCCATCAGAAGGATCTCCTCTGAGGTAGGCTTCTGGTTCTGTTGTGTGACAGGAAAAATGCACAAGTTAATTTCTGGTATCTTGTAGTTCTTAAATAATAATGTGATTAATTTTAAAGGCTTTTCTCTTAGAGAACACCTTAAAGGTGCAAACTGTGTGTACTATATGTGTGTACTTTCTTCTGTAAGTTATTAATACTATTAGCAGCCTCACAAAACGTACAGTGCATGTTTATATGCTGGTTTCACTCAGTCCCTGCAATGCAATTGCACTGAACTGTAATTGCCAGATTCTGTGCTATATTCAGAACAGGCAACTTAAATTCAGACGATAAGCTAAAAAATGATAGAAATTACCCCTGTGCAGTTCACAACAATAAGCCTTTGTGTGTGTGTGTGTGTGTGTGTGTGTGTGTGTGTAGTGCTCTCGGGACAAAAGTTTTTCAAACAGACCTTTTCAAACAAGCACTTGCCTTTAAGCCCCAAAAATTTCAGGGAAAAAAATGTGGCCTAATAAAGCAGAGATTTTTGCTGTATGTGTTTTTTGTAATCTAATGTAGCACAAAAGCAAGAGACAATAAAAAAATACAGTTTTAGGATGATATACAAAGATATATATGATGATATATGACCACAAACAGTGGCCAAGTACATACAGTGCAGACACTGAGGCTAAGTGTCATGAACAGTACTTGTTGTGATCATCACATATTTGTCTTAATTTTTCAGCATGGGTTTCATCCACATTAATTGGCCATGAGGCTTCAGATATCTGTATTTTTGGGTGCATAATTTAATGAGGTGCTGAAATAATAAATAGAGATCATGTACACTCTTATGTTAGTTCTCCAATTAATAAATTGTGCTATTAAATAATATGTCATATTTATGTATTTAAAATTGGCCTTAAATGGCATTCCATAGTATTTTGTAGCATATTCATGGGGTAAGAGAGCCAGAAAGATCTGCAACATTGGTCACAGTAACTTGTTTTATCTTCAGGTTTTCTGCTTGTACTTCTGGCGTGATGGACAGCAAGAACCAAACTCACTGCATCACACATCTGTGTTTCACAGGAACAAATTAAGTTCCAATCATGCTTCTTTAACAGATGTTGTCCAGTTCATTGTCCATCATGTAATCTGACTACAGATGAGCAAACACAAAGAGACAGAAATGTGTACTTCAAATTTTATTGATAATCTTACCTTTAATTAAGTCCTCATCATGTCAAAATTTGTTTATCAGATTCTATGTAAATGTAGCTAGCTAGTTCAGTGTTATCTCGTGAAGACTGATTCAAAGCTAGGTGCGTGAAAAAAAACACAAACAGTATTGTTTTGCGATGTTTAATTTGCCTTCTGTCTTCCAATCAATGTGCTTAATGTTAGTTTATTTACGGAGACTTGAACCTTAACTCTACGTTAATGTTAATGCAGATTAACTGACTCATCATTCCACTTGTTCTTTCTTATAGAGATGGACAGAAGAGCAACAGAAAGGAGGTCAAGGGTATTTTCATCGCTTTTGATTCTGAAGAATATTTTCATAGCAATTGTGAGGAACTGAGACCTGCCTCTGGTTCTCCTCAGTGCAGAAATGACATCTTTATTTATTTAGTATTATCCAAGATTTCAGCAAAACAAGTGTTGATTATGAAACCTAGACATTTTTGCTAATTGCAAGCTGGGAATAGTCTTTTCTATTGGCAGATAATTTTTCTAATTTTAAGTATTTGATCCTAGAAAGAAGCATAATAAAATAAGCATAATAGAATAAGAACATGTAAAGCTTGAAATGTGTAAAAGCATCTGAAAAAAAAAACAGGCTGAATAATTTTATATTTGACTTAAACTGATCTCATAATAAGAGATATTAAACAAATTGTCCCATAATATTATAATATTATATAAATGTGGCTGTATTTTTGATATAAGTTTCTGCAGTGATTCTGAGTAGAGCTTAGGTCCATGTTATATCTGAGGTCTAAATACTGATTTAGGTATTAACTCCTCACTGCGTGCACGTAACTCAACTCTGCATGTAGTGCTACAGTATGTGTGTTTGTGTGTCTCACCGTGATGAAGTTACGCTCCAGAGCAACACGGACGTTTGTCTCAATGCTGGTGCGTTTCTTCCTGCGTCGTCCAGGCAACCCCTCAAAGCCGAGCATCGGAGACGACAGTGAGCTGGGACTGGGCAGCATGCTGTCTATTGCCATGGTTTCTATACACAGACACACACACACACACACACACACACACACACACACACACACACACACACAGCAGCTGAAGTAAGTTTCTTGTAAGCATTCTCTATACTCACAGTAAATTACACATATGCTTAAGCACTCAAACACACACACACACACACACACACACACACAAACACACACAGACATAAACACACACACACACACACACACACACACACACACACACACACACACAGACATAAACACACACCTGCATCACTCAACCATTTCTCCAGCAGGGGTTTGAGCTTGCACATATTCTTGAAGCTGAGGTTGAGAGCCTCAAAGCGTGAGATGGTCGTCTGACTGAAGTCATTGCCATACAGCTTCCCCATGGCCATTCCAACATCACCCTACAAACACACAGAAATAATCGTTAATGTCACACAATCGCGCTCACATAAAAAAATCAACAGTACAGCATTTGACATTGTGCACAACACTGATAGTCAATTAATTACAACTAATTGTCTTACTTAAGCCTTAAGTCGACTAAAAACATAAACATGTACTCCAATAGTAAATCTGTAAATGGTGAACAATATTTAGACACGTTACTTATTCTTTAGATACTCTCAGAGGCAAGTATGCACACACACACACACACACACACACACACACACACACACACACACACACACACGCACACACCTGGGTGAAGCCAAGTTTAATCCTCCTTTGTTTGAAGGTGCGAGCAAACTGCTCCAGCTCCTCCAGATCACTCGGCTCCTCGCTGTGTGAGGTCACTGTAGCAGCCAAGCTCATGGGTGCAGCTACTGATGGTGTCATGCTGCTGTCTCTTCCCTTCTCCCTTTGTAACGAGCATGGCCTGGCGTCATGATGGCGCTACAGCATACACGGTACACAGTCTCATACAGTCATACAGTTAGATCCTGTTTTCAACAACATCCTTGTTTTCTACATAACTTTTTCTCTTAAACCAATATTAAACTTTGCCCACTAGAAAAAGTTAACCAGGTCTAAGTGGTGTTTCTCATAGATCCCCCCAAGAACCTGCATCACTTCACCCTTTGAACAGTGTTGTTGGTGTGATGGACCCAGGGAAAGAATTTCAGTTTGAGATGGAAGCCTGGGGATGCCATGTACCTGAGTTTGCATGCTCAGTCGGGGTGGCGTGGTCAGGAGAGGTCCAGGACTTTGCTGAGGTAGTGAAATCAAATTTTGTGTTGAAAGCAGACCTGTGTGAAGGAATGAAGGATGGGGAGAACCAGAGAAAAATGAAATGAGTAAGAAGTACCTATATGCTATAATGAAATAAAATCTTTCTCCAGTGAATGAAGTGAAATTGCTGCATGTTGTGCATGTGTGTGACTCACCCTGCTGGCTCTGCTGGGCTTGGGCCTGGGGTAAGAGGAACTGGGCAGGAGAATGCAGAGGGTGACTTGGCATCAGCACGAACTGCTGCAGCTGCAACAGCTGCTGAATGTCCTAAAGGGAAGTTAATTATTTATATAGATTTTGACTTGAATTTCAGTAAACATTCTCTCCATGGCTGCACCATCACCAGGAGGGTGAAATCTCCAGTGTGTATACCAGCATGGTTCTTGTTTGACAAGTAGTTGTTATAGGTTCAAATTCTGTAATGAGGGTGAAAATCATTTTAATAATATTTATATTACTGAAACATCTAACACATTTAAATTACTTTGACTGGAGGTTAAAAAGTTGAAATCAGAGTGAAAAAATAATTATGATTATAATACACACCGCCCGGCCAAAAAAACCTTTCTGTTTAGATTTTAATAGGCAAATACATAAGAGTCTATGAACGGATCATTATTAGATTATAATGTTACTAGCACGTTATATTTTTGGCAACAGTTCTTTTAATCTTAAAAGATGAAGTGTGTAGCTTTTTAGTTCTTTAATAACCATGTAGAAAGACGCATCATGGCCATGTTCCAGGACGCCACTGCCAAGATTCATCAGGGTTAAAGTTGTGAAAGAAGGTTCAGAGAGCATGAAGAATCACTTTCACACATGAAGTGGCTCCTCTGAGTCCTGACCTTAACCTCAGTGAAAGTCTTTGGGACGTGCTGGAGGAGACTTTACAGAGTGCTCACCTCTTTCACTGTCAATACAAGATCTTGACCAAAAACTGATGCACCACTTGGTGGAAATAAATGTTGTCATGTGAATGATCCATTCATAGACTTTTATGTATTTGCCTATTAAAATCTAAACAGCGACTTGTTTTTTGGCCGGGCCGTGTATATAGGACACCTGTTGCCTAGGAGTAAAGAGTAAAGAGCTCCACGCTTTAGTTGGTAATAATCAGAACAACAACACACACAAGATTCTACTGACATCCAGTCCAACTGTACCTGGGCAGTGAGCTGGATGGGCTGTGAGAGGGCGAGTGGTGGCGGAGCGTGAACAGGACTCTGCTCTGTTTTGGCTTGAGGCTGGACTTGTGCTAGGGCCTGATTGGCCTGTTGCTGCTGAGCCTGCTGCTGACTGGCTGCAGCAGCTGCATGAGCTGCATTGGTCTGCTGCACTGCAGCGGCCAGAAGCTGTGCCTGAGCCTGCTGGAGCAATAACTGCTGCTGTGCAGGTAGCAGAGCCGCAAGCTGGACAGAGGAGCAAGGAAGAGAGGCCAAAGGAGGAGACAGTAGGAGAAACAATGGCATCAGAAGTTGCAGGAGAGAGAGTTAGTTGAAGCAGCTACCCTGAATGCCACCCTGAATGCTAAAGTAGCAGCTATGGGAAGGTAGGATGAAACACTGGAGACAAATAAGGGTGCAAAATATAATAAAAAAATAAGAGATGTATATTAGGATAGTGAAGGGACGTCTAATCTCATCCGGAAAGGGTTGGAGTGGGTGCAGGCTTTGAAAGCCAAGATCAGCTGATCAAACAGGTGGAATCAGGTGTAGCTCCTGCACCCACAGGAGGCTGCACCCACACCAGCCCTTTGAGGATAAGATCGGACACCCCTGGTATAGTGATACTTGGTGGTACAAATTTTCTCTGTGACTAATTAAAAAAATCTTTTTTGTTAAAGGCTCGTACTGCAGACCTGTACAGTGGATATAAAAAGTTTACACACCCCTGTTAAAATGGCAGGTTTTTGTGAAATAAATAAATAAAACTAAGATAAATCATGTCATGCTCAACGTGAAATGTGAAACAAGAGAAAATAATAGTTGAATTTATAAAAAGCAGGCAGTTTAACTGTTCAGGACAAACGAGGGACTCGTGAACAACTATCACTAAACAAAAAAACACAGCTGTGGATCATTCAGGTAACAACACAGTATTAAGAATCAAGTGGAT
>CM074944.1:13074352-13086447 GCA_037576815.1 Pangasius larnaudii
CTCCTCGACATCCCAACATCAGCGCCTGACCTCACTAATGCTCCTGTAGCTGAATGAACACAAATCCCCACAGCCGCTCTCCAACATCTAGTGGAAAGACTTCGCAGATGAGTGGAGCTCATTATAACAGCACACACAGGGGAATAAATCTGGAATGGGATGTTCAACAGGTACATATGGGTGTGATGGTCAGGGGTGCACATACTTTTGGACGTATAGTGTGCATGTAAGACATTTGGATTTTTGGATGGAGAGTAATATTGTACAAACAGAAGTAAAACTACTGGCAAGCTAAAAATCTAAAAACTAAGCTAAGTCTCATAAGGCTCAGGTAACTTGTGCGTCCGTTAAAACAGCGTAAGCTGTAAGCAATGGAGCACATCATTTGAACTGCACAGGGTCAGTGTGAGTGTGCACAAGAGTGTTGGCATATTTGTTTATGCGTGAGTGTGTGTGCATTGTTAGCACCACGTGCACTCTGTGTTTACACTTGGAGAGAAGGGCACGTGGGGCCGATATCTCACGGCAATCAATATCGGGGGCAGAGAAGTCGGTGGGGACGTGTGTGTGTGTGTGTGTGTGTGTGTGTGTGTGTGTGTGTGTGTGTGTGTGTGTGGGAGGGGATCGGTAAAGAAAGCAGGTTATCTCCTGTCATTAATGGAGGGAATCCCAGGCGAGTAGGGTGTGTGTGTGTGTGTGTGTGTGTGTGTGTGTGTGTGTGTGTGTGTGTGTGTGTGGGGAAGACCTGGATTCATTCAGAAAAACACAGACTGTTTGGCATCGGCAGAAAGCAGACAATTATCTGTATTGATTAACGCCAGCCAGCCAGCGCAGTGAAGACAGAAAACTATGACTAGATCAATAGAGAGGGAGAACTGGAAAGAGATGGAGAGAGGAAAGAGAGGAGAAGAGCTGCTGGAAGTAAGGCAGGACATGGAGAAAAGCAACAGTTGTGCTAAGACATAGTAAAGAGTAAAAAAAAAATGTGGATCATCAAGAAAAGTGTACAGGCCTATCAGGATATACATGCTGCCCTGCTCATTCAGATACACACATATAAACTATGTATATGTAGCTTATGTAACTTTATTTCAGTCATATGTGTTCATATTACTGAAATATAATTTATATCTCATTCTGTAGAGAAGGGTTTTGGTTGGTTGAGAGCCATAACATTGCTCCTCTCCAAATAACATTATACTTTGCTTTTATTACATCCTTCCTAGTGAAGTGTTGTTCATGTGTGTGTGGACATTAATGAGGACGTACAGGTCAAGGTTAAAAAACAGGAGGACGTTGTGTAATTAAAAAACCATACCAGTTCAGAAACACACACACACACACACACACACACACACATACACACACACACACACACACACTTTCAGTCTTTAGCCATTCATATCCTCCTGGTTTGGGGCGGACACTTCTGATATCAACTATGCATAAACATACACACCTATATCACATGCATAAGGACACACACCTATATCACACATTGGACCTCATTTATCAAATTGGATGTAAACGGATTTATTTGTAAATCATTTGTAAGAATATTTACAAAAGAAATTTGTTTAAAATCCTATAATTTCAGAAAAATGTTTGTATGCTACTCATGGTCATCTGTGTAAATTTACACATAAGAGGACTAACTAATGTAAACCTCGATTGATCTGCTTCAAATCATATAATTTGCGATGAGTTACTGCACTTTTATATACCAATTACACTGACAAGTTCAAACAGCTCATGTATTTCAATTACACACACAAATTTAATGACCATTTTGTGAAATTTTATGTTTAAAGATAAAGATATCAGCTGTTATAGTATTCTACAACAGATTTTGCTTTGTGTAGCCTATAGCTTTCACTGATTTTCAGTTTTATATTTCTCTTACCAGCTCTTACACTTTATTAGGGTCAGCATTACATGGTCGATAAGTGCCTGATCTGGTATGTCTCAAGCTGCAGTGTGCCGTATACTCTATCACACTTCCTGCTTTTCCTAATACAGCATCAGTGAGGGCACACTGTCCAACAGTCACCAAGACACTTTGCTTTGAATAAAAAAAGCAGTTTCTCCGTGTGGTCGGTGTCCGCGATCACCTGGGTACACAATCATCTCTGTTTTCATGTCAAACCTTTTTCGTTTCACTTCAGTTAATCCACATCTAATTCTCCTTCTCTGTATTTCAGCTCCAGATTTCAGGTGCTGTTACACCGCTAAATATTCTATATTTTATTGGCATAGACATGAGTCAAAATATCTTTCATTTCTGCCTCCAAGTCTTTTTAGCTGTTTACTCGCCATTTCAGCTGTGTGCGCTTTGCCTTGTGTGGAGTTCAGCTGAGAATCCGCTGCAAATCAGCTGTGCTGTGCACTCGCCTGGTCATTTACAGGTCACTGTCATTCTTCAACATATGCACACAACTACGAAGAAAATCCACATTTTTGAAACTTGTGTAAGTGTGGCTTAATTTGGTTTGGCTTATGGAAACATTTACCCACAACTCTATTGAAAGATATATGAGGCCCGTTGTTCCACTACAACCCCCCCCCCCCCGATCTGTGTACTTTCATCTCAGTAAAAGTCAAAGGTCAAAGGTAAACTATGTTTAAAGATATCAGCCGTTATAGTATTCTACAACAGATTTTGCTTTGTGATTTTCACAGTTTTATATTTCTCTTACCAACTCTTACTAAACACATATCCCCCAGGAGTATGGAGTCGGGGGGCATATTTCATAAGCTGTAAGACCTGGGAGCAATGGAGCTTCAATGACTCTCACTGGCTCTCAAACACCAACTGGCTTTATTGATGCACTGGCCTACTGCCAAAAGGTACTCTCTCTCTCTCTCTCTCTTTCTCTCTCACACACACACACACACACACACACACACACACACACACACACACCAAAAAAAAATGCATGCCAACCTCCATGCGTACTCACACTCCAAGATCCACTGTGCAGTTCAGGCCTATCCTCTTTTTTACTCTGTGACACACACACACACACACACACACACACACACACACACACACACACACACACACACACACACTTAAAACTCAAGGCCTATGTTCTACAACACTGCATTCAACTGAAACATACCAAAACAACATATACAGTATTCAGCCAGAATGAAAACAAATCCAAATCTCCCAGTGTGACATTCGGGAACTTGTGCATCACCGTTTATGTTTTACTGTGTTTGAATTTCCTCCATATTCTCCACAAATAATAGAAAATGATAGAAGAGAATCCACAGTTCTGGCACATTACATGCATTTCTTTGGGCCAGTGCTGTCCAAAAACAGAATATGTGTATTGCAGATGCATGCCAACATTTTCCATACTTCCATGTGAAGTATGATGTAGAATTTGCTAGAATTACTGCCACCTGACCGTGTCGATATGAGCATCGCTACAGGCAGCACAGGGGCAATTCCAAGGCAGTGAATACATATTTGCATTCCAAAGGCTTCAGATACTGAATACTGTGTTCAAAGTATATATGCACATAGTGAAGATTTTTGCGCCCACTGCGTGTGTTTTGCGTGTGTTATGAATGAGCTAGAACTCTTTTATCACAGCTGTTTATCGCAGTTTATCACAGCTGTTGACCAGGTTGCTGCCTTGTGCTCTGTAATTTCTTATCTGATAAACTGTTTGCAATTTAATTTCACTTTTTTTATTAAGTTATAAAGTGGCAGAATATGATCAGATTTGTACGGCTCCAGAGCTACAAACTGCACTGAGAACAGAAATTATTGATAATGCTTCCTGTAGTCTTGCAGCAGTTCCACCTCATTATCAGTCCACACAGATCTTTGTGTTTGTCCTTTTTCATTTTAGAACCATAACTAGCATAAAGCAGTTACTGAATTAATAAATAAATAAATAAATAAATGAACTTTTGCCCCATGTTGGGTTTCCCCTTCTCTACTGCTCAGTACACAGATCTTAAGGTGTTTGACGGTGCAGTTTATGATGGCTGGCCTGCGTGAGCGTTTTTTAAATGTTTTCGTTTGGGCAGATATATTTTTAAAATTATGTTTGTGTAGACATTTTGTGAATCTTTTTCAAAAAAGAATGGAGCCTCAGTCCACATGATTCAGTTACGCTGCATCCATTATGTTCACGTTAATAAAACTAATCGCAAAAGTTAAAGTGGACACGTGCAGTGTGGTAGACCTATGTGTGGTTGCGTCCTATATATATGGTATCTAGCTAGAATCACTACAAAATACAATATTCATGATTTAATGATTCAATATTCATGATTTAATGATTCATGATTTGGTGTATACTCATTATCTAAACAGCACAGGAGCCTATTCCAGCCTGTAGCGTGAGTGCAGAAGTGTGCGCTCCAGCATCAGTTTGCTACAACAAGGCTGAGGTGAAAGTCTCATTGGAGTAATCATATGCAGTTGTAATACATGTTTACAATAAAATGTTAGCAAAACAGATATTTGCATGTTATATTTACTAAACTGGTGCAAGAAAACACAGAGATGTACATGGGTCACCGCTGCTGAAATCTGGTGCATGGGCTTTACCTTCAGTCAGGCCCGGATTGGCCGATGAGAGGTTCAGGAGAAATTCCGGTGTTCTGGATGGTTCTGTGCCTGATTTTTGCTTTTTTTTGCCTGTGATGCTGCCAAGTGGCTGGTAAATTGTGCACTTCCAAGAAATTTTGTGATTGGTTAATAAATCATGAACCTGCTAGTCTTGCTACACTGTTGTTCATCATTCCCTCATCTCCACCAGCCGTCTGTAAATAAAAGCCATGTGAAACAGAAAGCAATGTATGCACTGAAGAATAGACAAGAAGCTGCCAGGTGGAAGAGAGAAAAGCCCTCCAAAGGGACATAGCAAAATGCAGAACAATAACAGAAATTTTTAATGTAACTTCAAGTGCAGGTGAGTCTGATCTGCAAACATGTCACTAGCATTAGCTAATTAGGCTGTATTAACCGCAATATCACTATCTACCAAGTAAAACTGCAACTGGCTGCATCAGTGGCATTATTAGTCTATACAGCTAAACGTATTTTTGTTGTAGTTCATTCTGAAAATCACTGTATATTTTTTAAGATTGTCTCTAAAAACTTCACTATAAAAAAATATTCTATTTCGTAAGCAGTAAGCACTGTCACGTCGCCATTTAGCCTCGGCCTATTTAGCTACCAGCTTTAATTTAACGTAAACTGAACGTAGTAGCCAACATTGATAGTCAGACTAATTAGCTAGGTAGCATTTAGCTAGCATTGGTCAGTGATGTCAAATTATTCTGGGGTGACCTGGATGAGTGTGAGGGTTCAGTTTCCCATTTATTGTAGGTTGACTTCAATAATACAGTAGCAGCAAAATGGATTTCAGTCATTACTCTTCAGGTGCTTTATCCTCGCCAGGGTCATGGTGGGTCCTGAGCTGATCCTGAACGGGATGCCAGTCCATCACATGGCACCATGCATGCACTAGGGGCACGACTTCTCATTTTTACCAGGTGACCAGTAATTCAAAAATGTAGTTGACTAGTTGTCTTTTCCACAGTTAAAGCAAATATCATTTCAGGACATGGCTTTTTTTAGATTGTTTTATTAGTGCAGCACAGAAAGTGATGAAACTGCACTTCAATTAACAGCCACACACAGGCTTTAAATTACAGATTTATTAAACAATAAATCTGTGTTTCCTGTTCCACTCTTTAAGGACGTGGCAGTTAAAATGCACTTGTGTGAACGAGTTCATGGCTCAGAAACTCCTTATACTTAATGATGGATAGAGGAATGTTATGCCTACAGTCTGTTCAGTAGCTTCGAAAAGGAGTCTGGAGCCTCTTTGAGCTGTAATGCACCAATGATCTGACTCTAAACTAGCTGAACGGGACCGGATAGTGATGTGCAACCCGCGGCTCCAAAAGCGCTCTTCCACACAGCGCTGGAATTCACTCTGCTACAGTGCATGGACTTTACTTCAAATTTATTTAGCGTTAAAGGAAACAGGAATAACTGTGGGAGGAATTTCTTTTGGGAGTGTGATTAAAAAAATTGTCACACACACACACACACACACACACCTTTGCACTTCATGCAAAGTGATATATGGATTAGTGTTAACGGTCTATTAAAGTGAAAGAAAATTTAAAAAAAAAGACTTTTCCCAGCATAGTCTTGAGCATTTGACTGTAGAATTGACTTCAACGAGTATGAAATAATTTCAGACTAACAATCTACATTAAGCTGCTTTCTCTTCAGTCTGTTTCGATGGTTTTTTTCACCTCCTAAAAATAGTTGACATCCCCACAGCAGCAACTAGTGAATGTATTAGTTGACGAGTCTATGCACGCCCCAGTGCTTATGTAGTCCATCATATGTACAGCTGAGAAACAGACAGATAATTAGTGACATATGACATCAGTAATTATAGCGAATACTGCATCATACCCCTCTTCTCAGCATGTGTATTATCACATGATACATGTGATATGTCACATGATACCCACCCGGCAGCAGAGGTTGTCATTGCCAGAGCACTAGCTTCAGTTTTTAATTATAGCTCACTTCCTGGCTGCTCCTTGACTACTCTTTTGGCTTATCTTTCGATGATTAGTGCCCTACTGTGTTTTGATTTATGCCTGCTTTTCTGGATGCTGGATTTTTTACCGGCTTTGTCTGTTTAGATTTTTAATAAATGACCTGCTCATTTCTCCTGAGTCTGGTTCACTACGCATGTGCAGAAGATGAGCTCCAACTGTTAGAAACTTACCATAACTGATTCTAAAACTATAGAGAAATTAGGGGCCTCCTTGTCACCTGTGCATATGCAAAAACATCAGCATAATTGTCAGACTAATTATTGATTTCTGTGCTCATAAGGTGCAAACAGGTGACAGATGAAATCTAAAGTAAAATTGTATATAAAAGGCATCTCTAACGATTGATTGTGATGATGCCTCACTTGTAGATTTGCAACACACACAACTTTGCACAGGGAGGAAAGTGTTTTTAAGAAGCTGGAACCTCTTTGATGAATCATCAGTCCATTTCGTTTACTCAGTGCAGTTTTAGTTGATCTCTGATGTAGGGTTTTTAGCCACACACATTTCAGTGATAAACTGCAGATAGGTCTGGCATTTCCCAGTCAACTATCATGCATTCATATCGCTCACACTGGAGCTCATTACATTTCAACAACCAACAGCAAAAGACAATAGTGAGAGACTTTCATGCCATTGCAAGTTTTCTAACTGTAAATGTGGGGAACTGATTGCACACATGTAGCCATAATAATTTATTTAAATAAGCCACTTGTAAAAGTGCCAAATAAACCATTTTGTTTTACTCCATGCAGCAGTATTTCTACATCACTGTCTGTGAAGTTCCTATTCTGTGACCAGTATCACAGGCAGCTTACTGGGCTTTTTAAAGGGAAGTTGTTTACCTTATATGGTGATTTGGGAGGTGTTTGGTTATGCAGATGTATTATTATTATTATTATTATTATTATATTGATTTATGATTTATTATTTATTAACGTCCATTTCATATATCTGAGAATCTTCATGTGTTTCCTGGCAGCACTTATGTGCAAATTTATAACTAGTTCTATGCATGCTTTGATAAATAAGACATCATGGGCCACGCTCATTTGCATAAAGAGACATCCCCCAAATTGCCATATGTGGTAAACAACTTCCCTTTAATAAAACCTGTAGCCTGTAACTTTACCAATAATGATGTAAATAAAATACTGTTGCACAAAGCAGAGACCATTTAACCTCCGAAGTCTGAATTTATCCACAAATGGACATAATTAAGTTGAAAAAAGTATAAAAAGTCCAGAGTTAGAACTATCCAGCTCTTTGGTTTAAGACAAAGCAGAAAGTTTCCTAACAAGCACTTAGTGTTGCAGTTAAGCCTGTTCTAATGATGTTGGATAAATGTGACAGAGCAACTCATGGATATCAGATTCAGATACATAAAATGGACAACGGCAACATTTTGGCTGCACAGCTAGAGATGGAAACAGCTTACTGAGTGGATGATGAAATTCACAAACATCAATACGGTCCACATATCTACACCTCAACCTTTGCATTTCAATGCTGCCTCCTTAAATTATTTATGCTTTGCCCACATCAAAAAAGCACCAGCCAAGCCCTTCACACCTATTCCCATAGTAACCAACTGCCTGAGCCCTATAGGTGCACAAAGACACCTGTCTCTATAGAATGCATATGTAGTACTTACACACACACACACACACACACACACACACACACACACACACACCTACATCTGCATAAGGACCAGGCAAAGGAAGAAGAAGAAGAAGAAGAAGAAGAAGAAGAAGAAGAAGAAGAAGAGAGCAGTGGATAGGGGGATGTCGATTGGCCTAGTTATGCTTCACACACTCTACCACACACAGAATAAGGGAAATTTACACAATATTATATACACACACTCACACAGTCCCCCTTAACTGTTATTTTACTAAACATTTTTTCATTTAAAGAATCACAAAACTGTTGGCCACTGACCAGATTCCACTCTTCATGTAGCAATTGTGTATGTTTATGAGTGTAAAAGTGTAGAGGAGCACGTGTGTGTGTGTGTGTGTGTGTGTGTGTGTGTGTGTGTGTGTGTTTGGTTTCTGCACAGAGAAAAACTGTTTCAAATAGTGTGTATGATCAAGACATGTTTTCTTCAGAACATGACTGTGTATTACTCTCACTATTGTTCCACAGTGAAAGTAGGTTCACCTGCATTTCGAGCAAGTATGGGCATGTCAGGGTGTGTAAACATTTTGAAGTTATGGGGCCATGTGGCAGACAAAACTGCTTGTTTACAAAAACTGCATGTTTTATTATAAATGAATAAAAGCTCTAAAATATTTCCTTTTGGTTACTGAGGTTAGTTTGAGGTTTAGGCGTAGCATTGAATTAATTAGCTGCATTAATAACTGTCAGTGGATGGTTCTCACAAGGATAGTAATACATCCTTGTGTCTGTGTGTGTGTGTGTGTGTGTGTGTGTGTGTGTGTGTGTGTGTGTGTGTGTGCGCGCGCACTGAATTACCGTGACCGCATACACGTGGCTCTTTCATATGGTCTGGCTTTTTGCGGCGTCCCCTCCCTGTCCACTCGGACAATAGCCCCGTGCCCCATCCACTGCTCTTTACACGTAATGAACAGCAGCCCTCGTGTCCTTCATTGCCCCCACACCCTGCTTATTCCCCGCTATCCCCCACCTCTCTATCACCACAACCCTGAACCACAACCGCTGTTGTCCACTGTTCACCTCATCCATAGTAGACAGTATTGATTTTCAGCAAGCAAAATAAAAAAGGCCATGAATTTTAATGTTTTCTGTCTTTCCTCCAAAACACCTCCCTCTTCACACAAGTTCTCTTCCTGACCCAGCCCTCTGTTCGCACTAGCCCTGTCTCCTCCCACGTTCTTTCCTGGGGGTAGGATAAAGGAAAGGGGGATGGGGCCAGGAAAGAGGGTGAAGATGAGGAGGCAGGGGTTTGGAGTGGTGACGAGTCATTTCTCATTTCCACCCACACCCTTTTCTGTTAATTAGGCTTCTCGCTGGCTGACAGAGAGAATACAGTGCCAGTCTATTTGTTAAAAAATTTAACCCATTTCTTTCCCACTTCACATTTTTTCCCTCACCCTTTCCCACCTTTTATCAGCCATTTATTTATTCAAGTGCACCTGTCAAGTAGGTAAGGATGAATGTACATGCTTCTTTATTTATGTCAGGACTGTGAATGGCCATGCTCAGCCTGTGGTATATGCAGTGGAAATTATGCAAGCAACACAGATGGATTGTGCCACCTTAGAGCACTGCATTACCTTGATAAGTGTTTTAATAATTCTGAACATGAAAAATGAAAGAACCAATGCATCACGGCTCGCCTCGGCAGAGAAACACCGACACGGCACGTCTAAACGAACTTTAATATTTAAGAAACCAGCATTTGCATTTGTTCGGTAAATTTGTTCGGATTTCAGGTGAACACTACAGTTTAGTGGCAGGTAAAGGAATATGAGGTTTGAGGTCCCAAAAGCACATTTTATGTGTTATTATCTGTGTGGTGCTTTTCAAGGCCATCTGATATAAAAGCAGAGGCATGGAGAGGGAGAAATGGGCAAAATTGTGGGGGGAAAAAAGAGGCTAAAAAAGGGCTTTTAGGACATAAAGCACTGTGCGTGCGTGTGTGTGTGTATGTGTGTGCGCGTGTGTGTGTGTGCGCGTGTGTGTAAATGTTTTTATATATTGGTGGGGACCAGATATCTCAGGGGGTTTTTTTTCCAAAAAGTGCAGTTTTTATTTAAAAAGGAAATGAGGCTCCCGAGCAGCGCAACAGGAAATATTCACCCTGTCGTCAGGAGATCGCCGATCATCAGAGAGGATACTGTCTCTCCTCCGTCAATCACAGTGACACCGGCCAATCGTGGGGGTCTGTGAGCTCATGTATGTGGAACAGGGCAGAAAGTGCCTTCTTATAAGGTTAGGTTTAGCTTTAAAGCCATAGTATTAATTAGCAGCAATAATAATGATGTCAGCGTAAGCATAGTAACGTGTGTGTGTGTGTGTGTGTGTGTGTGTGTGTGTGTGTGTGTGCGTGTGTGTGCATATATATATATATATATATATATTCCTAAAAAATTCACACAAAATAAAAGTGACATCTACAGACATGTTCTTTAAGACCACGTGGAAAACAACAGTTACACAACTGCAGTCGTGACAGATTTCCTAGGTTTGGAAATGCGTTGTTCCTTTTACGATTCGTTTAACCTAATCTCCAAACTAACATGCAATGCACATATACACATATTCTATCCCAATAAAGCCACTATTTTATGCTTCCTTGTGTGACTCTCTGTTCTATTTATTTATATTTTTCCAGCACTCATTCTCCACCATCTCTAACTCCAACCTCAAGGTCACGCCAATAATCATTCAATTATGTGGTCTAAAGAACAGGCAGATGCATCCTCTATTTGTGGCAACAAAAAGCAACAACCTCAATCATCTCTCAGCTCCCTGAAAGACTTTTCTTTACTTTCCACGCTGAAAATCCTTGAGGATTGTGTTTGCCTTCCTTTTTTTGTCTTTCATGGACTTGTTCTCTATTCTTCCTCCCTCACAGTGGACAGGTAAAGACACAAATGAACTGCTGCATGCCACTAAGTATTTGTGAGCACGTTTAACTTGCACTACACTGTTTACTCAAAAGCCACAATGGATATCTAAATATTTAAGGAATACTTAAGAAAAACTGAATGTTTTGGCATTTTTGCCATTTTTTCCACTTATGAAATGAACATGTGCAAGATGCTTTAGAGGTTTCAGTGGTGTGTTAAATCTGGCCTGGGATTAGTTTATATTTTGATCAATTTATAAACATTAAAATCTGAGAAACAGATTCCAGAACAAACTCATTTTAAAGCTCCTGAATATGTGCAAGCGGCTACATTTACCACGAACTGTTCTTTTTAATATGAAGGTTTTTCTTCTCTGCTTTGCCGTTGCTGGAGCAGCTTGTCTCGGGACTTGAACTTGAGACGGAGCTGGGCAGGTGAAAGAAGGAGAAGGGGGTGAAGGGCACGTGCATATGAATAGAGGGATCACTCAAAAGGGGAGGGGAAGAGGAGAGGCAAAGGTTAGGGGTCAACCTGTCAACCCCCACCAGCCAACCATGCAGACAAAAGGAGGCAAGACGCGTGTGGCCGAATGGGTAACTGCTAAACATACTCCAATTGAAAAGTGCCTCTTTAACACACAGCACACACACAAACAGCACACACACACACACACACACACACAAACACACACCAAATGCACTATAATTTAACATGGACACACTTTACACACTGTTTAATCCACAAGTGCTAATACCGCTATTGTTTCATTTACCTTTAGCTTTGTGGAAAATCAGATCATAGTGACAATATTATTTATTAGGTCTGTGTGTCTCTGTGAGCCTGTTTGATGTGTGTGTGTGTGTGTGTGTGTGTGTGTGTGTGTGTGTGTGTGTGTGTGTGTGTGTGTGTGTGTGTGTG
>CM074944.1:13116821-13135323 GCA_037576815.1 Pangasius larnaudii
CTATCTGAAATTCCCTGCAGAAGCTGAGCCAAAGACTGCAGAAGAACTGCTACAACATCTGCAAGATGCTCGGAACAACCTGCCAGATGAGTTCCATATAAAACTGTACATCAGTCCATACAACATCTGATGCAATTTTAATAGCAAAGCATCTTTATTCCAAATATTTCCTTTACTTCTGTTTTTCCGTTTCACAGATTTTTTTTTTCTGTACATATGCCTAAGACATTTGCACAGCACCGTATGGTCATAAAGACCTTATTTCTTTAGATCATAATAGCTGGAACTAAATGCCACAGTGTAGATCTTCAGGAACAGACTGGTCCTATGTATAAAAACACTGAACACATCTACAGGTATGATGTGAGGATCTGTGCTAAACCACTCTTCTTTAATACTGAGTGTGGTGTAGTTTTCTGTGTATATGCTACATAAACTATGGGAAGGGTGCAGTACCTGGGGTTAACCTGGCTAACAGGGATATTAAGACGGGCAGCGATGTCCTCCACTGTCTCGTTGCCTTCAGAGATGATACCTACGCCCTTGGCGATGGCCTTGGCTGTGATTGGGTGGTCGCCTGTCACCATGATGACCTTTATGCCAGCCGATCTGCATTTGCCCACAGCATCAGGCACTGCAGCACGTGGGGGATCGATCATAGACATCAGACCCACAAAGCAAAGATTATCTGTCTGGAAGTTCACATCATCTGTATCAAAAGCAAACCCTTTAGGGTACTGGTCCTCGGGCAGAAACAAATGGCAGAAACCTGCATAGACAACAGCAAAGAAAAAGACAGAGTCAGTTCAGTCTGAGGTTCTCCCAATAAAGCCCCTTTCACACATGCACCGCTCCAAAGGAATTCAAACACCATTAATGTCGAAATCCTGGGAAGATTTGCACAACAATCAACATAGACATGATCTAGTACATTTCCAAAGTCCAAAAAGCTTCCATGGTCTAAAAGACAATACATTATTTGGAAAGAGGATAACGTCCGTGTCGGCAGCGTGGGTCGGCTCGAGCATCAGTCGTGGACGGAGAGAGGGGATTAAACCAGCAGGCATCGAGTGACTGTTCTCACCTGTGTGTTATTACTCACAGCCAGATGGAGCTGGCAGAGCTAACACAACAAACACACACACACACACACACACACACACACACACACACACAAAAGCGTGTGTGCATGCACTTGAAACTGAGTTTAAACTTGAATGTCAGACAAGTAGCGAATTGCTCTGTCTTACTGGTTTTGTTGTTTTTTGTTTATGAGAAGTGTGCTGAAAAGCCCTTGCATCTGATAAAGGATAGAAGAAACCCAAAGCTCTGTCAAAATCTGCCTATCTTCAGAGTCCTCCTTCCCACCCACACCCCCACCCCCACACACACCAGGTTCTACAGTCCAGTAGATTATTCTATAGCATTTTAAGACAATTTGAGGCAGACAATCTTATACATTAGTACAGTGAAGCAACAATAAGGGGAAAAAAAACCATAAAGAAGAAGAAAAAGAGAGAGTGTCTGGAGGGAGGAGCTGTTGGCCATTGGTGAAATTCATCAAATAAACGGTCACACAAACTTTACCAATAACAGTAAAAAAAAGTTAGAGATTTTGTGTGTGAGAATTCTATAAGGAACCTGTTTATGCATGTGCATTTAGCTTTGACGTGTGTGAGTGTGTGTGTGTGTGTGTGTATTTCTGTATTTCAGTGGATAAATGCTACTTACGTAACTGCAGGCCTATGAACCCCAGATAAGTGCCAGGGCCACTGAGAATCACCAGGATACCTCCACGAGCACATGCTCACACATACCTTGCTGATGACGACCGGCAGCATACAGTCACAACAAAACTAGTATGTAAAGAGTGTAATTTCTCTACTGCAAAACAGCCATTACAAGCAGCTTGTTGGCAAGAAATCTGGTGAAAATCATTGCAACCAGCATGTTCAGGGTCTTTCCCATGGGAGTCCAAGCTTATCCGGAAAGGGCCGGTGTGGCCCCTGCTTGACTGGAATGAAAACCTGCACCACACTGTTCCTTTGTGGATGAGATTGGACACTCCTGGTCTACCCAGTGAGATGGACAGGAGGCACTCGGACACCTGCTAAGAGCCTGCTGACTCTCCCTGCCTGTGTGTGATTGTGTGACTCAGGCATCCAGGCACATTCAGGGTCCAAATGCTTGCGCATCTAAAAGTACTGCCTCATCTAATGAGTCTATCAGTGATGCTGTACAGAAATCGGTGGAAAGCAAGGTGTCCAGCCCAGCCTGCTAGTGATCCATCACATTACTGAGCTTCACACTACCAAAGGCAGTGAGCTTTTACTGCTTACCGTGTGCACAGCACTTGTGGCAAGCAGTTTAAAAGAAAAAGCAAAACAATGGCACCACACAGACTTCTAACTGACTTAATGTCCCTCAGTGTTCATTTTTAGGCTCAAGCAGCCACGTACAGCTCACTGCACAGCTCCTAAGAGCCAACACGGAAATGTGGGTTAGACAACAAGGACACAAATATAAACAAAAAAGTATGTATTCATAAATTTAAACTATGAAACAAAGTCACTAGGGAAAAAGTATTCAAAAACCACAAATTAACAGCATTAATACTTTGGTGGCAATTACAGCTTTGAGATGTCTACAGAAAGAAGCACTGAGGCTTTTGCAGCATTGTGGTTCAGTTCTGGCCCATTCCTCTTAGCAAATCATCTTCAATTTCCTAAGGTTAGGAGGATCATTCTGATGGACTTGCAATTCTAAAATCCTTCATAAATAAAGGCAGGAAAGATGCCATGCAAGTGCCTTCATTTTCTTATTTAGAAACCAGTCCTCGGATATTGTGGGTGTGTATGTTTGTGGTCGCTGTCTTGTTGAGACCTCCATCGTCTCCCTAGATTGAGCTAGATGAGATTAAATTCTCATTTAATGTGTGCCAGTACATCGCTCCATTCATGTTTCCTTCACTGATGTGTAATCTATATTGTGAAGCTTCACTGTGGATATGGTGTTCTTGGGATCATATGCACAACCTTTCTTTCTCCAAACATGGCGTGCTGAATTATTGCCAAAGATTTCATCTTCAACTCCAAATGAGTTCTGATTTGTCTAAAAGTCTTTAGAAGTGCATCTCTGTGCTTCTCTTTAGCAGAGTAGTTTTCCTTTAGGTGTAGGAATGGACTAATCCGGGAAGATTAGTGATGGTTCCATGAACTTTCCGGAATCGTCATTGGACTACAGCCCCCAGAATACAATGTGTCCTACAAACATGGCCACCAAGGACTACAAGACACAGCCATCACACTCTCACATTCACCCGATTACTGATTACACACCTGTGCACAACTGCTGCCTCACAGAATAAAAGGCCTTTCAGTTCTCTTTGCGAAGTATTCGTGCGGTGTTGATCTTCACCAGTAGTTAGCAAGCTTTTGAATATTGATTGTTATCCTGGTTTTTGATCTTGTTTCTGTTTCTCATCTTGCTCTTGCCTGACCTAGTTTATGTTGTTTGTTGATCACCTGATCTTTGCCTGCACCTCGACCCTATTCTTGAATCTCGTCTTTGTTTTGATTGCCGCGATTATTAAAAACCTGTCAGCCTGCTTGTCTACCAATAGTGTCAGAATACATTTCCCCCCTATCAGTTTTGTTTTTTTAACCTTTATTTATGCTTATGAATACACACTTTTTTGTTCCTACTTAGAAGTAGAAAGTCAAGGAGATATATGCACTGAAAATATATTACATAACAAAAACAAAAGTGTCTAAACACGTATTCCCCTTACTGTAGAATGAACATCATAAATAACCTCCCACGCAGAAAAAGGGATTGGCGCTCAGTTCATTAGACAGACGGACCATTTTATACATGTCTTTTCTGTTCAGGGCTCCTCCTTGATCTAGGCACCACTTCTCCAGAGTCAGTTAGAAAGGCTTGTAGATCTGTGGATGTTATGGTTTTGGACTACTTGCTCTCTGTGGCCCTGGGTGAAAAGGACATCAATTTCTTGGCAGGGTTACAACTGTTTTAATAATATGTTAAAATGTATGTTCTCTGGAGCAAGTATTTTAAAGTGTTTTGGTACGAGAATATGTGGTTCTGCAAGAGCAGTTGAGGTAAGTAACTAATATAGTGTAAAAGTTTGCATACCTCAGGACAACATAATATAGGAAAAGCTTTTCAAGCTATATTTCTGTTGATGTTCCCTTAATAAACTCCCCAGCAAACATGCTAATATGTGTAGGTCATGTACTTATATACATATTTGATGTTCAGGAGGGATTTATGTCCAGGGCATATGAAAATTAAAGCACTTTCTAATAATCAAGTTCTATAAACAATCAGGCCCACTGAGGATGCGTCCCCACCACGTTTTCAAAGTGTGGTCTTTTAAAATATTTCATATAATACTTAGCAGCATGAACAAATCCTAACAGCTTTAAAAAAAAAAAAAAAAAAAAAGGTTTCTTTGCATTCTTTTCATATCTGCAACACACACAACAATATAATCACATTATTATTTTATGAATTTATTTACATTAAGCTACAATCATGAAATTGTGACTGCAGCGGTCATTTAAATGGGCAGTTCAGTCAGGCCCAGTGAAGACATCATGTAGGTGATGTTCACCTTAGCAACAGTTTTTTTTAAAGCTAGTAAAGCTGGTTAAAATGGAGGTATATCTTTTCCAAGAGATGACGCTTGATAAAACTTCAAAAACGCTTTTGGTACAAATTAATCACACACAGTTTTCTTTTGTTGTCTTGTCCTTGTCCCCTGCACTTTTCTAAACAAAGTTACACCCATGTACCACAGCATATTCTGCCACCACTTTAACCCACGTGCTCAAATGCTACACCCACAATGCTACAGCCAGCCCTGATCCTGCTCAGTACAGGAGATTTACTCTTCAGACGCTCAGTGAGTCTGTCAGCAAGTACACTGATGGTTTCCATCTGCAGCTGTCCTGAGAAATGAATGTGACGTGTCTGCATGGTGCAGTACTGATGTAAACAGTGGAGGCAGTATAAGGCCACGCGACACTGTGTCCGCTGCTACCAAAACAAACTAGCGCTGTGTCTCAAGTCGGATACTTATTTACTATTCTAGCCTGTTACTGAATACTAACACTAACAGATTTCCTACTACAGTTAGTATTTGCATTTTAAACAACTGTTTTGCATACTAGTCTTCTAGATTTTATAGATTAGTAAAAGTTTTTGAATGTACATTGAGAGTTTTTGCTTTGAGATGCAGCCCATGACAACAATCACGTCAACGGCAGAAGGTTTTCATATAAATGAACAGAGTTAGTGTGTTTAACTTCACTGTGCATGAAATCACTAAATGTTACAATTCAGCCTGTAAGGATGTTTTGGCTCTGACGTCCCAACTAGTGGATCCTACTTTTAATCCTCTAGATTTACGTCAGATACACAACAGAGTATGTGAACAATGAAGCACGGAGCTGCGCAGCTGCATGCACGTGAGGTCAAACTCAAGTATATTTGCGCCTTTAGCTGGATTAATACATGGCTCTGTGGCTGGAGTTGGTTTGCGCTCACCACAATGGACCACTCTTTCTCTTTACTTGAATTTCCTCCCTTTTATTAAACAGCAAAGGAAAACCATTCAACCGCCATAACGGCATGTAGTCACAGGCCCACCATTCAACGCGATGGCAGGAGATGTAGAATACACCAATAAACAACAGTGAATACGAAACTGGCCGACAGGGAGAATGAGATGCATTGCCACACATCTGTAGAGAATACGGCAAGACGAGAAGAGGCGATAGGCTTGTGATGCTCACAAGGGAAGGCTGATTTCAACCAAAAGGCACCACAGAGTTCCATAGCATGCTTTAAAAAATGGTGTAAGGAATGGATACAAATAAGTTCACCATAGCAGAAGAGATGAGAGGAGGCAGCTTTGGAGGACAGGAAACCTGTCACAAACTGCCAAGTGGATAGATACCTATTGTTACATTACAAAATTATGGCTTTATGTCAGTGGTTTTTACTGCAAATAATGCGTCATACGCCACTTTGTGGCTTTGTTGAAAGGTCTGGGCATGTGTGCGCACACAAACAAGAAGGTGATTCAGATGACTCTCAGTGTCCTTGTCAGTTAGAAGGGGTGAAATAGAATTACTGATCTTACCATCGTGCCTTTACTTAAGTGTGGATTTCCGCTTTATATCACTGAAGATGAAAATTCTTCCAACTCTCTTTGATTCAGCCAATCAAAGAAGGAACATCCTGTGTCCGAATTGTAGGCTTTGGTATCACTATGTCAGTGTTCTCAACAATAATAATCTCTCACTCACCCAGGACTCTCTCTCCCAGGCCTCCCAACTCCAGATAGGCGTTCTGGAAGGCCTCCTTCATCTCCTCATCCATGGGCTGCTCTTTACCCTGCATCATGATGGTGGAACAACGTTCCAGAATACGCTCTGGTGCGCCCTTCATCACCAGCAGGTAGTGGTTCTCATTAGTGTCCTCGGTCTCATGTACTGAAAGCTGGAGAAACATATAAAACATTTAGAATACCTGGATTGCATCATATCAGATGCGGTCTTCAACACTGCTAACGTTACCACTGTATTAAGAAAGACAACATCCTCTACAAGTTTCCTAATCTCCAAATGTGAGTTTGTGAGGTAAACACAGGAAATGTAAAGAAATCTGGTGGATAGTCCTCTTAAGATACCTAAGATACCAACCTATTAACATTTATCTCTCAATATGATATTTATCTGTCTTTCAACATCTCATAAAATGTACCAGTACAGTTCATGTGAGCTGAGTCTGAAATTGTGATAGGACTGGGGACAAGTCTATGATGTACTAAACATGAACTTGACCATCCAAATAAAATAAAATATAGAGACAAGCTGAGCCTATAGAGTGTGTCTACTAAACAACAACAACAACAACAACAACAACAACACAAAGCAAAAACTGACATCTTACCAAGTGAAAATATATTGAATCTAGTCAGGATTACAATAAACCAAATATAAGATTATTAAACCTATTATGAAACATTTTTACTCATTTTAAGCTTCATATTTTCTGATTCTATTAGCAGATAATTTTGCTTCTTTCTCAGAACAAATGCTTAAAATTAGCAAAATTATCTGCCAATAACACAAGACTATTTCAAGCTCTTTCAATCTTATATCTGGTTTATTGTAATCTTATAATAGGAAATACTAGATAAATCTGACAATATTCAAGATATTTTCACTTGGTAATTATCTTTCTGCAGTCTAAACTGTTATCATTACAGAGAGGCAAGGGGCCAGAAGCTCGGGTATTCAAGCCCCAGCACCAGCCCTTGACCCTCTCTGCTCCAGGGGGCGCTGTATCACAGCTGACCCTGTGCTCTGACCCCAGATCCCTAACAAGCTGGCATACGCACAGAAAAGAATCTCATTGTACTGTAACGTAAATGTGAAAAATAAAGGCTTCTTCTAAACTGATATAATCTTTAGAATAAATTGAGGACCTGATAGTCTAGAGAGAGTTTGACGACTGTACAGTGTCTACAATGGACTATCCAAAAAGACAGTGTTCGGACGCACACACAGTCAGCCCAGGGCCTTAGGAACGTGAGTCTCTGGATGAGGGAGTGCATGCAGCTCCTGGAGATTTACATCAATAAGTATTAAAAACCATGTGTTTTCTTTAGCTTAGATGTATTTATTGGAAATCAGCCCACTAATAGCTGTTTGTAAAATTTATTACATTGTCTATAAAAGTTACAGTGGAAACTGCCCAAAGATTAAAAGTCGATAGAGTCATAGCATAGACTGCTCCACCTTTTCACTCATTACCAGTCTAACACCAATGTAAGTTAGCTATAGCTTTCATATGTATGTAGCAGGTAATGCTATTTACCTGTCATCAAGATTCCACACTATAATAGTTGGTAGATAATATTTTAATATAAAGCAATTCATTTAAAGAAATGAGGAGGACAACAAATGTTTACTGCTTCCTTCCTATTAGAAAACCTAGTACTGGGGCTTCCAGTTTACTGAAAATCCCCCAATCCCAAAAATCTAATTACAATAATTGGACCTAAAGCAATTACTCACCTGGTACTTGTTGGTCGAGTTAAAGGGAATCTCAGCCACCTTCTTGTTCTTGTCCCTCATGGCTTTGACCGAGCCACAGGAGAGCTCGATACACTTCAGCAGAGCTGATTCAGAGGCATCACCAGCCACATCCCGCTTGAGAATTGGCAGAGACTCCTGCCCTGCCTTGAACACTGCCCTGTTACAGAGTGCCGCCACGCGGGCCAGTGACACCCATGTCACAGATGTTTTATCGAAGGATGTCCCTGAAATGAAATTGCTTTTTAAAATAATGTTCAGCTGATGTGAAATGAATTTATGTTCCCATAATTAATCTACTGTATATTGTGACAATGGGCCACTGCACCACTCCCCAAAACAGCCACATGCCCCTTGCCGAACAGGGAGAATCTGGATGAGCAGCACAGCTGGCAGTGACTAATCATTTTAGCTGCTTCCTCTCTCCTGAGCACAGAAGCTCAGTGTGCACAGAGAGAGGGGAGCAGCTGCTGGCATGCCACTGACAGTGCTTGTTCTAAGCCTTTTTTTCCCCTAGACTCTGACGACAAGCCGCTACCTCCACCCCTGAATTATCATGGGGCCGATGCCTCTAGCTCCAGTGACTACACACCACTAAGAGCACTCTCGCAACGCTTACCAGCCTAATGTCCATGACATAGACATATAACATAATCTAACAATATGTCTGCATATCAGATATATATATATAACATATGTTGGGGTATATGAGTATGGAAAGTAACTGCTCCCTAATAGCTTGCATTCAGTATTATTTAGTAGTTCTTGTCTCACCAGACTGGTCCTCGGTAGTGTCGGCCTCATGGATCTGATTATCGAACCACATATGGGCCACAGTCATGCGGTTCTGTGTCAGGGTGCCAGTCTTATCTGAGCAGATGGTGGAAGTGGAACCCAAAGTCTCAACAGCTTCAAGGTTCTTCACCAGGCAGTTCTTACGGGCCATGCGTTTAGCTGTAAGGGTCAGACATACCTGAACAGAGAGATAGGGAGAAAGAGAGCAGGACAGAGCGAGAGGACCAGAGGGGTGAAAAGACAGGAACAGGATGAAACAGGAAGATTGTTGAGGTTAGGAAGGCAGTAAAAGGTTTTAGGATGTTAAAGAAGATGTAAAAAATGTGAGAAAAAAAAGAAAAAAGAAAATCATTATTAGTGAAATTCCATCAGACATTTTATAGTGACACAGTGCATTCCAGTGCACTTGCAGATCATTCGAGATTGAAGCCCATGAAAAGCAAAGCTTGAACACCAAAGCACAGGTGCAGCACAGCTACAGATCAAGCACAGTCTGGATTAATAGCACAGTCAGCAAGCACAGGTGAGTCCAGCACAGCACAGCCAAGCAACAACAGCCCACAAGTGCAAGAGTGTCAAATCTCTCATAAATCACTGCCATCAGCCAGTGCAAGCAAACTATGTCTCCCACAGTGTAATACTTTTTCAGCTTTTCACACTGGCCTAGGCCTTCAACAGTGAGAGTCTGAAAAATGAGGACAAGAGAAAGAGAAAACACAAAGAGACAGCGATAGAGTCACAGTCATGAAGAGGTACAGAAAGAGAGGAATGAAAAGAGGGCACAAAGCCACAAAAGACAAACAGAGTCACAGAGCTGTCACAGACACACACTCACAGGAAGATACACAGCTAGAACAGGAACAGGACATTCACCAACACCAAGGAATAAAAAATAACACTGATTCTACGAAACCAATTTAAAAAAAGAGTAGTTGTTGGGAAGAATTAGAAGGAACCAAAGAACTACAAAGACTCGCTTATTAAAACACAGGGTGGAAAACCCGTATCACTCTCACACACACACACACACACACACACACACTCACAGAGGCACCAACATTACTAAGAAAATCCTAGCAGGCAGAGAGGGAAAACAAGATTTTATCACAAAAACCTATGCATGATGCTGACAGCATATATAATAAAGGGGGTGATGTCTGAACAGTAGTTATGTAACTGGTTCTATAAACACCAGGGGCAGTGAAAATCACCTGGATGACCTATGCCCCAATGTCATGAGGAGCCAACCAACCTTATGTCTGCCCAGAAAGGTGTTTGGAGATGACCACACTCATGCCACTTGGATAGATGCCGTTACTGTGTGTTTGTAGAACATGGAGAAGGTATGAAGTAACACTCAGTAGCACAGTCTTTCTGAAGCAGCCTGCCTCTAAATAATGATGAAGAGTAGATAGTAGATGAAGAGTTGTAGAGTGATGTCACAGAAGGGACTGTGCTCCCAGCATACTTGTACACCACAGATTCCCTGACTGTTTGGGCAAATGATCCCAAATAGACATTTTCTGTGACCCCAAGCCTTGACCACCCTATTTTTTTAATTCCAGATTTATAATTAAGGACTACTGTAACATTTGAACATTTTAGTAACATACACACATGGCCACAATGGATTTGAAATGACGCAATCAAGATGTGATTAAAGTGTAGACTTTCATCTTTAATTAATTTTTTTTTTTACATATTCTTTCCATTTTCACACAGATTTTGCACAGTGGTTTAGTGATTAGAATGTTTGCCTTGTACCTCTGGAGTTGGGGGTTTGAATCCTGCCTCTGCCCTGCATGCATGGAGTTTGCATGTTCTCCAAATGCTTCAAGGGTTTCCTCCGCCAGTCATGCAGACATGTGTTGTAGGCTGATTGGCATTTCAAAATTGTCTGTAGAGTGTGTGTGTGTGTGTGTGTGTGATTATGATTGCCCTGTGATGGGTTAGTACCCCCTTCAGCGTGCTCCTCGCTGCTTGTGCCCCAAGTTCCCTGTGATAGGCTCCCAGTGACCCTGTGTAGGATATGAGGGATGGACTGATAAACAGTTTCATGGTCAGGTGTGGCCTGTTTCCTCATTCATTCTTAACAAAAGAAAAAAGGTTTGGAGTTTATTCCAAGCAATGAATTTGGGCCAAAGAGGCTAAAAACAGAACAGACCTATCAAAGAGATACAGTAGCAGAAACTTTAGCCAAGCCAAATCAACAATTTGGTACATTCTTAAAAAGAAAGACAGCACTGGTGAGCTGAGCAACACCAAAAGGCCTGGAAGACCATAGAAGACAACTAAAGTGGATGTTACTGCTGATAGAAGTAGCAGCAGTGTTTCCCCTGCCATTATATTAGGGGCACCCCCCACCCCCCCTAGAAGGTCAAGTTAATTTTTGTTTAATTTTATTTTCTATATAGCGCCAGATCACAACAGAAGTCATTTAAGGTTACCTTTCCTGTAGAACAGGTCTATACTCTATACATTTATTAAATAAACTAAATAACCTTATGTTATTTATCTTATTTACACGACAGCACATCATTTCTGTCGCTACATGTTCGCTCGTTTACAATTCTCCTCTGCTCAGTATCGCGCGCGACGGCGTTCCACCCCGATGCGCACGTGCACACACATCTTGATTGCGTCACTGTCCAAATACTTATGGACCTGACTGTATATGCTATTGTTCTTCTTCCAGCTGCTTCTGTTAGGGGTCGCACAGTGGATCATTACAATGCCCTTCCTAATGCAACCCTCCCCAGTTTTATCTGGGCTTGGGACCGATACTGGAAGTGCACTATCTTGTGAAACCCCAGGGGCTTGGGTCGGTTCGCTGGCCAGGAATCGAACCCAGGCCGCATTGGTGAGAGCACCGTGGCCTAACCACTAGTCCTCCAGGGACGCGCCTGACTGTATGTGACGTGACTAAAACCCAAAGGAACATTGCTTACACTGACTCACCAGTCTAGTGGGAAGTGTTGCGTTGTTACAGGAAAATTATCCATGCTGGGGTGGTGTGATATGCATGATATGTGAAGGAGTAAGGTCTTGTTTATTCTTGATGAATTCATTTGCATGAGCATGCAGAAGCATCAGTAACATAAATGCCATTGTTAACACACTCACCTTCATGATTTATGTACATCTGAAGGACTAAACTAGGAATTCACTAGACAGCACGCCAGAGCAAAAACATTCCTGTCTGTCAGCTTTCAAAGATGAACTGTAAAATGTTTAGCAATTTTATGCACAGTGAAGTTAAACACACTGATGAGCTCCGTTTCTCCTAAAACTAGTCTAGAAAATCCAAAAGACTGGCATGCAAAACAGAGCTTTCAGTAGATTTGCAGGCTACATGAGAGGTTTTTAAAATCTGAACACTGTGCGAGGTGTTAATACCTCCAAGCATTTCAGACAACCCCTCTAACCCACTCCATGGACTCTTCAGCCTCCTGCCATCTGGCAGAAGCTACAGGAGCGTCCATGCCACCACCAGCAGACTCTGCAACAGTTTCTTCTCTGAGGCAGTCAGATTACTCAACTCCCCGCTGCCTCCCGACGCTCACCTGGACTAGCCAAACAACTAACCCAGTATGATTTAATACCACTGCACACCTGCACTTTACAAAGCTGCATCAGTCACTTTATGGAACACTAAATGTATTGCTGCTACTATACCAGAGTTTGCAGTTTACAGCCCATGTTCTGTATTTTTAGTATCCTGTGTATTTATTGTTCTGTTTTGTGTATTTATTGTCCTGCACTTGTCTCACACTGTTGTGTATTTGCGCTTCATGTAGTCTTCCGTACTGTTCTGTGTTGCACCATGCTCCTGTAGAAATGACATATCGTTCCAGTGTATACAAACTATATAGAAGAAAAACAACCTGACTTGACAATACTCAGTAACAGAACACAAGTATGCGATTTCAGATAAAATGCTAGTTTTAGTGGAGGTAGATACATGAGCAAATCTGTCCATTTTATAGCTGAACACCTGTGCTACTGCAGCGTGTCAGGATAGCGAAATGACTAAAATAGCACTTAAAAGACTCCAGTACAAGGGTGTGATCTCACACAGGGCTCTTGTGGAAGCATGATCAGACAATGGTTTATAAATGAGGCACCACCCAGAATGCTGTAACACACCGCAACAGTCACTGCATTCACTTTTCCTGGCTAGCATTCTCAATGAGTTTAGCATCACACTGAGGAATTGTGTGGCCTGCTTTGGTAATAGGGAGCTTTTCTGAATTTACTGTGAGACCGAGTGCCATAATGTATTCAAGGATGGTGGACCTGTCCCATATGGTCTGCTCCTTGGTGGGGACACATAGGAGTCATTCATCCAAATACAGCAGTATCCTTATGCCTCTGGCCATCTGAGTTAACAGGGCCACCTGCATGCATGGTGGGTAGGACTTTGACTTGGAATGCCCGGTCCATGAAAGGCAAACTTCAAAAAGTATCTGTGCTAGAGAGTGATGGGAACATGAAAATATGCATCACATGGACCCAGTGGCATGAACCAGTCTTGTGGCTTCACAGCAAGAATAACATATTCAACATAATTTTAGAAACTAGTTCAGCCTTCTCAAATTTAGAATCAGACAGAGACCACGAACCTTCTTCTGAACTAGGAAGCACCATCCCTATAAACTAGTACGAGGCACTGAGCACCAAATTTTTGGGTCCTAAAAGCATAACTGAAGTTTGTACTGTGTGACACTCATCAGGTCCCAGGTCTGATGTTGTTTTAGATGTAAAGTGTTTTTCACATGCAGGCTCTATGCAACAATTCAGTTGTGGAAGGTCACTGTTGGAGCCCAACTCATGGTGTAAACGGGGGGTTCATTTAGGGTTCATGGCATTTAGGGTGCCACATGGCGAGGCCATATAGTTACATTGGTTTCTACTTTCACGGACCTGTGACCTTCTCCACGACTGATCCTGACACATAGGGTAGGTTTTTCAGGGTTGATTTACACATGTATAGCAGCATAGGCTTCCATAAACTGGACTGGCAGTGAGCTTAGAGGAGCTCTGCCACAGAGGTGTACCTAGCTGCAGGTGATTCTCACCGTGCCTGGAGGGTAGGAGACGGGATAGAACTGATACTTGCAATCTTCAGATATGTTTGAATTTATAAGTAACCAACTGAGTATATAAGCTTACTTTTGTTACAAAATTAATTAAATTCATATCCAGCCTGCAGCTGTAACAGATGT
The DNA here is from genome assembly GCA_037576815.1 of Pangasius larnaudii. Lineage (NCBI taxonomy): Eukaryota > Metazoa > Chordata > Actinopteri > Siluriformes > Pangasiidae > Pangasius > Pangasius larnaudii. The sequence goes on from CM074944.1 coordinate 13,130,971, forward strand.
TACACATAATAAATTGTCTAAATTTTAGTGAAGGATATGTACAATTTATTAACTATTTTTTTCTGAAAAAACAGAAAAGCAGTTTTCAGGTGGAAAACTAGGGGCACAATCACTGTAGCAAGGGGCAAAAAGTGTATAAATGCTAAACCATAGATGTTGGCACCTCTGCACACACACACACACACACACACACACACAGCCTGGCACATAGCACAGTGTGTACTGTTGCTTCCACCCACACAACAACCAAGCAGTTGAACATGGATCTCACATTCACAAAAAATGCCTGAGGTAGGGGTGTGCAATACTGACAAAAAGTGATATCTCGATATTTTCTGGGATTTTGTTGATAATGATAAAGTAGACGATATTTTGCATCCTCCAAAAATGTGTTTGAAAAAATTTTATATTTTAATCTCACTCTTGATAATAGGATATTTACTGCTTACTAATGATATTAATGAAAGCAACATATTTAAGGAGAAGAGGTCTTCGAGTAAAAACAATACAATATGGCTTGAAGCCATCTCTCTCAGCTGCCTGAACTGGCACCATGTCTTTTGCCCTGAAACTGGTGACACTGTTATGTCTTGCCATCTGCTGATTTCTTGCCGTAAGGTTTGTGCTGGTACTTTGGCTGGTTTAGGCGTGTCGTGGACAGCTGACTCCCGAAGCTTTTCATATTCTTCATGTTCTGTGCAGTGGTTAGTTAGCACATGGTGAAAAGTTCGTCGTCGAGCTGTCTTTAACGGCAACAGATTTCCAACATAGTTTGCAGATTACCGTCTTTTGAGCAACATCCATCTTTTCAAAGCCAAACCACCTGCATGTGAGTGTGTTTCATCTAGCAATGAAATCGAACGACAGAGACTAGTGCTGTCTGTATTTCGTCTCCTGACGCTGTTTGTTCACTCAGTGAAAGCGCGGATACACTGATGTTTTTTTTTAGTGGTTTTTGCAAAGTGAGTGACTTGATAATGTCAGCTCACACATCATTAAAACTACAATTAAGATATTTTCGTAGACGATACATATTGCACACCCCTAGTCTGAGGCATCCAAATAAAGATCAAAATTAAGAGACTCTCACAGTGACGGTGGCTAGGAGTCCTTCAGGCACATTTGCCACAATGATGCCAATGAGGAAGATAACGGCCTCCAACCAGGAGTAGCCTAAGATGATGGACAGGATGAAAAAGGTGACTCCCAGGAAAACAGCCACGCCCGTGATGATGTGGATGAAGTGCTCAATCTCTTTGGCGATGGGGGTCTTGCCCGTCTCAAGGCCGGAGGTCAGTGTGGCAATGCGACCCATGACAGTTCGATCCCCAGTGCACACCACAATGCCACGCGCCGTACCTGTGTAGCAGAAAGTAACACAGAACACACAAACTTATATGCTGCTTTCTGCTTTCAAAAATAAGATGCAGCTGTAATTTTCTCATTTTCTCTCATAAAAATAGTAGATCTTGTGTTCGAGAGCAAAGTCTATAAGTATACCTCACAAATCATCGTTATTAGTATTCCTTGTAATATTAATATTATTTTCTAATCACTAAACTTCACTTACCAAATATTAGTATAATTTGTAGACAATTGTTGGACAGATTCACAACTTTTTGATTATTGTGCCCCGTAGTCCTATGTACTCTATTGAACTATTGTGTTCAGCTGTTGCTCTTCTCCCTACAGCTATCTTGCACTCGCTTATATTTAGCTCTAGAGTGCTTGTTTTCCTGGCAGCATCTCAAACAGCTCATAGTTCACTTTAGATAAAAGCAACTGCTGAACCAGTAAAGGTAACTGTAAATCACTAATCATGCAGCACAGTCTATTCTGGAATAATTAGCTATATTTTATATTGGTTTTAAATGCAGTTTCACACCATTTTGGAGCTGAAACAACTTACTGTTTCAGGGTCAGAGATTCGATCCTGAGCTCAGGCGACTGTCTGTGTGGAGTTTCTGTGTATGTCGTCCCTGTGTCCACATGGGGTTTTCTCCAGGTTCTCATGTCTTCCTCCCACATCCCAAAAACATGCCAGTAGGTGTCATGTGGATTGGCGAAGACATTTTGCCTCTAGGTGTGAATGTGTGTGGACACGCTGCATTGCCACGGACTGGCATCATGCCCAGTGTTGAGCTGTTCTCACTCTACTCCATGCTCACTCTACTGTTCGGTTTATGAGTGAGGGAGGGGCAGATTTTAAAAAATCCATTTGAACGTTAAGTTATCAAAATGGACGCTGTCACCTTTTTAATTCGTAGTTTTCAGTCCTTTCCCTGATTAGAATGTCATTATCAAAATTAATCTGCACTATCAGCAACCTACACACAATAATTAGAGTAGAATTAGACACCAACAAGTCCTTTAAACATGTCCTTTTCTTCCCGGGGGTTCAAATACGCCAGTGCACATTTATTCATTTATTGTGCAGCAATTTGGTTTAATTTGTTTGAAAGGCAGTGAAAGGACACTGTGTGAGGAACATGTAGAGGAAATGGGAGAGCTTGTTGTCATGACAACACTTTTTCATCATCCATTTCACAGCAGAATGAAAACAAAACCACAGCATGAAGCAGAGTTGCATAAAAAGACTGAACGAAAGCATCCAGAAGATGGAACAGTGAGGCGGTTGCTAGGACAACTGTACCTTCAACACAGTTGGTTGAGAAAAAGGCGATGTTGCGGGTCTCCAGGGGGTTGTCATGGGTGCAGTCAGGTGACCTGGTCTGAGGCTCCGATTCACCTGTCAGGGAGGAGTTGTCCACCTGAAACATCCAGAACGCATTAAATACCATGCCATTAAAAATCCCTATAATAATATCATGCGTATTGTCTTCACAAATCTCTACAGGCAGTTTAACAGTGATACTATCGAGAAGATAATGTTATAACGTTATAAAAACATTATAATGAAAATAAAAGACCCCATCAGCAACACATCCAGCAACTGCATCCAGCTTTGTACTTAACTGTGCCTAAATAACAGAACACGATATAGACCACACCCACTTCTGTTTTAAATCAAACACATATGGATATATTGAGCACTAAACAGATACACAAGATAATGGCATTGTGTCACACTCCTAGTGTGTGTGTGTGTGTGTGTGTGTGTGTGTGTGTGTGTGTGTGTGTGTAGGTGTTTACCTTGCAACCGTGAGCAGAGATGATCCTTAGATCAGCAGGGATCCTGTCTCCGCCTTTCACCTCCACCAAATCTCCAGCTACCACCTCCTCAGCATTAATCTGCAGCTTCTCGCCCTCACGGATCACTAATGCTTGCTATGTCACACACACACACACACACACAATGGAAATTTCAGTTTGAATGTATACATATAATAACTTTGAGAACTTTTGTAAATCACAGAGGACGGAATTAAACTTTTATTGAAAACAAAAAAAACGGTAACTTCGCATTTATTAGCGACCGGTTAGCAATACCTGGGGCACCATGTTTTTAAAGGACTCCATGATCTTTGAGCTCTTAGCCTCCTGGAAGTAGGAGAAGCAGCCGGTAATGATAACCACAGCAGATAGAACGATGCCCAGGTACAACTGAAAAAGGGACAAGCAAATCCAAATTAGGATGATTAAATGCATAAGAACATAACTGAATCATTTTGAGGGACAGTTCACCCTTTCTTCTCTTTCTATACGTATCTGCATTTTCCTGAGAATGCAGTGGAACCAGGAGCAAGTGGCTCCCCAGCACTAACAAGTCCTTGTCCTTATCCATAAACCCGCTTATTCTTCACTGTTCCTCTCTCGCCTTCCTAAATGCTTCTGTCTCCTGCCCCAACTAAGCTGTGTGCATCCTCACGTTGTCTCCAGCTGGTTCGTCTTCTGTGGCTGCCTGGATGGCATAAGCCAGGAAGCAGAGGATGGCTCCAATCCACAGCAGGATGGAGAAGCCCCCAAAGAGCTGGCGGCAAAACTTAACCCACTCTGGGGTAGTGGGTGGAGGAGTGAGTGCGTTCGGACCATCCCGGGCCAGAAACTCAGCTGCTTTAGCATTAGTTAGACCCTGGAGAGAAAGAGAGAGAGAGTGAGACCTGTATCACTATGTATAATTCACTAAACATGTTCTCACATTGCATCAAAATAATTATCATCCTGTCTCATAGCTTTAATTAATAATATTAATCATGTTTCATAACACTCTCTTGAATATAAGCATCATTTTCTCGTTAATCATCAAGTTTCAAAAGACAACTGACACAAATTCAAAGGTTCCATTGCTTCCAATAAACAGATCATTTATTAGATGAAATTTTGTGACTTATCCATACTGTATACACTCAATAAAAAATACACTCATCAGCCATGAAGACTACAGTCACTTGC
>JAKKZL010000030.1:64597-79414 GCA_037576815.1 Pangasius larnaudii
TGTTTTTGTTTATGTTTTCATGTCGAGCTGCTGTCAAGTTCATATTTTATTTTATTTTTATTAAAAAGCTGTAAAGATCCGAATCCAGGCAGATTTCTGACTCTGATCACAAAAGTGTTCATCTTTTTGTTGTTGTCTGGAAATGTTTCAGTTTTCAGGCTGCATGTGTTTTATTTGTTTCTCAAGCGCGCGACTTGTGGAGCAAATTCTTGCGGTGTTTTAATGAAAATGTCGTTTTTGTGTTAAAAATGAAGATGTTGTGATTCTGAAGGACAAAGACAAAGACAGTGCGTTTAACTGGACATCTGCATGAAATGACCGACAGTAACCTCCTCCTCCTCCTCCTCCTCCTCCTCCCTTTACTGAAAACACATAAACCTCTCAAAGCTCTTCACAAAGCAGCACACACACACACACACACACACACACACACACACACACAATATGCACTCATTTAAAAATGAGTCTGAATGATATTCAGTGTCTGTTTGATCACATCTCACACTCACTGTTCTTCCTCTGATGAGAGAAAAATCTCTTCGTGTTATTGAGCTTCATCAGAATCTCACTGGGTTCTTTATGATGTTTTACGGTCCATGAACATTTTTCTGTTACTATTAAAACCTGTTTAAACTTAATATTTACTGCTTATAAATATTCTAACATTGTTAATATGAAACATGAATCTAATGAGAAAAAGAAACACGGAAAAATGTTTTTTTTTAAATAAGTAAGCATGATAGATTCATAACAGGCTTCAATTAACTCAGCTTTTTAAAGGTCACCAGGTCATTTAGGAATATTTTTAAAGCTAAAATGACTTTTTTTTTCATTTATTATTTATTCCGTCTGGAGAGGATCCTGTAGTGGAGATAAAAGTGCTGAGAACAAAGAAACTCAGAGAACTGTACTGAAAGCAACCAGCCGCTTTCACACGAAAACATGTATATTTTAAACGTATGTATGTATTTTCTCAAAACATATTTTATATATATATATATATATATATATATATATATATATATATATGTATATATATATTTTTTTAAAATTTATCCAGATATGGCTATTTTTATAATTTAACACACTGATTAAACTCAAGAAAATGCTCTGAGAACAAAGAGATACATGGATAGAGATTATTAATGCTAACTTTACTCACAATGTGTTTCATGTAAACTATAGATTCTGAACTGAAAAAGTGTCTTTTAGAGAAAAAAGCACAATAACGTAATATAAAAGCAAATATGATTTTAAAAAAGGTGGAAAAAATGCATCAATGTTAACGGTTTACGGGGTTCTGATGATCCCGAGTCATTTCCGAGCGAAAGAAATCATACAAATCTCTAAAAACACATTTTGAGGAGAATAACGCAGGCGTGTTGGTGGTCGTGCCACAAGAGCTCATCAGCGTGTATTTAATGTGATCACTGGGAAATGAATTATAATTAGATTATTAACTGATTGATCGTTCGTTTTACTAATTAATGAAATGTGTGCGTAAATGTGTATTTATACATGCAAACATATTATTTACTGTATAAATTATGACAGTAAACATTAACACCCTGTTAATGTATATATAATCATAAATACGTAAATAAACAGCTGTAGATGTGTTTTTATCTTCATAGTCATTGGCCTGGGATTAAACGCTGATTTGTGGGAGAAAACACCACCATGTCGTGTCACGGGGCCGAGAATCTGATCTTCTGATCGGCAACTAATTCACTCGTCTCGTCAAGGTTTTAGCTTCTACACACATAAAAATAAAAACAAACAAAAAAAACAATGAAAACAGTGTTTATCAGCGCGGCGTTGCGTTCAGGATCGGGGCGTATTTTCACCAGGGGAAGTGAATAATGTGCCCAGTGAAACTCATAACGTACTTGCCTTAACAAAACCATGACAAGCAATGATCCAGTTTAGTAATTTATATGTGTGTGTGTGTGTGTGTGTGTGTGTGTGTGTGTGTGTGATGCATTTATAATTAATATCTTGAACCTTTCTGACTGTAGAGCCGAAGTTGAACCTGAGGTGTGAGTGGGTATTCTGTTCACTCGTCTCTGAACCTCATCTCTAATATTTACTGGTTCGAAGGTCTGTGTTGACTTTTCACGTTGAGTGTGTGCTGAATTTGGATCTTGTCCCATCACTCATCTTATAGAGTCCATGAGAGATAAGAGTGGCGTGAGTTCTGTCCAGCAAATAGGAAGCGCTAACCTGCGCTGGGCGTCTGACTACGTTAGCCTGAAGCGTAGCGTAAGAGTGGCATCGGGGACTGCGTGAACTCCCGAGCGCTTTACATTGTTCTGACGTTATCCTTGTGTTGTGTTGTCAGGTCCAGAGAGGAGGCACGAGCAGCGAGAAGCCGTGGTAAGATGGCTGTCTCCACTCAGCTGGGCTTGCTGCTGTGGAAGAACTTCACCTACCGACGGAGACAGACTGTGAGTTTATACCATAAATATCAAAGGTTTTAACAATAAATGTCAAGAGTTACTCTTAGCACACTGATTACTTTTCTATAACAGCACAGGACAAGTGTTTTATTCCACAATTTGCCAACAATTAAAGGCAGATATTTAATGGTGGTTAGTGCAGGATGTAACGCACCCCCATTAAAACGGCGTGGTTCGGTCCTGCAGCATGTGTTCGGGGGTCGATCTGACAGATGTAGAGGGCCAGCTGGGAGCAAACTAATGAATAGAGGATTGTCTCAAACAGCTGACGGGATCAGGATCATCTGAGTCCAAAATCCCTGTTATTGCTAACCTGCTGCCATTTCAGCCTCAGATTTAGTCCAAAAAAATATATAATATATAGAAAATTTGTATAATATATTGGATTAGATGAACTAATTAATAACAGGAAGGTTCTAACGCGAAGAGTAACAGAGTCAGATCTGGAGAACCTCGGCTCTGTGTAAACAGGAGAATGAGAGTTACTGAGAACCTTTTCACTTCGGTTGAGGGAAACCACATCAGCGCTGCCTACAGATCTCAGGCATAACTCGCCATGCTGCACAGCAGATCTTTCCTTTCAAGTAAAATATCTGAAGCACATGCAAGGGTAGAATCTGTCACACTTCTTCACACCAAAACCAAAACCTCAAGTTAACTTGTTTAATTTCTGGCTTTGGGCTTAGATCTAAATTAGAATATTGAACTCTAAGTGAAGTGAGAAATGTTTGCAACTTTTTATTAGAAAAAAAGGTGTCTGATCAGGCTTATCTGGATCAGTCTAATTAGGCACGTTAGATTAGATTAGATTAGAGTCAACATAGTCATATATTTGTGTAAGAATCTCTACTAAAACTGTATCCTATCAGCTCTAAGACAAATCTCAACTCGCCTTTAATAAAACACTCAGTTGCACTTTCTTTACTGCCTGCGAGAAGACAACGAGGTCCTTACAGTGATTTAGTATTTTGATAGAACAAATTAAATGTTTTATGTATTTAAATTGTGAATAGTGGGTACAGATTGTCAGACTTTGAACTCTAATATATGATGTAAATGTTATAGCCACTAAAACCTCTACAATCATGATGTTTTCTCTCTCAGATCCAGCTGCTGATTGAGATCGTCTGGCCTCTCTTCATCTTTTTCATTCTGATATCCGTGCGACTCCACTATCCTCCGTATGAACAGCATGAATGTAAGTGACCTGCGGTGCTTCACCTCGTTCTGTAAAACAATTCTGAGAACCGAAACATGTTTGTAGAGCTTTCTGAACCCTTGAGCCGCATCTGGTTTCAGCCGTACCTGCAGGAGAAAGTTTCTGCAGCTCACTGTGTCTAAAATGTACTCACTTAAGAGCAGACACTGGCTATATTCGGATTATACTATATTCCAAAGGCAGTGCTATATAAAATAGTCCTATTTAACTAAAACAGGTTTACAGTATCACTGTTATATCTGCGTAATGATATAGATCACTTTCTTAATTGTGACCTGTAATGGTTACTTTACCAAAAGCCCATTTTCATTTTATGTTAATTTGACAGTGTAATAAATATAATTTCCCCTTGTTTAGTCTGAACATTTCTGATTTTAATGACTAACACACCAGTATATCTTTAAACCCACCTCTCAGTATTGAAATTTAAATAGGAAGTAAACACACATTAGAATAATTGAACTATAAACAAAGTGAATGATTCTGAAAGACTGGAGTTCTTACTTGAGTTAATGATTTTAACAAGGTCATGATGTTTTCTGTTTGCGTTAGCCTGAACTTGGGGTGTTTGAATCAATCTGCTGTTTGCTTTTTGTGAAACATGGACCAAGCCTCAAAAAAAGGTCAAGGATATCAAAACAGCTCCAAGAAGAGCTGTTACACATGACTCAGTAGAATTGAATAAAGATTATAATGTTTTGTTCCATTTTGGGCTGAAAGAAATGATCTCGCTGCTCTACGTGTGAAATGCTGCTATTTTTTTTTCCAGATCTTCTTCAGTGTTACAAAGAATGATGGTGCAAGTCAATTTGTGTTGACTACAGTTATTTTGCAGAGACTGTGATGTAGCACTAAAATGATTTCCACAGTTTCTTCACTCCTTCCTTGAGTCTTTGGTCTTTATACTCATAAGACATAGAACATTATGCCACTTATAAATCCAGGTTCAGCCTGATAAACTTGTTTAAACCTGTCCAGGGAGTTACACTGAGCTGCTGAGGTCCAAATGTACTCATAGTATTTACTTTGGCAATATTTATCTCGATAACACCTCTTGGATCACTCATGAGTGCCATACAGGAACTTGCTGACACGTAAATATTACTTCTCACTGCTGTTTGTTTTCATTGTCTCAAACGAATCTTCTTTAGGCCACTTTCCCAACAAGGCCATGCCATCAGCGGGCACTTTGCCCTGGGTGCAGGGAATCATCTGCAATGCCAACAACCCCTGCTTCCGGAACCCCACTCCTGGAGAGACTCCCGGTGTGGTGGGCAACTTTAACGACTCCATGTAAGATTCGCATAATTCTGTAATCTATAATACATCTCCTTAAATTAATCTGTAGTTATAGCATTAATGGTGTACCATATTGTTATAGATAAAGATGAATCTCAGAAAAAAAATGTTCCTCAAGGGTTCTTCTATTCTCTTCTAAATGGCGCCTTTACTGAATGTAAACCACACTGTAATAGGGTTCTTAATAAACAAAAATGTCCCTATAGGTCAAGTAGCCATTAGAGTTCTAGTTCCGACTCGCCTCAGCTTATTAATTAGTAATAATTTTATATACTCACTACAGTAATATTAGAAGAAAACCAAATTTTCCATGTTGTGTTAATTCCATCTTATTTGAATAATGTGGAAGCAGAAATTGTGATATTGCGTTACATATTTATCATCTCCGTGTCACTTGCTAACAGAAGTCTCGAAATGGAAAATAATTACATGAAAGCATTCAAAGAAACAGGATGGAAAGTTATGGTATATAAAAGTAATATATACGTTGGTGGTTTGCTGGTTATTTTACCATCAGTGTTTCTTACAGAATCTCCCGGCTGTTCACCGACGCCAAGAAAATCCTCCTCTACAGCCAAAACGATAAGAGTTTTGAGGGGTACAAGGGACTCGTGCGAGCTCTCAGGAAACTACAGAACAACACTGCAGGTACATTAAAAAACCACTCAGAGTCCAATCATCATGTTTCCTGTGCTCTGGGATGAATTATTTTGGGAATATTATTTATATCTAAGCTGAACAATGAGACAGTATAGCAGCATGTAATGTGATCACCACACCATTCACTTGGTATCTCCAAGCTCACACCGCAGGGTTAATATTATGATCTTGGCTCACTGTGCAGCTCCACCTCAGCTCGGGAGTATTATCTGTCTGTGCCATGCTCTCGACCACGGGTAGATAACTCGCCTGTCCTGAAAACGGGGTTAATTACTGCGAAAAATGTGGCATCCACGGCCCTCTGAGATGAGCGCTGAACACTTTGTACTATCTGAAACAGACACCACAAGCATGCGGTTTGTTTATTTCCTGTTCTGCTTCCTGGCTGAGTGCAGAAAGCTTGGAGAAGCAAATCAGAATCTCCTCTTCCTGCATTCAACATTCCATCATTTCACATCATCTGTTACTGGATTGTAATGCGTCTTGGTCACGTATTCCCACTGAACAAGACACACACACACACACACACACACACACACACACCCTGCAGACACGTAAACCTCCAGCACTCAGACTCACACAGTTTATCTATCTGCAGTTTTCAGATTCTTTCCTTTGTTTTCCCTTTAAAAGGCCTGAAGGTTCTTTAACAGGACACTGCGCTCCGGGACAAGACACAGATCTGTAAACAAATTCATTCATCGCAAAGTTAGGTCATAACTCTGTCGAGTTATTTTTAAACAAGTCTAAATAAATTTGTTTAGGTTATCATTTTACTACTTTTTGATTTTCTGCATTTCCACTGAGGTTCTGGAACCTTTTTAAGAACATGAGCTACAGAGTTCCTTGCACACTTCTCTAGCTGCATGTACAAAATACTTGTTGGAAATCTAAAGGTTCATCAGATTCTAAAAAGCTTCTTTCATTCAAAATGTGTTCAAAGTTTCTGGGTTTCTACAAAAGAGTTTTGGGTTCCTGAAAAGCTTCCTCTTGTGGAAATACCCAGGATGCCCTTTTCCCCATTGCCTTTTGTCCCTTTCACACTGTTTATGCTCAGATTATTGGCAGCGACTCGTCCCCCTTCAGGTCCACTGAGTCCTTAAAACTGCCTTCTCTTGTTCTGTCTTTTGGTTCTTTTTCAAGCTTCAGTTCATGTGTCCAGCAGATCCGACTGCACAGAGTTCCACCTCGCAGCAGGACGCAGATCCTCATCAGTCACTCTCTTTACATTAGTCTGAGTTTACTGGCTGACATTCGGGTTGGGTTCATCGCATGCTTTTAAGCGTGCCAAGTTCTTGCGCTTTGAGATTTAAATACAGGCTTTCAGTATTCAGTATTCAGTTCTCCGTTTATTTGGACAATTAAAAGACTTTTGAAAATAAGTGGTCTGAACTTTAGAAAGCAAATGAGGCTGAAAGTGAGCACAGTAATTATGGTAAATATTGTGCTTTCACATCTTTTCTGTTATCTCTGTGTAACTCGGAGGTAGAAGGCATGCTGGGAGTTGTAGTGTTGTGTTGAATGATTTTAATTAACCGTCCCACAGCGGCTTTTTTACACCTGGGTCCTGATTCTCAACGTGTGGAGGAGACTTCAGTCTCAAACAGGAAACTGTTTAGGCTCGTGGGATCTCTCCCTGATGTCTAAACAAGATTTCTATTTAGGTGTTAGATCAATGTATTTTATGAGGTTTTAATTCCACAATATTTTGATGTTTGATTTTAACCAAGTATTAGAAATATTAAATATTAAATAGTTTATTACTTTTTAAATCAAGTATTAGACATGTAACGGTTCTTTAACCGGCTTTGTTTTCATATATAGAATGATAAAATGATGGTAAAGAGGAATGACCTTCAGTAGCCTCAGTCTGGTTCACACTGGCTTACACAGACAGCCTTTCTGGAATGTTCTGACATATCGAACATGAAGAGCTTGCAGAATAGAGGCTCACTGTCTCACTCCCTTTTCCTCCTGCACTGTCTGTCCTAAATACCATTATTACTCGTGTCATTTTTTATTGTCATCATTACACTGTCTGCATTATTATGTGTTATTGCTGAGTGGCAAATTTTGCTGTTGCTGTTTATTGAGCCCTGTTTATCAATTTATACAAATCAGTATAAGGAATTAAAATTAATTAATTAAAATATAACTAATTGTGTAATGTTTTTCAAATGAATCTCATGATTTTTTTATTTATTTATTTTTTTTGCAGGTTTTAAGTTGAAGGACTTCCTCCGTGATAATGAGACCCTGTCTGAGTTCCTGGAGCAGAACGCAACGCTGAGCAAACACGCCGTGCAGCAGATAGTGGAAGCCGACGTCAACCTGGAAAAAGTAAGAGCGGTTTTTAAACTCATATCAGTCAGTCGTGTTTAATGTTTGCTTTTCTTCACTTGTGCTCACATATCAGAAAATATTTCACGCCCTTGTGCTTGTCAGTAAAATAAAGAGATATAAATTTGGACCCTTTCTAAGTGTAGTATATAATAAGCTCTGGACTCGGTGCCCTGTGGTTATTTGTTCACGCTCCTATATGTAGATGACCTGTTTGTGTTACACAAGGTCAAACCATGAGGCAGTGCAGATAACTCATTATTCATCGAACTGTCACGAGACGACTGCAGTCCACAGACACATGAGTGGAGGAGAGGAGGGGAGGAGAGGAGGGGAGGAGAGGAGGGGAGGAGGAAAGGAGGGGACAATGCAGAACACAAAGGGAAGGAGAGAGTGGAGTCACATGACTAAAGTCCAGAACATGGCCTCCTGAACCCGCTGCTAAAGCCGCACAGCTGTGTTTCACATCATGGTAGAGATTCATTTAAAAATCTAATTGAGTTTGTATCACATGAAACATGGATGAAAATTTGAATCAAAGGACATCCTGAGGAGGCTAAAAGGAAAAAGAAAGAAAGCATCCGAAGTTTCCTAAGTTTCTGAAAATGTTCCAGGGTCCTAAAAACATACTTGCAGTAGAAACACACCTGAAATTTCTTTCAAATGTCCTGGATTTCCGTCTGTAGCAGTGAGTCAGGGAGCGTGACTGTTATTCCTGGAGCCTTGAGAGAAGGACGAGCGAGTAGAGGATACGGCACAGAACGTTCTCTCGCCACAGGGGAACATCAAGTTCATGACAAACTACAATCACAAAACAAACTTCTTCACTCATCTAAAACAGAAGAGCTTTATGACAGGTCATTATGTTGCTGCTGATGAGTTATAGAGTGATTATAACTGCTTCCTCAGGTGCTGATTAAAGGTTTCGGAGTGCACCTGAGAGATCTGTGCAACACAACGTCGCTGGAGGAGTTTGTGAGCATCGCCGATCACAACGTCTCCGAGATGACGCAGAAAATCATCTGCCAGTCACCTGCTGATTGGCTGAACAGCGCAGAGAGCCACTTCCTGTCCAACCTTGACTTCCTGAAACCCATACGGGTAAGACGCGTGCAGACCCATGTGACCCGAGCGAAGGAAAGTGAGGTTACTTTGAGTTAGATACGTAGGTATTAGGCTGTTTTATTATTCAACAGTCCACCACAGCGCTGCTGAATCCTTCGCTCTGATTGGTCAGAAGGTGTTGATTAATTCTCAATAACAGTAGCTCTGACAGCTATTAATGCGCTCGTTCTAATACGTTATCGTTTCTATAGTAACAGCTCATTCACAGGGACGTGTACAGCGACGATCCACATCGTTGATATGGTGAAGTTTCCGTTAAGGAAAACCGCGACACTTCAGTCCCTCGTTAATTAGACTTTCTATTCAGTAAAGAGCTGCATTAGGTTTATTCTGCTCTTGTGAAACGACAGAACACACCAAAGAATGAAATAATCATCACATTTATCATTTTAGCCATAATCACGCAGGCCTAGTGGACGGTACAAAAGAATAATGGACACAATACACACTTTGTGAAATGATTACGAGAAACCGCTACATCACGTGAATTATCACAGAGTGAGCATTGTCCTTTTTTCAAGTTCAGAATGAATTTTTCTAACCACATAATAATCGTGTGTGTGTGTGTGTGTGTGTGTGTGTGTGTGTACATATAAGCCTCATGAGAATAGGAACAGTGAGGTCAGTGAGTGTGAAAGCATGTTTCTGTGGGAAAAACCGGAAAACCATGGCGACGGTCCGAGTGTGTTGACGTGTTGGTCGTACGTCATTGTGAACTCACATCACACTGAACGCTTGTTTTGTTGTTTTTCATTAATAAAAGGTCACAACGGGGCAGTGTTAACTAGTTTACTTCCATAACAAACAGAATATTAATCTGATTATTAAAATCCTGATGTGTCACACGCTCCTCTTGTCTCTGAGCAGAAGGACGTCAGATCCAACCCGAAAGTCGTCCAGGACGTGTCTCTGGCCACTGATATGCTTCTGGAGAGTCTGGGATCGTTGGCTGTTGAGGTGAGCGACCCCCAAAATATCCCTCATCCTCTTCTGGATGCAAAATGAAATAGCAGCTGGAGAAGTGAGATACGTCCGGTGACATTTCCAGAACGTTTCTTTGTAGGTCAAAAGCCACCGGTTTGAGATTATTTAACAAGAGAAAGAAGTTTTAACAAAGTTTCACTGAACTGTGGTTATTTTTATGTTATTTGTAATATTTTATTAATAATATCCTGTGTCTGATAATAACCTGTAATGGCCGAAGAACATCTCTACACTTTCAACCTCATTAAACATGCCAGGATATGCACATATGTATGAATATGCAAATCCGGAAATGCCCCCGCGTCATCACTCCATCCCTGCCGCCATCATGGCATTTCAGAGACGCCTCATTTCCTCACTCAGTTATTTAAACCTGTCAGAACCTATTTCAGCGTTACCATGGCAACCACTGTCTCTTCATCACAAGCATTCGCTAAGCAGGCTAGCTAACTAGCTTAGGGCTCTCGTCCTGCTGCTAAAGGTTTGCGCATATAATGGCATCCTGTGATAGTTTGAATATCAGACATGATTGGTTGAAAGCTGTAGAGTTTATTTTGTGACATCACAGATTGTACTGTAGCTCCGCCCACTAACCAGTTTTCTGCAGAAACATCGAGAAAGAATCTGGCTTTATTCTTAAACTTAGAATTAGAAGCAGCATGTTGTAGTGTTTAGGGGGAGATTAGAAGGCTCCGCAGCAGACGACAGCAGTAGAAGGGGTTTGATATTTCCGGCTGGCTGGAGCTCGGGGTTCTCTGGCCACTCGAGTTTGGAAACTGGAGCTGAGTCAGACAGTCATGAGAGATTTACCGAGCTCCAGACTCTGGCAGAACCTGCTCTTCTACAGTTAAACAGCTGAGCTCGCTGAACACGAGGTCACTTTGAGTCACTGCTGTTTTTCTTCACTATAAGACTTGATTGTGTGAAATAAAACAAAGAGAATCACACAGAAAGGCGTTGGCCCTGGTTATTTTCATGGAGAAAGGTGAAAATATTTCAGTCGTGTCACACGAAAAGCTCTGACAAAGACACCATTACTGTCAGCTTTTAGAAAGGAAATGAAACAGAAACAGTTCCCTTGCCTCAGCTTCTCCTTTGTTCTCACGCTGCGGTTTTTTAGCGCTCACTGAACTGCAGTAACCCCGTGGCGAGGCTGCAGGACGGGAGGTTACTCCAGGTCGTCCCAGGCTCCTCGAGTTCCTCGGCTCTTGTTTGCGTGGCTCTGTCTCCTCTTCAGAACACTGTGTTTACAATAGCTAGTTGTTTGTGGTTAGATCTGGATGCCTGTAGGATATGATTCAGCTCTGTGTGACTTGGAGGGATTGTGTGAGGTGGGATTTTGTGTGAAGGGAGAATCGTCATTGCTGAGAAATGAGTTGTTAGGACATATTGAGTGCTGCGGAAATGAGGAATGAAAACGCTGTTTCACTCCTGAACACAAGTGAAATCAGGAAATGACTCTTTATATTTTAATATCCATATTTATGACAAAGATCACAGTAAAATGGTTGAGCTGCTATCAGTTTAAATGTAACCACATATTTAAAAACCAGCTGACTGTAATTCTTCAGATATATTCCTCTGTGATAAACTGCAGCATTTCTTTCTTTCTCTTCCTCCAAACGTGCTTTTGTGTGTGTGTTACTCGCTGGAGGAAGCAGCTCGGTTTGCTAATTTGCAGCTTGACTCACAGTTACCTCTCAATTCGTGACAGTAAAGTACAGAAGATCGTACACCGCTTTATCTTAGCTCACTTTTTCTGAAGAACCATCATGACTTTTACTTTTCCTCAGCAAAAAGGTGTATAGTACCTCACCCACACACACACACACACACACACACACACATACACACACATACACAGGGTAGAGCTTACAGAGGGGAAGAGATGTGTTGATAAAGCGTGAGCTTCGTTAGCTTTTTTTGTTTCGTCTCCTGCTTTGTGACCGAGAGTAACCCCGCTGTACTGCTCCTGCACTCAGCAGCTCCCCCTTCAGGCTGACGCTGGGTTTTTGTTTCAGTCTCAGCCCTTCAGATAGTAGTTTTCATAAAAATTACGTTGTGATTGCACTATTCAAATATGTCTCTTTAAGCAAAAGAAAGAACAAAAATATTTCATAACATTATCAGATTTCCTTATACCACACTTCACTCTCAGTATATTGAAAATGTATGTTTTTAAAACATTTGATGTTTGTCTCAATGAAATTTGACCATTTTATAACATTATTCATCCCAGAATATGTCATTTTTTCACCCATGTATAATAAACTTCTGTAAAAAGAGCCCAGAATGGTCACAGTTGCTGACAGGGAATGAATAAATAAACAAGTTAATAAAAATAAAAATAATATAAAAAATTATTAAATAAATCACAAAACACCTGATGTATAAAATACGCAGAAATATTTGTGCATATGATATTTTCGGATCAAAGTTGATCCTGCTGTTGTAATTAACAAGGATAATTTTTTTTATTATTTAGTTTAAAAGAAACGTTCTCACGTTTTTGCATTTTAAATCAGTAAGTGGGTTTGTTGGTTATTAATGTATGGTGTGAGGAGATGTGGTGTTCATTAACAGCTCACTATAAGGCTGTTATAAACACTCCACCTATCCTTCACTCCACCTGTTATTAACACTGTTATGGATTTATCCCTGATCTCCGTAACGAATTATTCCTGATCTTCCCTCGCAGCTGGTGAGCATGAAGAGTTGGCGTGACATGCGGAACGAGATCCTGTTCCTGACCGGGAATGCCACACGCTCGCCCAATCACGTGTACCAAGCCGTGTCTCGCATCGTGTGTGGACACCCGGAGGGCGGCGGCCTGAAGATCAAATCCCTCAACTGGTACGAAGATCACAACTACAAGGCCCTGTTCGGTAACCATAACGACAGCGAGCCCGTATCCGTCTACGACAACACATCCAGTAAGTTTGTGCTGTAAATTCACTCAGAATATCAGCCATTAAAACAACACATCTGGAGCACATCTGCTTTGCTTTCAGTTACTACTGATTGAATAGGTAGTTTTTTTTCTCCAAAGAATTGCCATACAGGAATCTTTGCTGATGATGATTAATGTTTTTTCATCTGTGTATCCTGTAACTAAGAACACTGCCTTCTGGGGGATTGTAGGATTTTTAGAAATCAAATCCACACTAACACATGATAAATCTCTTGTGTTGCTTGTTTTGTGACTCTTGTGGGCGTGGCTGTGTACAGTAGTAGCTGTATATAACCTCTAAAGCTAAGGAGTCGAACACAGATTAAATAATGCACTAATCAGTGTAAAATCGGTTGTGTGATTTACGTTACGCGCTCGCCTTTGTGCTAGCTTCATTCTCAGATTAGATTAGCAAAGCGAGCTAACTGTGCTAGCTACACACACGCACCAGAGACACCAACGATCTCTGCTAATTCCTTCTATGCTTTATTTTTCTCCATAATGTCTCTGTAACGTGTCTATAATGAGAGGTTGTGTATAATGAGAACTGGTCACTTTGGTGCTTGTTAGTGTGAACACAGAATTATTTCAGCTAATTTGATAAATAGTAATTTACTGTTTCATTTAAGGTTAGACAGAAATACTGAGTGGTGTGTTGTGTGTTTAACACAAGCTAATACCAGCGAGAGAGAAATTATAATAACTAACTAACTGTAAATGTCTGATCATTACGAATTTCTGCCGCTAGAATAGCTGCTCAGTTTGATTTTTTCTTTCTCTGCTTCTTCAGCTCCATACTGTAACAGCATGATGAGGACTTTGGAGTCGAGTCCGATCTCGCGGATGATCTGGAGAGCGCTGAAGCCTCTGCTCATGGGGAAGATCTTATACACGCCTGATACACCGGCCACACGCAGGATTATACACGAGGTCCGTCTCTGTCCGAGTAATGGAGAATTATTAGCAGTTTACCGCATGTGGAGTGTCTCTCTAACTGCCGCTCTCTCCTCCTGTCTCTCTCTCAGGTGAATAAGACGTTCCAGGAGCTAGGTGTGCTGCGGGATTTAGGAGGAATGTGGGAGGAGATGAGGGTGAAAGTCTGGGACTTCATGGAGAACAGTGAGGAAGTGGATCTTGTGAGAGTGAGTTGACTGTGATGAAGCACTTCTCCAATATAAACCCCACAGTGCCACATTGTGGTCATTAATAGTAGTGCAAGTTTATATTAGATATTAGACTCAAGTTCAATTTAATTCAACTCAATTTTATTTGTGTAGTGCTTTTAACAGTGGTCATTTTCACAAAGCAGCTTTCCTTCTTCATAATGCAATGCTAGAATGCTAGCTTATGACTACTCATGTAAGTAATTTGGAGGAGTAATTTTTGAGCATATTACGTCTTCCCTCTGTAGACTCTGCTCCAGAATAACGCCAGCGCTCAGTTCTTCAACGCCAGGCTGAAAGAGACGGACTGGCGAGTGGAGGATATTTCACGGTTCTTGTCTAAAGCCTCTGAGGACACGCGCCCCTCAGGTACAGGGTACACCTGGAGAGACGTGTTTAACGAGACGGACCAGGCCATTCTGACCATCTCACGTTTCATGGAGGTAAACACACGTTTATGCTCACTGTCTAAAATGCTTTTATAGGATGAGAGAATTGCTTTCATAACACATCCTCTAAAATGCTTCTAAATGCTGTGTTAATCAGGCTTGGGAAGGAAATCACCTTGTTTATTTGTGCCACTGTGGTGTGGCAGTGAGTCAAAATTTAAACGTCACG
>JAKKZL010000030.1:79514-92034 GCA_037576815.1 Pangasius larnaudii
TTAAATATCAGCTGTATTGCATTTAATTCTTGATCATTAAAGGTTTGAAGTTAATTTGTAATAGGAGACATAAAACCATTACTAGTGTAAAATCACATTTCTGCTTTCTAGATGTTATGTATTCTGTGCTCCTAAATCAAATGTTATTTTATTTTTTCTTTTCAATGTAAAGTGTGTGAACTTGGACAAGTTGGAGCCGGTGTCAACTGAGGAGCGTCTGGTGAATAAATCCATGCGACTACTGGACAATCGCAAGTTCTGGGCCGGGATCGTGTTTCCGGACATGCAGGCCGACTCCTCCGAGCTTCCTCCCAACGTCAGCTACAAGATTCGCATGGACATCGACAATGTGGAGCGTACCAATAAGATCAAGGACGGGTAGGGAACTGTTTTGTTTCTTTTTCAAACATCAAGGTCATGTGACCAGGACTTAAATAACCAGCTGTTTATATTCGACTTCTTTCAGTTTGTAAATGTTTATTTTAAATGAAATATTGTGCTTTGTACTTTCAGATATTGGGACCCTGGCCCTCGCGCTGATCCGTTTGAGGATCTGCGCTACATCTGGGGGGGATTTTCATACCTACAGGATGTTATTGAACACGGGATTATCCGGGCTCTGACAGGCAGCAAGGAAAAAACTGGAGTTTACATCCAGCAGATGCCGTACCCATGTTACGTGGACGATATGTACGTTTTTACCTTTTACGTTAATGTTAAACTTTGCAGTCTTTAGTCTTCATTTAATTTAGCCCTATCTACTGTTTTTCCCATTATCTTGGTCTGTCTTGTGTAGTTTCTTGCGTGTGATGAGTCGCTCGATGCCGCTCTTCATGACACTGGCCTGGATGTACTCAGTGGCGATCATTATTAAAGGCATAGTGTACGAGAAGGAGGCGCGTCTGAAGGAGACCATGAGGATTATGGGATTGGATAATGGGATTCTGTGGCTTAGCTGGTTCATTAGCAGCCTGATCCCACTGCTCATCAGCGCCGCCCTGCTGGTCCTCATCCTGAAGGTGTGACTCTTCCTCATCCTTCTGCAAAAAAAAAAAACATATCAGTTCAGCTCAGATGAAAAGGAATTTAAGCTACTGTTTGATCCTCTAAATCTCTCTCTACATTACAGATGGGGAATCTTCTGCCCTACAGTGACCCAGGTGTGGTCTATCTCTTCCTGGTCTCCTTCGCCATCGTCACCATCATGCAGTGTTTCCTGATCAGCACGCTGTTCTCTCGGGCCAACCTGGCAGCCGCCTGTGGGGGCATCATCTACTTCACCTTGTACCTGCCCTACGTCCTGTGCGTGGCCTGGCAGGACTACGTCGGCTTTGGGGCCAAAGTGGTTGTGGTGAGTGGTGTGTTAATTGGAGGAGAGATTCTCATCAGAATATCACTAGGCCTTGAGAAGATAACTTGGGTTTATTAATTTCTGTCTCTCAGAGCCTGCTGTCTCCGGTGGCGTTCGGCTTTGGCTGTGAGTACTTTGCGCTGTTTGAGGAGCAGGGAGTGGGCATTCAGTGGGATAACCTGTGGTCCAGCCCCATGCAGGAGGACAACTACAGCCTCACCACCTCCATCTCGCTCATGCTAATAGATGCTGTGCTGTATGCCATCATGACATGGTATATTGAAGCTGTCTTCCCAGGTAATCCTTCTGTCTCCTCTGGATTCAGTTCATGCAGCATTCACACGTTTCATATCTGATGATTCACAGTCAGGATTTACAAACTATTTATGCAGTGCTGGCATCTTTTAAATCTCTCTCAGGTCAATATGGCATTCCCCGGCCGTGGTATTTTCCCCTCACCAAATCTTACTGGTGTGGAGAGAAATGCGGATGGACAACAGCTTCCTCCACCAACAAGAAAGAAAATGCAGAAGGTATTTATAGATTTTTACTTATAGTTTGTACTCAGATAAATAACTGAAAGAGTCTAAAGGATCTAATGGTTTTCCCACAGCGGTGTGCATTGAGGAAGTACCAGCTGATCTGGAACCTGGTGTCTACATTGAGAATCTGGTGAAGGTATACAGACATGGCAACAAGCTGGCAGTGGATGACCTCACTTTGGGCTTCTACGAGGGTCAGATCACCTCCTTCCTGGGCCACAATGGAGCAGGAAAGACTACCACCATGTAAGATCAAGAGTCTCTTCCACAGGAGATATAGATTGTCAAATGTAAGCGTTTATGTTCAGGTGTTCTGACTGATGATTTTTCTCCACCAGGTCCATTCTGACTGGACTGTTCCCTCCCACATCTGGCACCGCTTACATTATGGGCAAAGACATTCGTTCAGATCTAAGCGCCATCCGTCAGAACCTGGGAGTGTGTCCGCAGCACAATGTCCTGTTCAGCATGTACGTTCTTCTACAGCTAATTTTCTACCATGCACAAAACATCGGTTTGTTTTTTGTCTCCAAACTCAATGACGTACTCAGTAATGTTTGTTCTAAAGTTTGTTCTTGCTTGGACTGCAGGTTGACGGTAGAAGAGCACATCTGGTTCTATGCTCGCCTGAAGGGCCTATCAGAGGAGAAGGTGAAGTCTGAGATGGACCAGATCGTTACCGACTTAGGCCTCCCTCACAAACGCAAATCTCGTACTAGTCAGCTTTCAGGTAAGCATATAGGAAAGATCTGAAATATCCAAAAAACTGGCCAAAGGTTATTTGCATCATTCGCATCATTGGTGTTGATTCTATTACAGGAGGAATGCAAAGGAAACTATCTGTTGCTTTGGCATTTGTCGGAGGTTCAAAGGTCGTGATACTGGATGAGCCCACAGCTGGGGTTGATCCGTACGCTCGCAGGGGCATCTGGGACCTGCTGCTCAAGTATCGTCAAGGTACAGGAAATTTTCAATGACCAATTAATATCAGACCATCTCTTAACTGAAGTTATTGTATGATCAAATATGGTTCACCAAGTTTACAAGAAGGTTCCTCAGGAAAGGCCAACTCTTGAGGAATAAGTGACGGAATCTGAACATTTCTCAATATGATTGAACTTATTTGTTTGTTAGTGATTAGTAGTAAGTGCAAGTTTTCAGTGTTTGTTTTGAATACTGGACATCTGCACGAAATGTTCAGGGTGCCGAAGGTTCTGCGTTGTTTCTTCTATCACTGTCACTTTACATTGTTCATATACGTATCTAGCTAAATGGCCAGTGTCCATATTTCCTTTTTGCCCATGACTATAACCACTTGAATGGGAAGCGCACTGTTTGTTCACCTTTCCATTTGAAAGACTGAATCGATCAGACCATTTACACTGAATTTCATCTTTATCAGGTCGAACCATCATCCTCTCCACCCACCACATGGACGAGGCTGACATTTTGGGCGACCGCATAGCCATCATCTCTCACGGGAAGCTGTGTTGTGTGGGATCCTCCCTCTTCCTGAAGACTCAGCTGGGCACTGGGTACTACCTAACACTGGTCAAGAGGGATTTTGACCCGTCTCTGAGTTCATGTCGCAACTCCAGCAGCACTGTGTCCTATTCCAAGAACAGTCTCAAGAAGGTTTGTGGTCACACACCTGTAGCAGTGCGAGAAAAGCCTGGTTAAAATGGTCAGAAGTAACTGTGTATAAACTGATAATTTTGTCCATGCAGGATGACAGTGTCTCTGAAAGCAGCTCTGATGCCGGTCTTGGAAGTGACCATGAAAGTGAAACTACCACCATTGGTAAGATTTTAACATAACAAACCTGTCAGAACTTCCGCTTTGTGGAAATAAATCCTTACAGTATCTACTTCTTTAATGTTTGGGATTCCAGACATCTCCCTGATCTCCAACGTCATCTTCAAGCATGTTCCCTCAGCGAGACTGGTGGAGGATCTGGGCCATGAGATCACCTATGTGCTGCCTTATGAAGCAGCAAAGGACGGTGCCTTTGTGGAACTCTTCCACGAGATTGATGATCGCCTCATCGACCTCGGCATCTCCAGCTATGGAATTTCAGACACCACGCTCGAGGAGGTAAGTCAGTGTAGATAGGTAGATAAAATAACTTTGCCATGCTGAATGTGACAGAATTGTGACCAGGTTCTTCTCTGTGTTGCAGATCTTCCTGAAAGTTGCGGATGATAACGGAGTTGATGCTATAACCTCGGGTAAGATCAAACAGAGTGAATCCGTAGTCAGAATATCATCACTCCAAATTAAGAGATCTAGAAAATACAAAGTTCTTCCAATCATTTCTTGCTCCAGATGGCACTGTTCTTCCAAGAAGGCACCGCCGGCACGCATTTGGTGACCATCAGAGCTGTCTGAAACCCTTCACCGAGGATGACAGCTTTGACTTCAATGATTCGGAAGGTGATCCAGGTACTTCTGTGTTTTGTTGTCCATCATCCATAACACCACCTTCTCATTAGGAACATCTCATATCACACATTACTTCCTTAAACCGAAAGTTGAACAGTTTTCACATGACATAGTGAAGATGTTTATTTGTGGTATTTGATTACATGTTCAGAATCCCGTGAGACGGATTGGTTAGGAGTCTCTGATGGAAAAGGCTCATACCAGGTCAAAGGTTGGAGTCTGAAGAGACAGCAGTTCGTGGCTTTACTCTGGAAACGTTTCCTGTACGCTCGTCGCTCTCGGAAGGGATTCTTTGCTCAGGTGAGTCGATCATCTCAAGCTGTTTTATTTCCAAACTTTACACAACTTTCTGAACCTTTCCCTAATCCACATCTGCTGCTTCCAGATTGTTCTTCCAGCTGTGTTCGTGTGCATTGCCCTGGTCTTCAGTCTAATAGTGCCACCTTTCGGAAAGTACCCAAGCCTGGAGCTGGAGCCCAGCATGTATGAGGAGCAGTACACTTTCATCAGGTAAAATCTTCATCTCCAATTACAGATCTAAAGTACACATGATGAGCCAGAGTCTGACTGAATTCTTGTATTTCACTTCAGTAATGATGTACCAGAGGAGACGCGCACTAACAAGCTACTCGGAGCGTTAACAGACAGTCCGGCCTACAGTGGGCGCTGTTCAGAGGATGGGACGCCTGGGTGAGTGAAGCCAAAAGAAATCAATGATACTTATTTTGTGAATAAGGTCTTGTTCTTACTGAGTCTCATTTATCCAGCTATGTAAATGTTATGTAATTGTTTGATAATGTTTAAATGCTGATAAATCAGCTATAAATTACCAAGCACATTTGCGATGCATTTATTTAGCCACGGCCACAAAAGGCAAAGCTCAGAGAGCACTGAAAATAAAAAAAATGAAGATAAACGGCGAAAGAGCACCTCCTAACCGTGACGTGCTAAATCCTCCATAATGCATCTCAGCCATTCTAAAATCATATGATCATGTTATAAACTAACAGTTATCATTGCCAGTTATCTGAGTTGAGGCCGACTGATTGAGGTTCACCTTAGTGAGTCCCTCTATGCATACATTTATATAAATTTAGGAGCAAAATGTTGGATACAAAACTTTTTCCCAAATAAATGCATTTTCATTAATACCACATTACAGCATTTCATTACATGAACAGTTTACAGATAATTTTTTTCATATCTGGCTTGAGAAATGAGGCCTGACATGTTTTCTGGGATTTACTAACTAACAATTTTGTTCTTCATTCTCTATAAAGCAGAGATGGGCCATGCCCAATTAGAGAAAGTGAGTGGACTGTTCCTGAGGTTGCCAAGACCGTATCGGACATGTTTCAGACCGGAAACTGGACCATGGAAAACCCATCACCTCTCTGTGAGTGCAGCTGTGAGGAGAAGAAGAAGATGCTGCCGGAGTGTCCACCAGGAGCAGGCGGCCTGCCACCACCACAGGTAAAGAAAAAAAAAAAAAAGAAAAAGGCAATGGAAATTAAAGGGTGCAGGCTTTTAAAAAAAACCTTGCTGTTCATTTCGTGTAGTTGAAAGTCAGCAGTACAGAAACACTGCAGAATCTGAGTGGGAGGAATATTTCTGACTACCTGGTGAAAACCTATGCACAGATCATTGGAAAGAGGTGAGGAGAAAGATTAAAAAGAGAGATTGAGTGATGATGGCTTAAATAAATGCTGTTAGTCTGTGTGTAAATCTCTAACAGCAGCTTGTTTGATGTTCTTTTGCAGTTTGAAGAACAAACTCTGGGTGAATGAGTTCAGGTACTTCAAACAGCACGTCTTAATAAATTTAATAGTGAATTTATTAAAAGTCTTTGTAAGTGCAAACAGTTTGTTGCACAAATTTATGTCAAATTTACTTAATAGTAAAATCCCTTTGAACATACAATGGTCATGTGTGAGGTTTTCTATAGACAGCGTACAGTAGTCTTCATTTAATCAGTACATCTAATCTGACTTTTCCTCATTGGTTGATCATAGATACGGTGGATTCTCATTGGGCGCCAGAAGTTCACAAGGCCTGCCCCCTGCAGATGAGATCTCCAAGGCTATCGCTTTTATGCGTGCTCGCTTCAACTTGGAAAGGGTGAGTATTTTAAAATTGTATTGATTTATGAGTAACTGAATAATACAATATCTTTCCTCCTTTCTTCAGTGTTTAATCTCATTTTTTTTCTGGACTGTTCATTAGGGATCTAAATCTACATCCAGATTTCTATAAAGCTTCTTTTGTTTGTGTTCAAGCAAATACTGAACTGGTTCTGTTGTTGCGAACAGGGCACTGCAGCAGACAGGTTTCTGAGAGGATTATCGAGCTTCATCAGTGGCCTGGACACCAAGAACAATGTCAAGGTTGGTATTTTTATGGAATACTAAAGGCTTTATGGTGATTCTTGTGTATGATTAACAGATTAATGAATCCAAGGCACATCTGAGGAACCGTAACTATTCTCCAGTCAGATTTCAGAGACATCAAAATGATCATCTGTCATGGTTGCGAACTAAACTGATGCATTTACACCATCTTCTCATCTTCATGTGCAGATCTGGTTCAATAACAAAGGCTGGCACAGCATCGCT
Organism: Pangasius larnaudii; assembly: GCA_037576815.1. Classification (NCBI taxonomy): domain Eukaryota; kingdom Metazoa; phylum Chordata; class Actinopteri; order Siluriformes; family Pangasiidae; genus Pangasius; species Pangasius larnaudii. Next base: position 86,462 of record JAKKZL010000030.1, read on the forward strand.
GCTTTCCTCAACGTGATGAACAACGGTATCCTGCGTGCCAGTCTGCCCACCGGACTAAACCCCGCCAAATTTGCTATCAGAGCTTTTAACCACCCGCTGAACCTCACTAAAGAGCAGCTCTCTCAGGTGGCCTTGTGAGTAAACATGTTCCTCATTACAGAAACTTGAAGCTTTTACATAAATAAATCCCACCAGAGCACGCAATTCTCTCTGATCTCCATCTGACAAGTTTTTTTTTTTTTTTTTTTGTCAGGATGACCACCTCAGTCGACGTTCTGGTCTCCATCTGCGTCATCTTCGCCATGTCCTTCGTCCCGGCCAGCTTTGTGGTCTTCCTCATTCAGGAGAGAGTGAATAAAGCCAAGCACATGCAGTTCATCAGCGGAGTTCAGCCTTTCCTCTACTGGCTCGCAAACTTTGTGTGGGATATGGTGAGAGATCACTTTCATATCATATTCCATTCTGGATTGTGATTGGTCAGAAGGTTAATTTTCTATAACAGCAGCTCTGACTGTAGTGCAGCTGCAAATCACAGGTTTATATTAATGCGCTCGTTCTAAGACGTTATCGTTTCTATAGTAACGGCTCATTCACAGGGACGTGTACAGCAGATGCTCCACATAAAAAGAATTAAAAAAATGTATAATTGTTGATATTGTTATATATAAATATTTAGATTTATTTAACGTTTATGGACATCTTCAGGACAGAGAAGTTTACACTTTGCGGTTTCTCTGTAACATGAAAAGTTGTGTGTATTTTTGTCTTATTAACTTGGAGAGAGAGAATAAAGAGACGCTGGTGAGGGAACGACTGTTTATAGCTGCTATAACATAAGTGACAACAGGAACTCACTCATTTCACAGACGTTCCGCAACGTTAAGTGTAACTATAAATGGATAAAAATTACATTCTTTTATAAATAAAAAAATTGTAATCATTGGTAAATTGCTGTGAGGATAAGAGGAATAAAGCACTCGGGGACATGCTGTTATAGGAAAATAATCAACTTTGGGTAAGAGTAACGCTGCTTCATCACATTACCTCGTCACTTTATACTTATACTGTATGCTTTATGATAATGTTTTAAATATTATTATACATGGATTTTAGACTTTTTAATTCACACAAGGCAGAATGTTTTACTTCTCAGTGGTAAGCCGTCTTATTTTTATTTTAACTGAACTGTTCTTGTGTTTCTCTTCCAGTGTAACTACATCGTCCCTGCAACCCTCGTCATCATCATCTTCGTCTGCTTCCAGCAGGAGGCCTATGTGTCCTCCACCAACCTGCCTGTCCTCGCTCTCCTTTTACTCCTTTATGGGTAAATTCTCACTTCAGCTAAATATTTTCCTGCTGCTTGCTGTTAAACCTGTATTTCCTCCATGAGACTAAAGACTTAACTCAGTGTTGTTGTGTTTGTCTCTGTACAGCTGGTCCATAACTCCTCTGATGTACCCAGCATCGTTCTTCTTTAAGATCCCCAGCACGGCCTACGTGGTCCTAACCAGCGTCAACATCCTCATTGGAATCAACGGCAGCGTGTCCACCTTCGTCCTGGAGCTTTTTGGTGGCAATGTAAGCTTGAATCATGCACAGAACCACTCATATTATAGCAAGAAGCCACTCGATTGCATGATTAAACAGTGACAAAATCACTGTAACATAAGCTCATGAGTGGATTACGAGCGTTTATAAAATGGCGATAAAAATCCAGTGTTCAATAAATAATTTCAATGATTATTGTTAATATTCGCTATAAACAATTATCTTGTAATGCAACATAATCTGTTATCAGTAAGCTTTGTAACATAACAGAAATAGATTAGGGTATTATTATAGACAGAACATGGCTGTAACATGGGTTTATATGTTTTATTCATTTAAAACCTAGCACATTAATACAGAATTCAGTTACTGTAGTGTACAGGGGTGTGTATATTTTTGCAACGGCTTCGACTCAGATTTTAGAACCCAAACTCTCTGTTTTATAATAATCATTGTAAACATGTGACTGACATGTTCTGCTGTTATATCAATGTGTTGTATTAAAATATAAAGTATACCTGAACGCTCTCCGATGTGTCGTGATGCAGGAGATTGGTGGCATCAATGACATTCTGAAAAATGTCTTCCTGATCTTCCCTCACTTCTGCCTGGGACGTGGGCTCATCGATATGGTGAAGAACCAGGCCATGGCTGATGCTCTGGAGAGATTCGGTAAGATATGATCATTCTATGAAAAGTTTACTTCCACAAAATAGCAAGCTGCGTTCAGAAGCACCTTAATGTGCAGTACTGGAAGTATATAAATGATTTTCTACATGTGGATCCTCAGGTGAGAATCGGTTCCGTTCTCCTCTGGCATGGGACATGGTGGGGAAGAACCTCTTTGCTATGGCAGTGGAAGGCGTGGTCTTCTTCTGCATTACAGTGCTCATACAGTATCGCTTTTGCATCAAGGCCAGGTAACTCCTCAGTTCCTCAGTGGATGTATCTATGGTTCTTCTGTGTTCCCTGTGTGCTGATTAAACCTCGGTGCCTACAGAGGCGTTAGTGCTCATCTGAAGCCGATTACCGAGGAGGACGAGGACGTGGCCAGGGAGAGGCAAAGGATTCTGGGTGGAGGTGGACAGAGTGACATCCTGGAGCTCAGACAGCTGACCAAGGTTAGATCACGTCCTGCTTCTTCTACAGTGCATGAATAAAAAGAGTTACAGTAAAGATAAGAGCTTTGAGCAATAAAGTGAAGGTTTGAAATTCTCGCAGGTGTATAAGAGGAAGCAGAAGCCAGCAGTGGACAGACTGTGTGTGGGAATTCCACGTGGAGAGGTAAAACATTCTGAGAGCTTCAAATACCCTCAAGACATGATATTATATTACGTTGCACCTTTGATATTAAATATGAAATTTCTGTTTGTAGTGTTTTGGATTGCTTGGTGTGAATGGTGCTGGAAAAACAAGTACCTTCAAGATGCTCACTGGAGATTCAGTCATCACGAGCGGAGAGGCTTATTTAGCTGGCAAGAGGTACGCTAAGCTAAAATAAAACACTCTGAGTGCGCTGCTGTTATAGTAATCAACAATGGCGTGATTGCAGCTGCGCTTCAGAGCCACTGTTAAAAACAATTAATGAACACCTGAGTAATGAACAGAATGTAGAATTCGACTGCACTGTGGTGTAATGCGATTTCTAATACATAATTGCTTTTTATGCAAAAGCTGATTATAAACTGTTTCAGCGTGCTGACGGAGATCAATGAGGTGCATCAGAACATGGGCTACTGTCCTCAGTTTGATGCCATCAACGACCTGCTGACTGGCCGAGAGCACCTGGAGTTTTACGCCATTCTACGTGGAGTACCGGAAAAAGAAGTGTGTGAGGTTAGTACTCCACTAGAGCTGGAAAATATTTTAAAAAGTCCATTACAAATATGCACTACTTGAGGACATCATCTGTAGTACATCATGCCGTGTTTAATGTACTCTTATCTCTCGTGTCTGGGGTTGTTTGCAGGTGGCGGAGTGGGGAATCCGTAAACTGGGTCTGGTGAAATATGTGGACAAATCAGCAGGAAGCTACAGTGGAGGAAACATGCGCAAACTCTCCACGGCCATCGCTCTGATTGGAGGACCACCCGTGGTGTTCCTGGTGAGTGTAAACCAATCACAAGTCTTATTTATTAGTATAAGCAAAAAAAATAGATTACCATCAAGGCCTCATCAGACGAATCCATCGAGTTCGGGGAGAGCACAATGTTCTGACTCAGGATGAGGTGTTGGAGGTCATTTCCTGGCTTCCAGGAAACAGACAGTACCCTTCTGCCCTGTGTGTTTCTCTCCCACATGCCCTTTGCTCCTCTTTAACTCCTAACATGGGGGTTTCATGACAGACTGTTAAAGTCCTGTTGAAGGACAGAACCACAGTGACACACAGTGACCTGGTTCCTGTGTTTTTCTGGGAATTTATGCGTCACTCTGTTGTTGTTTTGAAACAGGATGAACCCACGACTGGTATGGACCCCAAAGCACGACGCGCTCTGTGGAACTGTATCCTCAGCATCATTAAAGAGGGACGCTCCGTCGTTCTCACCTCACACAGGTAAGAACCAATAGGAGATTATTTACACTAGGAGTGTATGGACTTCCTGGACAGAACTTTTCTATTACAAATTAATTAGAATTTTAAAAATGTTTAAAAAGATACGGTTCCTCAAGAGTTCTTTGAATGTATAGGGGTTATAGCTTTCTAAAGGGGCTTTTATTTTATATGGTTTCTGTAGGGTTCTATACAGAACATTTAAGGTTTTAAACTATTTTTAAACTTTTAGAAAGTAATTTCATATATGTTTCAGTTTTATTCCAAGTTTGTATTTAGTAAAATGAAGTCCTTAAGTTCTTAAATAATAAAGTTCTTGAGTTCTTCACTTTGTCCATTTGGAAGAAACTCTAAAGGTTCAGTGTTGAATCCTGCATCAAAGGGTTAAAAAAGGGTTAAAGAAAAGGTTAAATCTAGAACCTTCAAGGATTTGGGTTTGAGGAACCCTTTTGTCTAAGATTGTCCATTGAGTTGGATTTCATGTTTGAAAGTTGTTTATACATAAAAGTAAAGGCTACTTCTAACCCTCTCTGATTGGGAAACCCTCTGTTGTAGGGTTCTGCAGAAAACCTTTAAAGGGTCCCCACGAAGGACAAACCAAAGAACATTTTAAGTTTCTAGACTGAACCCTTTTTTTAAATGAACAATAACCCTTTATTTTCACGCACTAAGGGAAGTGCCATGTCTAACTCGCTTGTGTTTGTTTGTTTTGTTGGTTTTTTTGGGCAGTATGGAGGAGTGTGAGGCTCTGTGTACTCGCATGGCCATCATGGTCAATGGCAGGTTCCGCTGCCTGGGCAGTGTTCAGCATCTAAAGAACAGGTAGGAACGCAGGAGAGCTCTCAATAATAAGTATCATGGAGATACGGTTCTAGTGTCTTTATTCTGTCCAGTCATTAATACAGAACATGAACATTTTTCTGTGTAGCTTCTACAGAGCAGTGTTTGATCAGTGTTCTCTGTCCAGGTTTGGTGATGGCTACACGATCATTCTGCGCGTGGCAGGTTCCGAGCCTCATCTGGAGCCGGTGATGGAGCTGATCGAGCATGAGTTACCTGGCAGCACCCTGAAGGAGAAACACAGGAACATGCTGCAGTACCAGCTTCCATCATCACTTTCCTCACTGGCTCGGATCTTCAGCATCCTGTCCAAGAACAAAGAGCAGCTCCACATCGAGGACTACTCCGTCTCACAGACCACACTAGACCAAGTAAGAACTCGGCTCTAGATTATTCGTCAGTCGGTACAATCTATAACTATGTGTGAAGCACAGATCAGATTTCTGAAGTAGAAATCCTGAAGAACATACAAGAGAAAGTGTTTAGTACTGTTCTAGAAGAAAAAATGAAATATCTGGGAAAAATCCTTAAATGCACTATGTAGAACCTTATTGCGTTTGGCTTTCAAATTTACAAAATTCTCAAGTAGACCCCTGTTAGAAAGCTTCCCATCCAAAGAACCCTTGAGGAACAT
>JAKKZL010000030.1:201716-229990 GCA_037576815.1 Pangasius larnaudii
CTCTGAGTTCCAGTGAAGGGAAACTGTAAAGCTACAGCACACAGAGACGCTCTGTACAACTGTGTGCTTCAGAGTTTGTGGGAACAGTTTGGGGAAAAAACATGTATGGGTGTGATGGTCAGGGGTGCACATACTTTTGGCCACATAGTGTATATAGTCTAAAAGTCACAAACTGAAGAGTCCATGACCAAAAACTTTATTTATTTTAATATATCATTAAAGAGCAAACGTGTCAACATTTCAGAGAAATAAAAACACATTTTTTAGGGAATACTGCAGTAGATATGGAGATTATTACAGAAATTACAAACACTTTTTAAGAAATAAATTATAATATATATTTTTTCAGGTTGTTTCAGTCATGAGTTTCAGGAACAAAAATAACATTTATGCACCTAACACAAATTAACTGTCATCTAATTGTCCTTTGCTGTAACTCTTTACAGTTATGAAAAGTAACGCATGCATTAGAGATTAGCAAATTGCTCAGCTGTTATCAAGACTTTTTTCCCATTTGGATTAGATTCAAAACATTTACTGTCATCATTTATTCTCTCACATGGAGGGTGTGTCTGTGTTTCATGGTAAGATATTGTGTAATGGTTTATATCGAGTCATGAACAGTTTGTTGAGTATAAATGCTCCGCTAACTTTACTAAATGAGCACAAACACAGAAACACAGTAATTTACTGAATTACACCTCAGCATGAGCTGCAGTCTTTTATTAACTATTCAAAAATACACTAAATATATATATTTTTATTTAATAATGTTCATTGTGTGTATTTATCATTTTTCCATCTGTCACTCTCAGTTTATCTGTGAATTATTAACAAGCTAAAGGGATTATCCAAGACATTTTGAAGGAATGTTATATACAGTACACTCTACATTACAGTATTCATTTATTATAAACAATTCAACATTAAAGAAAAAAAAACTCAAACAGAAGCTGAAGGAAAAGACTTTCTGGAGTGGCAGTGGTGTGTTACGCTTTATAAACTGATACACATTCATGTCTGCAGGATCAGTACTTTAAGCAGAATAAGATTTAAGTGATTCTTAAAGAAATGGAAATGGAAATAATAAAGTTGTGTGTTTGAAAGCAGAGGTCGTCGTCTCCACAAAACTCATCTGGGTCGGTTTCCTGATGGCGATTAATCTTAGCGACTTAACAACTTAAAGAACGAGGCACGTTACGTAGCAGCCGGTTTTGTGAATGTTTCCCAAAAGACTTCGTTATCGCCAAAGTTCTGAACTTGTTTTTAGTAGTTAGTAGTTTAGACTGACAGTCAAGAACTGAACCACTGATTTACAAGCATTTTCCCTTTATTATACCACACAAGTATTAAAGCCCAACTTTTACACTTTTAATTATTTATAAAACATGAACACTACATTAGCGATTGTTACAGACACACAGTAAACCTTTCCTGCATGACTCCAGAAGCATGGAAACCGGCAGCGCAAAAGAAACTTAAGAGATTCTTAGCCAAGTAAAAATAGCGTGTAGATTAAATTAGATTTCTGTCTAAAGGATCTAAACATTTTGTGGCCGTCATTAACTTTTCTTTCCAGCACCACACACAGTGTAGCAGAAAAAGAGGTGCATGAGCAAGACACTGTTTTCTTCTTCAATGGTTTTTATTTGTAGTTTACTTTGAAAAAATAAAATAAAGTTTGGTTCAAGTAAAACTATGACACCCCAAGAAATGGCACAAAAAAAACAAGTTAAAATTCGGAAAATATAACGTGCAGCTCCACAGCTAACACCTTTAACCAAGGCTTTAAAAATCCATGCAAAACTGTGATTTCTAAATTGGCAACAAGTTGCACAGAAACCTTTAAAATGAGTAATAACTCAGAATGTTGTCTGATACACAACACACAAATCTGAGCAGCTGATCAGACACACATTTGTAAATACATGTTAAAATCTGATCAGAATCCAATCCAGACACAAGACGCAGGTGGAAATGGGGTCATTGTCTGCCTTGTTCTGCTTCATCCTCATTAAACACTTTGCAGCTGTTTTCCCTTCACTGCTACAGTAAAACATTTCCTTTGCTCTGTATTAAATTTAGCTGATGTTTATAGTCGTCATCATGGAGACAGAAGTTGACCTCTCTTTCACTAAAGGTCAGAGTAAAGCAGGCAGATGAGGTGATAATCAGCTCTCAGTTCTAATCAGTCCTCATGTGTGCACCTTTATAGCCTTGGATTTAGTGACCATTCAGAGCTGATTATCTCTGAAAAAGGTTTATTGACAACCAGAGTCACTTGACAATAAAAAGAAAATAAACCTTTGTACCTCAAGAACATTGTTTATCTCTCTAGGTTTGCTGTGTGTGGATACAAGTAAAAATTCACTGATTAACTGCAGAGTCGGAGTGTGTGATAAAGCCAAAACTTATATCACAATATTCCAACATGCAGTGGAAACTGGCTTTGGAAACATAGAGTGCTGAGATGGAAAAGTCTGGAATAGAGATACCTATAGTCAGTCTCACACACACACACACACACACACACACACACACACACACACACACACACACACACACACACACACACGCTCTATCAGTGGCATCTGAAAATATGAAGCAGAAAAGCAGGGTTCTTGTCTGGAGCTGTGTGTTGGAAGGTCTTGAGAACTGTTTTCTGTGTAAAGAGAGTTTCATTCTGAAATGTTGTGCTGGTAATTGATTCATTCTGCCACAGTGACGTCTGACGCGTAACTTCAGCACACAAGCTCTTCGCTGAGACAGAAAGACGAGATACGAAACCCCGCTGTGCATTCAGTCATTCAAGAAAGTAGCAGTTGGAGGAAATAAGTGATAGAGACATTTTGTAGTTTTGGAACCAGCAAAGAAATGATGTCTATGTATAAGAAACTTGTATTAATAATCAACAAGCACAATTAAACACACTTTACAGCCACAGTTAAGCCCACCTGAGTAACAGGTGATGGACGAGGACTGAGTTAAATGCAATGAGAGAGTGTGTGAAATAATTTGAATTATTATATTGCAGTATGAGAACTGTAATCTGTGTTTGCTGTGTGCGTTGTGTGTCCTGTAATTTGCTGTTGGTCTGCTGCAACAAGCCTCCCCTCAGGGATCAGATATATAATGTACTACATGCACTTCAGCTGCTTGGCCACCAGAGGCCGCCCGCGCGCACAGCGTTGACAGGGTTTGGATAATGAGCTGAATTCCAAACATTTGTGGAAAAAAGTTTCATTGCTTCGGAAAGCTTCATTGTACCACCACGAGCTCTGAACTTAAACCATGAGCACAGATGAGAGAAAACTTCACCCAGAAAAATTCCACTAAATCGAAATATAAAGCTGAATATGAGCCTAAAGAAGATAAACGATAAGGAGCTGTGAGTAAACGATGGCGCACGCGTGAGGCAGGAAGAAGGACTGCATTATATAGAGGCTGTAATTACCTGTGCACGAGCTGCAGGTGAGACGGGGCGCCGAGTGCGCGCGCTGCAGGTAAGGGGGCGGGGCTTTAGAAGCGGCCTGCTGGGACGCTATTGGACGGCGATTCAATTCAATTCTATTCAGTTTTATTTGTACAGCACTTTTAACAATGGACAATTTCACAAAGCAACTTTACAGAAATAAATGGATTCACAAAAAATCTATTGTAAATATTTGAATTTATCCCTAATGAGCGAGTCATGCAGGCGAAGGCGATATGATCTCTGTGATGTAATCTGTTTATAGCCGCTGTATAATCTCACAACCTCCATCAACTGACCTCAAGGTCATCACTGATATTACTGATGTTACTCAAAGCCTCAGTGAGATAGTAAAGATTATATCTTTGAACAATCATTAACACTTCTGATAAACAGATAAACAAGTCTTTCAGGATATTTAGGAAACAGTATCTAAAACTTCTGTTGGAAATAAAAACGTCTTAAGTTTGAATTCAAAACAAAATTTTTGAGTATTACAGGTCAAGTGACCAAATGCTATTTTTTGTTTGTACATCCATCCATGATTATTTTTCTGCTCACACACTGGATCCATTGCCTTAAAACTCACAAAATCCCAAGTTAAACAGGAGAAAATACCTGATTCCGGGACAGAAGGTGTGTATTTGCATTAATACACTAGGACACGTGAGTGTAAAGCACAAGCACTACTGTTTATTAAAGAATAAATACAGACTGGTGACAAATTACAGAGAAGCTCTGTCTGTGTTACGCTGTAGGGGTGATTATTTATGCCACTCTCATGGTTTGTCTCCACTCGTTCTTCTCTCCTGCAGTGGATGAAGACGAGGATGAGGAGCGACAGCAGATGAGCGGTGGCAGTGGAGCAGTCTGTAATAATACAGAGTTAGTGAAATTCTTAAAGAAAAATGAGCAGAATTGCTGAAATGTGTGAGCAGATGTGCGGCTGAATACTGATACACTGATATATCGATATATTGAAGTTTGTTAAGGGATTTGAGAGGAAAGACCTGAAAAAGTTACTAACCATAATTAAGATGTCGGAAAAGCTGAAGCCGTGTTTCTGTGGCAGAGGCAGAACGCAGTGGACGCAGAAGACTGAAGAAGGGTTTGAACAGCAGTAGGTTTTCACTGTAATGAACATGCGGGTCCTGGGACCACGTGGGGATTTAGACTGACGCATGTGTTGAACAGCGACACATCATTTCTGTGGTTTTAATTTCTCTTCTGATGGAGGTAAAAGTACGAGCACAGCTTTCGCTGGAATGTCGGGATGATCTTATTTTATAGAGTAACATTTACTCAAGTCTGATTAATTTATTTTCAGTATTAGAGTACTGGGAGTTTGGACCCCATCACCCTGTCAGATTTACCCTCTGCTCCTGAGACATGCCTCATTATTATGCCTAAATGCCTGATAATGGCTAAGGACAGACATTTTTAAAAAGTTCAAAAACTTTCTTCCTACAGCTCCTGATTGCATGCTAACAGCCTGAGGAGTCCTTTAACCTGCTCATCATTTGCCTGAATGTAAACACTGGCCATTTCCATCTGCTTTAACGAGGCGTAAAAGCCGCGTCAGTCTGACTGCACTCTCTAAAAGACATCAGTAAAACCTTTACAAGTGTTTACTTGTGAAATGATACTTGCAGTTGCTGTTGTAATGGAGAGTTGGTGTGAATTAAATATGCTCATGTGATTCTACAGTACTAGCAATATTAGTATCTACTGCTCTGGATAGTTAATAGTTGATTGTCTGTATCTGAAGCTGCTCAGTGTGAAAGGAGGCGTAGTCTGGCAGTCCAGCTGTGTCAAATGTGGTTACCTACAGCAGCAAGATCTAAGTAATTTTTACACCAAATTAACATTTTTACACAAAAAATACTAAGACATGCATTAAAGCTCTGTTCCACAGGAGCCCCGTCATCCAGGCTGAATTTTTTGTTTGAAGGTTTGTTCAGACTTGTGAGTCATCTGGGTCTTTGGCTCACCGAAAATATTCATATTGTTCATGTACTGAGTAGTTTACATGCAGTTGGTCTGTTTATAACAGTGTCCATGATTTCCACTGTTCTCTGTATAGCACTGTTTAACAGCATTTATGTAGAAATAGAATAGTTTAAAAATGTTCAAAACCATATATTACCATTTATTATAATAATGTATTTATTAAAATAAATTATACATTTCTTAATAAATAGAGTTTGAAATGTTTCATAGCCATTATTAATAATATATAAAAATGAAGCAGTGGAATGCTTTGAGTGCTGTTTCCACAAAAATTCAGTTTTAACTGAATGCTTATTTGCGAAAGCCCAGAAGAAACATTACTTTTTTCTTTTTATCACAGCCAGAAACTGCAGTAGTTATTTTTTAGCACAGAATAATGCCACAAGATGGCAGATTGTACTCAGCTAAATAGGGAATGCAGCATAGATATTTATATCTGTGAACTCGGGAGCTTAGGCAGCTATACCGTCTTACATATCTTACGTTTAAAAAGCGAACTTAACCAGCTCATGTGGACGAAATCAACTGAGTGGGACTGATGTAATCTACTTTCTATGTGTGTGTGTGTGTGTGTGTGTGTGTGTGTGTGTGTGTGAGTCATACTTCATAACAGGGATTTGATCAAAATGAGATGATAAATATCTGCTATTTCTGTTGTATATTGTTTAGCCAACTGTATAATAAAAATATTTAAAATAAATATAGCTGCAAGCAGCGATCTGTGGGGCCAGGCACCATGTGCAGATCGCACCACAGGTCCTCACCAAGTTGTACAGAACACAAAAGCAACCATAGGTGAGCATACTATTAAAACTGCATGATGTTAGCACAATGCAACCATTCTGAAGTGTATGCTGCAAGCTGATTGGCTGATGGCTGCCATAATTTTGAAGAACTATTCCACAGATTAACAGATAACAGAAATCCACTCACAGATTAGCAAAATGATGAAATACACAATATTTCATCTTGAGAAGCAGTTATTTGAATTAAACCCTCCACCCTGGGGATGACCACGCCCCAATCTGGCATATGGCCTCAGAATTTAGTCCTGAATAAGCCTTTCAAGTTTATTCAAACCCATCTAAAATACCAAGTGTTACAGGTGATTGAGTAAATTAAATTAGCATGTGGTGGCCATGTTGTTTAAAATCTCAGCCTGTTTTGATCATTACTGCCGATCAGAAATTCAATCAATTTACAGGTATTTTTTAGTTGGAGCTCATATTCAAAAGCCAAAACATTTAATACAATAGGATCGGGGCACAAACTGCATCATGAGGGTGAAAACTTTATTTTACTACGTTGTCTGTAGATGCTATTAGTTGTGATCTACTCCTAAATCATGCGCATGCATGGAGCCACATTAGCATCACCAGACCATAAAACACTGGACTCATGCACTCCATGTTCAGCTTTTTTATTCCACTGCTACTGTTTTTAGTGATTTTTCCCCTTCTTATTCTAGTCATCCAAGTGTGATAATTTAATGGAGCATAAAAAGGAGAGTTTGTGACCACAGTAAAATTAATAAGCCATTTAATTTCTTATTTCATATGTGCCTGAGATTTTGGTGTAAGGAAGCTCTGGGTGTTGAAAATAAAATAAAATGCACACAGTAACCTTCAGTAAAACAGACATATAATGCCTACCTCTAATGTTACTAATATTAATGGCCACTGAAGAAATAAAGATTTTCCTTTTATAGTTTTCACTAAAACATTCTCACTAAACTGCTGACAGAAACACTGAGCTTTACTGAGGTCAGTCCAAGTCCTGCATCTGCCTCAGAATGTTAGTTTGATGCCCTTCACATTCAATCCAATTAAATTTTTTTATATAGCACTTTTAACAGTGGATGTTATCACAAAGCAGCTTTACACAAATCTGAATATAAAATTTAAATTAAAATATAAATTTATAATGAGCAAGTGAGGCAATGGTGGCGAGGAAAAACTGCCTGAGACAAGAAGAAGAAGAAAAAACCTTGACATACTAAAGCACCAAGCAGTGATAATATGTTAACAGGAACCTGAGCATAAGCATCATTCGAGTTTTAAGTCTATCATAACAAACTGAAGTTATTAACTGTTCAGTGATGGAGACTTGTGCAAACGGTTTTAAGCAATTATAGTCTTTAGGCTATCATAAAGAACATCCACAGCCATTTATAGAGCCTTTTGATCGAAGTAGACGTGGTGGATCATAAAAGACCAAACGTTCGCTCAGGTACTGTGGCGCGAGACCATTTAGTGGCCAATTTGATTGGGAGCCAATGCAGTGTGGATAAGATAGGAGTGATGTGGTCATATCTTCTGGTTCTAGTAAGGACTCTCGCTGCTGCATTCTGGACTAACTGGAGCTTGTTTATGCTCCTACTGGAACATCCAGACAGTAAGGCACTTGAGGCATACTCAGTGAAACCAGTAACTCATGCACCTAAACTTCAGACCACGTCTGCAAAACTGCAAGCACGTTATCTGCTTTACACTCAGTTTGCAATTGTAAAACAAACATTTTGCAAAACATAAATAAACTTATCTACATTAGACACATCATTCAAAACTAATAGCTCTTGTGTTTCTTTTGGAAAACACTGTCATTCAAAATGCCACACTCATTTACGATACCCAGTGCTCACGTGTGAAAACACGTAGAGCTCATTTGTTCACTTATAAAACAGAGCACTATAAAGAGGCTTCAGGTTGGCTTTCTTGGTTTGGACAACAATGGAGGCCAAATTTGGAGAGAGAGTTAGAGGAAGAGGAGTGAGAGTAAGGGGGCGACGAGGAGGAGGAGGACGAGGAGGAAGAGGAGTGGGACAAGGAAGAAGAGAAAGGAGAACAATCACAGATGAGATCTGGGCCACTTTGATTGAGACACCATGTGGTCACCCATGGTTTGAGTTTCAGGAAGGCTGGGCAGAGGGTATAGCTACAGGATAGCCAGTGTCATCTGGACATTTCGAAATGAGAACAGGAAAGTAAACCTACCCTCTATACCCTCTACCCACCATACTCCCATCACTGCAGCACTTACAGTACCTACCCTACCTACAGGAACATTTCATTTCATACTGGAAGTAATCTTGCACTAGGAACAAGATGCTGCTGCAGAGCATCGTGACTTTGTCTATGTTGATGAGGTAGGCTTTAACCTAACCAAAACAAGACGCAGGGGAAGAAACCTCACTGTACCATCGTCAGTCTCCCTGGACAGTGTGGTGGCAACATCACAATGTGTGCAGCCATTAGTCAGAATGGTGTCCTTCATCATCATCATCATGCCACTCTTAGTCCTTACAATACTGCCCACATTATCACCGTGATACCCTGCGTTATGTCCTCATTCCCAATGAGCAGAGGAACTCGCCAGAGCAGTCCAGGTTTGTTGTCATCTGGGACAACGAAAGTTTCCACCTCTGGTCTACAGTTGGTTCATTGACCTTCCACAAATTTTGATGCTCACCTGCCACCATATTCTCCATTTCTAAACCCAATAGAAGAGTTTTTTCAGCATGGCTTTGGAAGGTATATGATCGCCAACCTCACCAATGCAAACTCCTTCTCCAGGTGATGGAGGAGGCATGTGGTGAGACGAGGGGGCATGCCAGCGCTGGAGACGCCACCGCAGACTCCACTTCCCCTGCTGTTTCACCAGAGAGAACATTGCGTGTGATGTTGATGTTGTGGCCAGATCCAAATAGGAGACATGATGCACTCTAATTTGTTTTTTCTTTTCAGTAAGAAGCCCATTTGTTTACATTATCTCCAAATGTAATCTGTTCATCCTGAGGTCAAATACAATGAAAGACAATGTTTTGAAAAAGAAATTAATTCCCCTGCCTTACATTTCTGTTTACAGTGTAAATATATACTGAATGTGCATACATTCTCGTTATACAGTATTTGTGTACGTCCGTGTGAGTGCTATGAAAGCTGCTGTGCACTCCACCGCACACTGAACACGCCAAAGACACAAGATAGTAGTGTTTTATATTTGTCACATCTGTGTGTAGTCGGTGTGTACATGGCTAATCATTTGATGGTTTGTGTATAAAGTTATGAAGCAAAAATACCATTGTGAGAAGAGTTTAAATAGTTTTGAAATAAGTGCTTCGTAAGTGTGATGTTCTGCATGTTGTTTGTGTGTTTTGAGGTTTTGTAGGTTTTCTTTTTGAAAAGAATAGTTTCAGAAATCGTGAGTAGGCATTTATCAAAAACTGCAATTAGTGCAAATATAAAGAATTTCAAATGAGTTAAATTTATATAAAAATTCTTGTGCAACACCTATAACATCATTATTACTAAAAACAGACCTAATACTACACAAAACTCTCACAACTCTCCTCCACAGGAGTCGTTCCCTTCATCCTGTCTGTCCCTCGTAAGTATTATCTGATCCAACAGGGAAAAACGAGCCACGCAGACTGACCTGGCCACCACTGAAACCACCGAAAACATGATCCAAATTCAGTTTGTAGCACAGAGTGCAAATTTCAGATCCAGCGCTTGGATTGGTCTTTACAGTGATGTCAACAGCTGGCGCTGGTCAGTGGGTAATGAGCCACGAGGAAGTTAGAGAATGTGATCTTCCCCTAATCCTGACAACTGGCATTCAGAAGAATACTGAGCTGGGATAAGCCCATGGGGCTGGAATGACGCACCCTGTACATCACTGTTTCCTTTTGTCTGCTTTGATGGTAAGGAACAACATATTAATTGCTTTGCCATTTTATTAGAAAGGAAGGATGTCTTCGAGAAGAAAATTGTGTTTTCAGTGTTCTCATTGACCTTAAGTGTGTTTAAAAGTGGTTTGATATTAAACAGTGAATGCAGTAGTGAGTCCTGGTGACAGATTTACATTCAGATCACGAGTGCGACTGTTTTACTTCACCACACAAATCTGTGTACTGGTCACTGCACTGGACTGAGTAGATTTTATTTTCAGGGTTATTTTCAGGTTGTTTATTGCTGTCTGAGTGGATTGCAGGGTTTAGAGTACAGACCACAATATTAACTGAAGATCCTCTTGAGAATTTTCCTGTCATATAAGGGATAATATTCTTTTTCTTAGATTGTTCTTTGTCTTTGGTTGTTGCTTTGTTGTGATTTTGCCCAAGTCAACTTCCTCACCACAGGTTTTGTAGTGTTTTTTTCAGATATTTCTCACTGTCTTTGTTCAGGATCGTTGTTATTCTCCTTTCATCATTTAAGTTTTGTTTAATGATCTACATGATTGTACAGCATTTTGAGCTACCACATTATTATTAAATGTAGGCTTTCCTAAACTTCCTGTACTTATACAGGACTTACCTAACTCATATACAGTATATACAGTACACTACGCAGTCACCGAAGGCCAGTTTCTGAATCTGGATGTTCAATGAAAGGAGACAATGTATTTATTTTTTTTTCTCACAGACGCTAAAGCTGGCACCAACAAACACATTTACTTCTCTAGTAGTAAGACTTGGCCTGACGCTCAGAGCTACTGCAGACAGCATCACACGGACGTGGCCAGCGTGAGAAACGAAACACTGAGCTCAATTATATACGCAGTGGTCTATGGGATCACTTGGTTCGGTCTGTTCTGAGACTCCTGGAAGTGGTCAGACAAGACCAATTGTACTACCACTACACAGATGTCTGGACAACCAGATAACGCCCTGGGAAATCCTGGCCAGGCAGCTGATGAGCCATGATCATACATAAAACCTTTCTTCTGTTACTCAGGTGAGTTATATTCAGTCTCCTATTTAGCCCAATTTATAGCTTTTAAAGGTTTAACTGTGTATTTTGTATGTGTATTTGCATTTCTACCAGTAATCACAGGACAGAAACAGATCATACGGGTGAAGGTCCAGTCCAATCAGGACGTGAATGATCCTGCAGTAAAGGCGGTCATCTTGGATAAGGTGGGTTTCATCCTCCACTATTATAACACACAGTCTGTTCCTCATTACTGCAGCCAGAGCCTGAGTCTTCATCAGGCTGGTTATATGTTTTTGTAATCAACTTCACAGGGGATTAGTGTCTCTATCCTGTATTATTTAGTGTTAAATCTCATGTTCTGTCCTTTAGATTAGGCAAAAACTCAATGGGAACATCACAGTGAAATGGAGAGATGGACTGGTGTTTAACAAGAGTAAAGAAGATACTCCAGTAAATAATTGTGGCCTTTGTCTGTGTGTAGGCGGTTAAACGGTGTGAATTAGGTAGTCTAATATATACACTGTGAGTTTGGAGACAAAATAATATGTTAAAACAAATGTACATGATAATTATACAAATGTCCATGAAAATGTGGAAAGTTAACTATTTTCTTTGGTAAAAAAAAAAGGGTTTGGGAATTTGATTGTAGTAACTCCAGAACAGGGCTTTGTTCCCGCCTCAGGTAGGAAGTAGCCACATGGCTTTCTCGAGCTCCTGCCAAGGTACAGTTTCTACTTTGATTGAGGACTTTGTTCAACAATGACAGAAATACATTGTTTATATATATATATACTGTTATATCTCCTAACTCCACCATTCAAGCTACTTCAACCAAACTGAGCAAAGTCCTACAAGCTGTTCAGACTGATCATGCTGGATTTTTTTCTAACGGATCGGACTTATGGTTTTCCCATAGCGTACAGTCAAAAATCCCAAAAATTCCCATAGACTTACATTGAGGGAATGTTCAGAGCCTGGCCTCCAGCTGTGAAAACTCACACACGTGTGCACAGAGACTCTCACTTCATCTATCTCTCTATCAGTGCCACACACACTCTATCCATCTCTCTATCAATCTACCAGTAGCACACACGCACACACACACACACACACACACACACACACACACACACACACACACACACACACACACACACTCACTCTCCATATTTCTTTCTATCACTCACCTGTATCAGTCTGAGGATGCAGAAGATAGGGAGAGGTGGAGAGTGATGATTCGCTGTGGCGACCCCTGAAGGGAAAAGCCGAAAGAAGAAGAAAGACTCACCTGTATCAGTCTCTGTATCACTCCTTTTGTTTCTACTAATAACACTTTCTCTCTATCTATCTACTTGTGTCACTTTCACTTCATCTGACTTTCTACTTCAATCACTCTACAGTATGTCATCTATCTTTCTACCAGTAACTGTCTGTCTGTCTGTCTGTCTGTCTGTCTGTCTTTCTTTCTGTCTTTCACCTTCAAACTACGTATCTTCAAGCTACAGAAATAGTTTCAACTTTCAGACTGACTTTGTCAAGCCAACATCAAAGTTTGTCCTGATGAACTTTATCTAGTTTACATTGTGTTCATTGAAAAGCAAATGATTTCCTTCACTGCAGGTGGATTGACTGCACTGTATTTAGCCCTTTTAGGCAGAAATGCCCCAAACTGGACAGCACCTTGTTTTGCTCACATGAAAAGTGTAATCCTGTGTAAAGTGGGTTTAGTAAAAGATCCACAAAATGATTTACAAACCTTTAATAAATCAGGTCCTCACACCTTCTGTGTGGGAGGAAAAGGTGAAGACCTGAAGTCTGAAGGTAGTATCTGACGTGTAACACCAGGTGGAGGCCGTGTCCTGACTTAATACTGCAGGTTGCCGTAGTGCAACGAATTTATAAGAGCAGAAACGTTTATACGAGGATTGATTTGAAATGGGACTGAGTGTGTTGTTGTTTTTTTGCTGTAGCAAACGCCAGCACATGTGGGTGGAAAATGATTCGTCTGTAGTGCCATAGTGAGTATTTTGGGATTCAGGCTGAGAGATTTTTTTATTCCTTACAGAAGTGTTTTGTATATTTTCCCCTAAATCTGCCATAGTGAGGTGCAAATATAAACAATGTACATATTTTATCATCCTTATTATTATTATTATTATTATTATTAGCTTTATTTTATACAGAAATGTATGCCATGGTGTGTGCAAAACAGACTGATAAAGTTTCAATATTCAATATATTATACAAAACATTTAGTGATTTCATTATAAACTGAGCATAAGCAGCAAAGCAAAGCAGCACTATCAGACTTTACATGAAAAACACTGTGCAGAAAGTTTTCTTACACTTTGGACAGAAATGCAGACATACTAAAATATTATATAAAGGCTGCCTATATATATATATACACTATATACTGTATACTATATATAGTGGTATACTTATTTAATATAAATTTAAGAGTGCAGAAGACACTGGTTAAAAGGTGAACTGAAGTCTGACATGCACTTCTTCCTGCTCTACATCTTCTCAAAAACTCTCCACTAAAATTCACTGAAGAAATGAATAATAATTAGTGACGTTCTACACGAATTTAATTTATAAAACCTTTAAAATAGAAATCATTTTGTTAAACAGATAAAACAATGAGAAAATATGCTGCTTTATCATTGGCTTTGAACCGTTACACTAAAATAATGTACATTTGTAATAATCTGCTAAAGACCCCAAACAGCTGCTCAGTAGAGGACTGGTTTAAACAGAGGTACATTAATGTTCCTGATAAAATACAACACTAAATGCTCATATTTTAGTGTGACTATAAATTAATTACTGTAATGAAACTATTTTTTTAAAGAAGACTGAAACTATTGCCATCTTGTCCATCTTGCAGCGGTCTAGAATGTTTTCCGCGACAGGAACCACACTTTCATCGGCTCCTTTTTGCCCTTCATGGTCACGGGGCCTCTGTACTGGAGGTGGAACTGAGCATCAGCGTTTTCCACTGACTGCAAACACCTGAGGAGGGAAATAACAACAGACAAAAAAATGAACGACAAATTCAATACATCCGCATGTACACAGTCTGAGGAAAAGTTAAACCCTCGTGTGTGAGAAAGTGTGGCCTCTGTGGTGCGTCTGTCGTTAAACAGGAGTTTATATTCGATGCGTCCGTCCCTGCTCCCAAGCCACGCAGTCTGATTTACAGTTTTAATGTTAATTGTAAAATCCTACACAGCTTTTTTTTGCCTCAATTACCAGCAAGATAACCAAATTATGGAGAGACAGAATAATTAACAAAGCCTGGAAATTTTTAAAACTTTAATTTGTCACATTCAGAGCTGAATATCTTCTCTGTGTTCAAATCTTTTAAAGAAAGGTTTCATGTTCAGCTTGTTCGGTTTCATCAGGTCACAGCAATTTGTTATTTTTCAACACACACCAAAGCCCTGTAGATAATTTAATACATTTAATGTCATGTAAATTTAATAAGGTCACTTATTCTACAACTACTTCTTATGTTTTTGTGTTTTTAGTTGAACTCAGTAGCTGCACATATTTACATTGTGTTCTTTTAAAAGCAAATTCCTTCCACTGCGGGTGGATTGGAGCGATGCAAAGCTCATGCAATCGGCTGAGGCTCACTAAGGTGCATCAGTCACTTTAGTCACAGGAACACTTTGGACACCAAAACAACTGGCCTCATTATTGTAGATTTACAATTTTATGTAACTTTTTTGGAAGTTTGACGCATCATCTGCTTATTTTTAACATGCTGAAAATATTCATGCTGTTCATACATACTGCTTATATATTTATTATACTATTCTGAACACAATCAGTGCTGTAAATGAGTCCTAATGATTTCTCCAGGCTCCTTTTTCACATATTACTGTAGTTCTGTGTGTGTTAACAAGTAAACTTAGCAAATAGGATGCCTTTAGAAAGAGGTACATTAGCATTATCCATAATAATAATAATGTCAAAACACAATGAACATAGATCCTTATGTACCCACTGTGATTTGATTGAATTATTCCTAATACAGTGGCGTGAGCATCTACCACTACGCTACCGCTACGCCATCACTACGCTACCGCTATGCCATCACTAGGCTACCGCTGCGCCACCGCTATGCCACCGCTACGCCACCACTGCGCCACCGCTACGCCACCACTGCGCCACCGCTACGCCATCACTACGCCACCGCTACGCCATCACTAGGCTACCGCTGCACCACCGCTACGCCACCACTACGCCATCTCTACGCCATCGCTGCGCCACCGCTGCGCCATCACTACGCCACCGCTGCGCCACCGCTACGCCACCGCTGCGCCACCGCTACGCCACCACTGCGCCACCGCTACGCCATCACTACGCTACCGCTACGCCATCACTAGGCTACCGCTGCGCCACCGCTACGCCACCGCTACGCCATCACCACGCCATCACTACGCTCTACTCACTTAATCAACAATGGAAATCACAGAGTTAAGTCTGATGTCTTGTTTAGGAGGAACCTAATTAAAATGGTAGACTGGGGGAACAAACGTGCAAATGCCGCTCTCAGCCTGCTGATCTGCACCGACGTCCCACTTTTTTGCACGATTCTCCCTAAAATGCACATGTGTGAGGAAGAAAAGTGCACATTGCATGTTGCTTTGTGGATAATTGCAGGGTTTTCCCTACAGAACATAATTACTCCTTTGCACGGGGTTTAGTGATGGGTTTAGCAGTGGGTTTAGTAAATAACACTGTGGGTGTTAAATTATTCTGTTTGGATTGACTGCACTGTATTTAGCCCTTTTAGGCAGAAATGCCCCAAACTGGACAGCACCTTGTTTTGCTCACATGAAAAGTGTAATCCTGTGTAAAGTGGGTTTAGTAAAAGATCCACAAAATGATTTACAAACCTTTAATAAATCAGGTCCTCACACCTTCTGTGTGGGAGGAAAAGGTGAAGACCTGAAGTCTGAAGGTAGTATCTGACGTGTAACACCAGGTGGAGGCCGTGTCCTGACTTAATACTGCAGGTTGCCGTAGTGCAACGAATTTATAAGAGCAGAAACGTTTATACGAGGATTGATTTGAAATGGGACTGAGTGTGTTGTTGTTTTTTTGCTGTAGCAAACGCCAGCACATGTGGGTGGAAAATGATTCGTCTGTAGTGCCATAGTGAGTATTTTGGGATTCAGGCTGAGAGATTTTTTTATTCCTTACAGAAGTGTTTTGTATATTTTCCCCTAAATCTGCCATAGTGAGGTGCAAATATAAACAATGTACATATTTTATCATCCTTATTATTATTATTATTATTATTATTAGCTTTATTTTATACAGAAATGTATGCCATGGTGTGTGCAAAACAGACTGATAAAGTTTCAATATTCAATATATTATACACTTTTCAACACACACCAAAGCCCTATAGATAATTTAACATAAAAATGTCATGTAAGATTTTTTTTAAAATCAACTGATCTAAAAACATATCACTTTACTTGCACATAATTAAGCATAATCTCTAAAGTCAATAAATGAAAGCTAGCCACGCTCACTGGCTCCGAGTAATGCTCCTTCCTTGTAGTTGGAAAAGATAGTGCCGCTGGATATAATTCATATAATTCACAAGACCACCCCTATAAAAATTATATAAAATATAGGGTTATAAAAAAAAACTGCAAAATAAAATGGATTAGGAGGAAGATGTTAGATTGCGACTGTAGCTTTTGTTCCAACACTTTTCCTGTTGCTCATGATAACGTGGTCTTGAATAAAGTTGTGTAAAGTCTGGAGTCAGCAGTCAAACCTTTTCTTCTGACTTCATTTCTAGGAAATCTGAGGAACTGTCATGAACTTTCCACAGCTGCTCACCTGTATGTGTACTCGGACACGTTTATCTTCCCTTTCTCGCCCGTGGTCTCTGTGCGGCTTGTCAGGTTCACCGTGTTGCCGAACAGGCAGTAGCGAGGCATCCTCTGACCTATGACCCCCGTCACGACCTCTCCAGTATGGATGCCAATGGTGATCTGAGGAAAACAGAAAATGAACAGAATGAGATGAAAAACTGTGCTATTTGCTAACAGAATGCAGGGATGAGTTCTGTTCAGACTCAGATCACATGCTGCACGAGAGGAAGCGCCTCACTGAAAAGCGGCTCGTTTCATTCCACAGCGAGGACCTTTAGCACGTCCGAGCTGGAAAGTAAAGAACTGACGATATTCCAGAACATAAACATGAAAACACTGCAAAAACACTCATGATGGAAAATGTGGAAGAATTTTGACTAAGATGTTTTTATACAGTCAGATTTGATCTAGTGTTTCCTATTATAAAAAACCAAATACCAGATTATTAAACCTTTTCTTAGTCTATTAGCAGACAATTTTTCTCCTTTCTAGAGATAAATGCTTAAAATTAGTTAAATTATCTGCCATTTATTTATTTTCCTTTTGTTTTTGTTATATTTACAAGAATATGCGAGAGACATCTGAACAAAGCTTGCTTAATAAAGTTTTCTTTTAATTTTCACCACTGACTTTTGTTTTAAATAGTTCATTCCATAATATTCTAATATCACGAAACCATGCTATTTTTAGACAAAGGAATCATACCGTGAAACTTTCGGACCGTACGACTCATAACCAGATGAAGTGTTTAAACATAAACGGCAGCACGGGGGACAGTGTTCATGTTCATATAAAATATTAAATCAAATGAAATAACAGTCATTGTATCTTCACCTTCGTGAAGCAGCAGGTTTAAAAAGTTATAAAGGGTTAACATTAATCTAACAAAACTTCTCTCGCTCATTATCTCAATGAATTACGAATTTTGCACAGAAAAGTGTTTCAATTTAACAGCAGGTCTCCATTAGTTTGCTATAAATCAGCTGTAACGTGTGTGTGTTAAAGTCACTGCTGCTGTAGTTATTTACTGAGTTACGTATTTTATGGCTCATGTTAGACCTAAATAAAAGTGATATTTGGTAGCACTAGCAATGGTGACATAAGCAGAGTGGGCGTCGGCTCCATTTGTCATTTTACCACCAGCTGGAGAGGTGAAGAATTTCAGAGAGGGGGGGGAGAGAGAGAGAGAGAGAGAGAGAGAGAGAGAGAGAGAGCATAAAATCAGAGAGACCGGACAAACAGATATCACTCCAACGTGACCTGTAAAGATGCATCTAGAAGAACGCAGTCTGTCTGTCAGAATTATCTGCTGTGAAGTTGCTCGGATATGTTTTTGCCTCATGCAGCCTAATTTTTATAATTACATACAATTATTATTTTTGCTGCTGCAACAGGATCAGAATTTTATCTGTCTGTGAAATGCTGGTGTTGATGCTGTTCCTCCATCACTGCAGCCTGGAGGTTTTCCTTTAAAGGATATGTGTTCTGGGAGGATTTCATAGAAATCATTTATCACTACGACCTTCACGGGACCTCATAAAAAAAACCCACCAAGTTCTTTTTCTGCTAAAAATTCAGCTATATTCTACAACATTACAGCTTACAAGCCCACAAGAACTTCCAGCTTCTTTATGAAGAATTAAATATTAATTTTAAAAGATTGTGAAGCATTTTTTTTCCTTATGGGAAGTGGAATTTATTTACACCATTCAAACACCTCCATCTGTCATATACGGAGCCGCTACCTGCACAGGTTCCTCGTCCACCTTCACCTGCCCTGCGATCTCCATCATGTCCAGTGCCAGGTGACAGATGGACTTGGCGTGATGAGTGCAGGGTTCTGGAAGTCCGCTCACCGTCATGTACTTATCACCAACTGTCTCCACCTGCCATTAAATATATATATATATATATAAAATCTGAATGGACAACTGTAATTCAAATTCTGCTATTTGTGATATTTATAATCACATGAGAAACAGATAAATAAGAAACTTATGCAACAAAATCAACACAATGAAAAAAGAAATCCAGATCCTACTGTTAATCATTGAAGCTGCAATTCTCTCGAAGCTAACCGTGTTATTTTCATTGCTGGAGTAATGAACTTATTTAATGAAAAAAAAACACAATTAAAAAAAAAAATAAAAGATCAAGGCTACAGTTTGTTCACAGTTTGGAAAGTGTGGTGTATCGCAATCATTACAGTCTCATGGACTCACAAAAAAAAAATTCACACAAAAAAAGCAGTGATGTGAAAAAAGCACAAAGATGAATTACAGACACAAATTCACACGCAGTTTTGCATTAGAAACCATTTTTGTTTCGAAGTAAAAGCATGTTGACTATTTTGTTAATTGAATTAACTGTAACTCTGCATCTGCTCTTCTGTGAAACTGGAGTTTATTTCATTCCTCAGTTTAATGCATTCCTCTCAATATAAACTCCTCACTATATTTACACTTTGTATAGTCGTGTGTGTGGAACGCTGTACTCTATCGTAACACGCAGCTCTCTGGCCCGCTGCACGCTTATAAAAATGGGATGGCAGTAAAATTTGACTCGGAAAGAATAAAGACCAACACGTCGTGACGTTTCAGTGCTGCTCGTCTTCAGCGTCCTCTTCAGCTTGAACTAAAACAACCGCATACCCTCCAGACACACACTTTAAACACACATGTCTTTTTTGTGACCAAGTCTGTCAGAGAGACCGTAAACCCACAGGACCACCTAGATGCACAGGGTCTAAAGTAAATATTACTTTTTTTGGTGAGCCAGCCTTGAAATCGTACCTCCCGTTTAGGTCGGCCAGTTTAAAGTGCATTCCTGTCTGAAAGGTTGGCACATAAATCAGGAGGCCATCTTTCTGTACAAACAGACCCTCTCCTCTGCCCTCGCTGGTGCGGACCACTGTGTTAGCTTTTAAATAGAAATCTGTGTCATAAATGGGATAGAAATGATTTGTGTGTATTTAAATATGACTGTTTTAGAAGATAAAATGTCAGCCAAAGGCTCGTTATGTCTCGGATTAAAATTCTGACTCATTTTGTTTAGTTAAAGGTCCTTTTGTTAATGAAGCTATTTATCAAACTTTTGTTCTTGTTCTCTGCGAGAGCTGCAGTGACCTGACAATTGCCCTCAATCAATTTGCATATTTGCCTCAAGTGTACAAGTTTAGACTCCATTTTATTTTAGTAACAATGCAGATGTACACATTTCTGAAACCAGATAAAAATCTGTGCTATAAACAAAATCAAGATGACTAGCTGCTCGTTTTGTTTCCTTCTAAATGAGGTCAAACACAAGGGGACCTGGCTGAGTTTCAGGTCATTGTTGTGTTAGAAGGTGAAACTTTCACACAGTCTGAGGTCCTACATGCTCTTGAGCAGGTTTTCCTCCAACACATCTCTCTACATTAATCTGGTGAGAACCGAATCAGACAGTTCCTGCTGCTCTCCACATGACACTGCCACCAACGAGCTCAACCTCAGGAGTGGAATTCTCCAGGTGATCAATGTTGCCTGGTTTCCTCCAAATGCAATTTCAGTAGAATCTTTTTTCTTCTCACCAGAGAATCCTTTAAATACCTTCTGACCAAAACTCCAGGCGAGTCGTCATGTATTTTTCTGATGAACAGCTTGTATCTTGCTACCATGAAAGCCTTATACTGGCAGGTTCTTGTTCTCCTCCCTGACTAAAGCTTCTCTGCCGTCTCCTCAGTTTGAGAGTCTGAGCTTCTGAACTTCTTCCATTTAAGACTGACAGAAGCCACTTTGTTCTTCAGGATCTTTAAATCTGTTAAAAATTTCTCAGATTCCTTAAACAAATCTGTCTTAGAGGTGAACATTACATTTCCTTTGACCTCATGGTTTGGGTTTTGCCTCGGACCTGCGCTGTGTCCGCTGTGGGGCTTTAAATCGACTGAGGTGTATTGAACCACAGGTGAGCTGTCATCAGGTGTAGAAGAGATTTAGGATGATGATTGGAAACAGGAAGCACCTGAGATCAATTTCATAGCAAAGGCATTGAAAACTTAAGAATATTTTTTGTTGATAAATTTGCAGTAAAATTTGATAACCTTGTATTTAAGTTTTATAAATTTGTTGTGAAGTTTGACAAACCTGTAGTAAACTTTAACATGTTTTTAGTAAATGTTGATAAATATGCAGTAAACTTTAATAAGCTCGGAGTAAATTTTGTTAAACTTGTAAAGTTTGATGAACTTGTAGTAAATGTTGACGAACTTGTTGTAAGCCTGAATGATCGTGACTCACCTTGTAGACGTACGGATTCTTGCGCGAGTCGGTCAGAATGTCGAACTTGGTGTAGATGTCATTGAGAAGGTTGACGATTTTGATGGCTCCCTCTGCCGAGGCGTGTTTGCTGCAGAAGGCGTTGAATCCCACGATGCCGCTGAACAGGATGGTGACGTTGTCGTAGCGTTTAGCAGGAACCGGACGTTTGTGTCTCAGTTCGTTCGCCACTGACGGCGGGAGAACTGAGTACAACAACCTGAAACACAGAAATGACTCAAATAGCTGGAGATCAATGAAAAGAAAATGAAAAACTCTTGTTTTGCCACTTGTTCCCATCGTAATAATGTGGTTTAGACGTTTAATTTGTGAGCTCAATTCTTGCTTTTTGTGATATTTCCTAACATGGACATTCAGTAAATGAGGCGATATGAAATCATTCAGGCTTGCAGGAGGTGAACAAGGGAAATTAATTAGCCTCAATGATGAGAGCTCATTATCCTAATGATCCTGTTTGCCACTGTTGTTTGTTCAAGTTTCGGCTTTTCTTCACATCTGTTTCATGCACATGAGCTGATAAAAGTTGAGTTCATTCCAAAAATAATCTCGAGCCTTTGCTGAATTCCGCTGTGTAAGGAAATGCTGGTGAGGAAATGCAGCCTGCTGTGCCTGAAGTAATCCTCTGTACACAAATGAACTGTTTGTGTTTCGTGATTCGAGACCTGCGTCGTGGTTACACACTGTCACGTACATTGACGCTTTATGATAAAAATCGGGGACAGGTTGCTATGGAAACCGTCGCAGGTCAGCTTGTTAGTCTGAAATGTCCGAAATGCATTACATAATGAGTTGGATTTGCAATGCAGTGCAGACGAGGCACATTTCAACAATCCACTTCTCCTCCTGAATACAAATCAGCGGCTCTGTGTGAGACACGAGCCCCGGCTCCAATCCTCTGGAATTTTTTCCCTTTTTATAGTTATATGATAAATATTGCTGAAGCAGAGCCACATATTCTCTTTCAGGCTCAAGGCAAAAAAAATCTGCCTGACTGGGTAGAAGAAGAAGGAAGAAAGAATTTCTAGGTTGATTTTATATTCAATCTTAATGATAAATTTAGCTCACTAACTGAGAAAAGGGAAAACATGAAATACGATGAGAGGAAAACAGAAAAAGTCCAGACACAACAGATTTACAGCCTCAGTGTCTTCAGTCTATCTGACAACAGAATATTCTTTATATATTTACAGTCTTAGTGTCTTTAAATTCCAAACTTTAAAAAAAAAATATTGGGGAGAATCCTGCAGTCATTCAGCTTAGATACAAAGATAAAATATTTAGATAAAAATCACACTAAGTAATTTATTAAACCAGAATTTTAAAAATCTTGTCCTACTGTTTTCCCCACTAAAAATAATATTTAACAGAATTAAATAGACTTTTTATGCAAAATTAAATGTAATTCATTTCAGTGCGTCCTCTCCTGACTGCTGTGTTCGTGCTTTCCCAGACTGAATAACTTTCTCTACAGATGCAACTCCGAGGCTGCTGCAGGACGCTTTAATACTGAAAATCAGTCCAGAAAACCTGCTGGTGCTGATAAGAAACATGTTCCTGTAGGAGCTTTGTTAAAAACCTTTATCACCAAGTAGCAGCGTGTCATCGTCTAAAAGCCAACCACAGAGAAGGCACATTTTAAAAGATTTTCTCCACACGAGGTCTGCAGGTTTCTTCACACAGGATCAGGTAATTACAGAAGTGCTGATGTTTCAGCTCCAGACCAAACAGGATTATTCTCATTATTGTTATTATTATATTTATTTCTGTCATCAGACGTGATTACGACGTGTACTTACCGTTCCGAGGATTATAGAGAACAATGTTTACTGAGATAATTGCAACAACTTTGTTTGAGGAATAAAACGATGAATTTGGTGCTAATTACTTTGATATAGTTGTGTTTCTCTTTGCTATAATTAAGTCCTTTACAAAGCAGCGTGATCAGAAGGCTGTGAGCTCAAACCCCTCAGCTCTCTCAGTACAAATCTCTAATGTCCTTAATACTTCAGCCTGTTTTCAGAAAAATAGTGCTTCTGTCTCTATTCCCTCTGAAGGTTCCACGCTACACTGTGACGACTCAGAAGGAAGTAACAGCCATTTGGAACAAACTTCACCATCATTTTTAAAGTGTCTCACAGTCATCCACTTACATCAGCAGACCAAATAAAGCAAAGTAGCTCATTTACAAAAGCAAACAAACGCAAATTCACAAGCAGAGCAGTTATCTGGGGAAATGATAAAACAACACATCAGAGAGCTTTCATGTTACAAAATGTAATATTAACGTTTTATACTTGAACTTGACCTGTATTTATAAATAACGTTTCTGTTAGTCTGGGACTCAAGTGTGCATTTGTCTTGTGTTCAGAAGAGCCATTTAATGTAAACTTCACAGCGTCCTTTTCTACAGCAGCCATTTGACCAGAAATTAATCAGTCAACAAAATGAACTATTAACCAAACCCTTTAAAACCCTTTAAAACTTTAAAGAGTTAAATTAAAATGTAACTTTTAATTTTGCCGGATCTGTCAGTGGGTCAGGTTTCTGTTCCTCAATAAACTGATGGTCAAACATTCGGCTTCTCTTCATTCTACAGCTTTAAACCATCACGTCTTAAACCCGTTGCTGGGTTACAGACATTTTTAAAGTCGAAGCTCCACACAGCTGTCAGTGTTTGCTATCTGAACATGTCTGAGGCACACACACACACACACACACACACACACACACACACACAGGCAGACTGCTTTCCTGCAGAGAGCAAATCCAGAAGCTTATTTTCAGAACATGAAAGAAAGACGGCCATGTTGTTCAGGAAACAGCTGCTCACACTGTGTGCGTCTCGATCAGCTCGCTGGCTCCCTCGCTGGTGAATCAGTAGATCGTGTACATGGGTTCAGGCACTAGGACCCTGGCTCACTACACACTGGGACACGTGACTATGTACTCGTGCTGCAAAACATCACCACCAGCGTTTATCACCACCAGGCAGGACCGATATCTTTCTGACGTTACATGTCGTATAAACGTGTTAGCGTATTCACACGCGTTTCTTACACAGTGCTTCAAGCAGGATCGTAGGCTCTCTAGTGGATTTATAAAAATTTATTTGTAAACAAAGTTGGGGGATTTTTAGGGAGCGACTGTTCCCTTGATCCCTGATCAGCGCCCTGACTACTGAACCAGTGAGCTGACTGAGATGCTCTCACTGTGCTCATTTTATCAGAAATGTGTAATTCAAATTATTTTGGAAAAATAAAACAACTAAATAAACCCCCGGATGCGTAACTGAATATAAATATAAGCATGACCTAGCATTGTTATATATTACAGAAGGTCTTGCTGTTTTGCAGTGGCCTCTATTTGTCATGTTCTGAAGGAGAAGATCTCCAGACACTGTGGAGGTCTGAAGAATGATCTCAGAACCCACGAGTACACAAGTACAGAGTGTGTAGAGAATAACCTTTCTTTCACCTTTCTCAGCGTTCCTTCAGTGTTTATCGCACCTGGATTCTGTAGGTCTGTGTCTATGAGCTGCTGCTGTAATCCTAAAGACTGTCCTGTTGCTCATCCCAGGACCCTTCTTCACACTCTGCTCATACTGAACATCCTGTAAGCTCTCAGTACTGTGTGTCTTCGTTATTCTACACCTGTACACTGTAATGGTTTATAATCACACTATCAGGTGTCACCCAGATGAGGAGGGTTCCCTCCTGAGTCTGGTGTACAGTCTGAGGTTTCTTCCTCATATCGTCTCAGGGAGTTTTTACTCGGCACTGCTGCATTGTTCATTAGGATCTAAATCTACACCTGGACTTCTGTAGAGTTAACTGAACTGAATAAATATTTCTGCAAAATGTTAAAAGCACATAAAATTTACATTTTTTTGAAAGCGAGACTCTGAAGAGCAGCGCAGTGATACACATCGTCTTTTAAAGTTTAGAGAAGCTGAATTTTATGTAATTGATTGAAATCAGTAGCTAGTGTGTTGCTGTTACTGAATTACTGAATGAGTTCCTGTTAATCTTTACTTACTGTTCAATAATATTCCTCTTATCACTCTTTATTTATTATGGTGCATTGTGGGATATGTGAGGACCGACCTGTCCGTCTTCTTCTTCTCATCCTCCAGTGCTCTGAGTGTGTGCTGCAGGCGATCAGTGAGGATCTCCAGCTCCTGTGTGAGTTTGTACTCCTCACGGAACTGTTCTCCTAACAGCACCAGGTCCCGCGTGGCATCGTGGAGCGGGATGTCGCTCAGGTACAGACCTCTCCGAGTCAGATCATCCAGGTTCATTACGCTGACATGACGGGATAAAACACGGACACACACTTCTCACATTCTCACATTCTGTTTATTACTTAATCATGAAGGTCATTAGCTTCAGCGTGAATAACGAGTATAAATATGAGACGGAACCTGGGGGAGCAGAGGAACAGGATGTTCTCCGTCTCTGGGAGGGAAATCATCTGGCCTTTAAGCCTGAGGCAGCTAATCTCTGCTCCTGTCAGCTCGTCCTCACACTCAGCATTCTCCACATTCAGCAGACCCTCCTACAGAACACACACACACACACACACACAGTCATACATACATACATGCACACGCATACACACACACACACACACACACACACAGTCATACATACATACATGCACACGCATACACACACACACACACACACGCGCGCACACACACACACACGCACACACTCATACATACATACATACATGCACACACACACACACATACACACACAACCACTCATACATACATACATACATACATACATACATACATGCACACGCATATACACACACACACACACACACACACACTCATGCATACATACATACACATGCACACGCATACACACACACACACACACACACTCATACATACATACATACATACATGCACACGCATACACACACACACACACACACGCACACACACACACACACACTCATACATACATTCATACATACATGCACACGCATACACACACACACACACGCACACACACACACACTCATACATACATTCATACATACATGCACACGCATACACACACACACACACACACACGCACACATGCAAAGTATAATAATTAACTGACACTACACACGTTATTAGGCCACATTATTGAATTAATGTAAATGCCTGGCTCAGGTGTCTGAACCACGCCCCCTCAGGTGTGTGAGCCACACCCTTTCCATTGTCTAGGCCACACCCACCTTACTGCGGAGTACAAACACGGTGTTGATGTGTGACAGGATGCCGTGGAAACTGAAGTCAATGTGTGGCCGCACCAGAGAGAACACAGAGGGCAAACTACACACGCCAGGCTGGAGCTGTGACACACACAGGCACACACACACACGCACACACACACGCACATAAATAAATAAATAAATAAATAAATAACATGCAATATGTGACCCCTAAAGCTTAACTATGTGGGAATGCTGCATCATATCATCAAAATATTAACAAATTTAATTTTGCACAAATGCTTTTTAGAAAAAATTCCTCTTTTTAATGGAAGTTTTTATGAGTGTGGTGTTTTTTAGTTACTGTCTTCCACTCTCCTGGAGGGTGCCAATACTTCTGAGCACTATCCTGACCTGCGGCAGCACTCTGAAGATGGCGTTTCCGCACTGAGTGAGGACGAGGTCTTTATCGAACATCAGATGGAAAGGGAAAGCCTTGCAGAAGGTGTACGGACTGATGCGCGTCTCCTGAGTGCCGTTCTCCTCGAAACCATCCAGATCTTCATAAAACGCCTCCTCCTCCGAGTCCTTCTCCTCAATCAGGAACTTGATGTGGTCACATTCCTCACTCTTCTGCTGAATCACCTACCAGTTCAACCACAAAACCTTCAGATTGTAAACAAACAGCCTAATCTGAGTGTGCAAAAAAAAAAAACACACACAATTAAAATGATTTTTATTGCTGACAGCAGATTTTAAAAAAAGAATATTATATTTTACATTACAAAAAGGACCAAAGTGAGAAATTTACTGCTGCGGATAAAATAAAAATAAAAATAAAAAGAACAAAAGAATAATTAGCACATACTGGCATGTAAAAGTAAAAAAGTAAATGTATTTTTTTCAGAAACATTTTTTAATATTGCAAGCTGTTAAATATTATAATTCACATCAAATTCAAAGCCTTCCCACTCTACTGTACAGATTTCTAATGAGCTCCGAGTAATCTAATGTAATCTAATGTAATCTAATGTAATCTAATGTAATCTAATGTAAGATAAAGTAGAAGATCTCAGCCAGTTTAGCTCCAGTTTTAAACTCATGAATCAGTGAGTCATTGGTAACTTTAATGGGATTTGTTAATTAGGGTTGGTGTAATGACTAAGATCATAACGGATGATTAAATTTGATGTTTAATGGCGCTTCAGATCGTAAACTGATCCTGAGATTCACTGAACACAGGTTTATTCCAGTGAAGTTACAATTCAGATTCACTGCAGTAAAATCTTCAAGCTTACAGAATATACTCTAATAATATATAATATAATGACACAACACTACAACAACAAGCTCTCTGTGTGTGTCTGTGTGTGTGTGTGTGTGTGTGTGTGTGTGTGTGTGTGTGTGTGTGTGTGTGTTTTGCTTATATCCAGACCATTTTCTCTGACGTCAATCTGGCATGTCGTCTCCCTGCAGTCGCCGTGACGACCATGGCTAATGGTTTATCACCCAGTGGAGTGTTAGATTTGGAGGTTCTGTCTATTCTGTTCGCTCATTTCACACTAGTGTGTGTGTGTGTGTGTGTGTGTGTGTGTGTGAGTGTGTGTGTGTGTGTGTGTGTGTGTGTGTGTGTGTGTGTGTG
>JAKKZL010000030.1:238662-258440 GCA_037576815.1 Pangasius larnaudii
GAAGTTCCTCCCAATTAGATTGGATGCATTTCTCTGTAAATTGGCAGACAGAATGTTTCTGTAGGTTTCTGACTTCAATCTGCTGCAACCATCATGAGCTCCATCATCAGTAAAGATCAGTGAGTCTGTTCCAGAAGCAGCCACGTAAGTCCAAGCCATGACACTACCTCCACCATGCTTGACCCATGAGCTCATATGTTTTGGATAATGAGCAGGTCCTTTCTTTCTCCGCACTTTGTACTATGTATAATA
Organism: Pangasius larnaudii; assembly: GCA_037576815.1. NCBI lineage: Eukaryota > Metazoa > Chordata > Actinopteri > Siluriformes > Pangasiidae > Pangasius > Pangasius larnaudii. The sequence continues at coordinate 238,915 of JAKKZL010000030.1, forward strand.
TACTATGTACTATCTTTTCCATCACTTTGGTAGAGGTTCATCTCGGTTCCAGAACTTTTGTGGCTCTTCTCTGTATTTCTTTGTGAATTCATATCTGGCCTTCTGACTCTTACTGCTGATGAGAGGTTTGCATCTTGCGGTATGGTCCCTATATTTCTGCTCTCTAGGTCTTCTTCGAACAATGGATTGTGATTCCTTCACCCTGTGGAGGTTGTTGGTGATGACACAGTTGTTTTGTGGTTTTTCTTCACAGCTCTCACAATGTTTGTCATCTCTCATATCAATTTTTTTTCTAAAACACTTTCAAAATTTCGGTACTTTCTCAGACCTGAGTAATGAAGTGTGTTTCATATGACAGCTTCTTTCCAGATATAATAATCTGACAGAGTGATGACTGCAATCCTCCATTTCTCTATTTTTATTCTCTAAAACACTGTATTTATTTGTTTACCCTTATTCTTACGTTTTTTTTAAAATAAATAAATAAAATAAAACATTTTGATAAGCATGAAATTAGAAACACACCAAACTCTCCAGGTTCAGTAATAATAATAATAATAATAATAATAATAATAATAATAATAATATGATGATGATGATGATGATGATGATGATGATAAAATAAAAGGCGTTTAATTAAAATAATCACAGAAAAAGAAAACTAGCAGAAGTTAAAGAAAAACAGAGAAAAACATACTGATGTGTCAATATTTTTATTATTTTTATTACAGCTCTATTACAATACAAAAAGTCACACTACACTTTATTATTATTATTATTATTATTATTATTATTATTATTATTATAAATGTTGGTTTTTTTAGCCTCTGATTCAGAAATGATCAGTTTTACACACAGATTTTTTTTACTGCAATATTACACATTCTCTATCCTTCATTCCAGAAGTTTCTCCTAATAATTAAACCTCAACACCATCAGCATAAAGTTGTGCTCCTGTTCCATCACTAAACATGACCAAGCCCCGCCTACTTTCACCTGACCCATCACTCTTACTCACCACTGTTTCAACAGAAACTCTGAAATAGCATTTACAGACGCAGTGCCGTGAACTTTTAGTGTGATTACAAAAAAGAAGCTTCACTTTACAATAAAACCGGACTGAAGTACTGAAGTTTTAAACAAAGCCATTAAAATAAACCGTGATCCATATTTACTTTCCCTCAAATTGCTGATTCCATTTATACTGGCAGAAAACTGAACAAAACTGTTTTCTCTCTCTCTTTCTCTCTCTCTCACACACACACACACACACAGACACACACACACACACACACCCACACACACACACACACACACACACACACACTCCTCTCCCTGTTCTGGAGTGTTTTAAAGCACAGAAGTCGAGACAGGGTGGGTAAAGTCCATCTCAGCTCACTAACTTTTGCTAATGTTCATAATACTTCCTGCCAAGATGAACTGCACTTTACCCATAATGTAGCTAACTAGCATAGCGACGAGGCAGTGTGTATGTAATGACTTGCGTTAGAGCAGTGGACTGTGAGTATAAATGAAAATAAATTTTCTTAATGAAGCACAGACTCAATAACAGACATGCAGTCAGTCCTGTATTCACTCCTCAAAATGGCCGCCGTGATACAGTGTGACGTCACACGGTACACATGGAGGTAAAAGATGGTGGGAACTTTCCAGAATAAAATGATTGGGATGAGAGTAGATAATGACATTGACACATCAGCTGGTGTAAAACTGATCTGGTGAGAAGTCAGGACCATGGAACATTCGGTGAGTTCATTACACTGTGCTGTGACTCAGTGTGTGAGTGAATAAATACTACATTAATGTGAACACATCAGCTCTGTGTACAGTATTTAAATCATTCCTTGTGTTCTGATGCACTTTACTTCATCTCTAACTCTGAAGTTGTGGCTTTGACTTAAACACTGCAGATGATTATCTCTGAGGAAGATCAGTAACACAGAGCTGTATTAAAGTGCTGGAGTCTAACTAATCCATGGTTTAAACACTGCGCACTTTGCCGTGGTTCCGCAAGCACTGATGTCTCGACAGCTTTTTAAACAGTCCTATTGCTGGATAACGTGCTACTGCCGGCTCAGATCCACATCCTGTACGTTACTGTACACTGTTCATCATGGCAGGGGAATGATTTACTCCTGTGTCGCTCGTCCTGCTGCTGGCCGCCTCCAGGAAGTAACAAATACCCGGAATGTCATAGGGGAAGTTGGGTGGAAGTTCTTCTCTGGAGCGTGGGATAAACGTGAACTCAGGACAATCTTTTAGCAACCTGGAACAAGAGGAGACGCTTTTAAAATGATCGTTATATAAACAGATCCCTGCACAGCAGGTGTGTATGGCTAAAGATCACAATAAAGTGAGTAAATCAATTCTGAGTCTGGTTCCTCTCAAGGTTTCTTCCTCACATAGTCTCAGGGAGTTTTTCCTCACCACCGTCACCTCTGGCTTGTTCATTAGAGATAAATTTAAAAATGTAAAATTTACATCCATAATCTGTAAAGCTGCTTTGTGACAATGTCCACTATTAAAAGCGCAATACAGATGAAGTGGAACTGAATTGAATAAAACACAACAGGACATGTAGTTATAGAAAAGTAATCAACAATGGGATAGTGTGATGTTAAATAGGAGTTACTGTTACCACCCCAGTGTTAATTATTGTCCCATGTTTTATTTCTCACCATTTTACCAACGATTACAATTTTTTAATTATTAAAGATCACAGCATGTCAGTGAAATAAATTAGTTCCAGTTTTCACTTACGCTATAATCATCTGACCTTCACTGAAAAATCAAGTTTTAAGGACTTGTGTACCTCATGCTTTGTACAGTTATGCTAAGATTTTTACTGTGTAGTGTGCAGAGATAACGTTAAGTTTAAGCTCATTAACGCGTCATTTTTCAGTGCTTCTCCCTGAGGTTTCAACATTAGAGCAATTAAAACATCGTTAAAACACTTTTTACAGGAAAAAACCTTTCCGGAGTTTTCCTGATCCTGTACCTGTAGGTTGTAGGACTGATGTTGATTTTCCTCGGCAGGCTGCAGGACTCAAACTTGTTGGCTAAAGTGACGTTGTTACCAAAAAGACAGTAGCGAGGCATCTTCACCCCGACCACGCCCGCCAGAACGGAGCCTGAATGAACACCAATCCGCATCTGAGGGACGAAAAAACAAAATGCTAAATCACTGATCACCTTCACAATCATCTGTGCTGAAAAATAATCTGATTCACGTTTACTTTTTTAACAAATACAAGTGGCAGAGGAAAGTCTCTGCACTTTTACCAGAACCGATGAATATGCATGAATGTGCAAATTAGAAACTTTACTAACCGCTAACATACAGTATCTAGCCGGTTAGCTAAGTGCTAATAAACTAGCTCCCATTAGTCATATGAGTTGGATTTCAGTATCAGATCAAGTTTGACATATAAGATGATGTTACCATGACAACCACTATCTCTTCATCGCAAACTTGAGCTAAGTTAGCTAGCTGAACTTAGCATGCAGGTTCTGTGACAAAAGAATTCCAGGCACCACACAGTCATCTTCTAATAATTTGCATAATCAAAGCATTTGAGTTTATTTAGTGTAGAACAAATGATTAAACACAATGAATGATGAAAGTTAAACAGTCGACTCGCTTCATCTAACATCTCATTAATCAGCTTCGAGTTTAAACTCTCTATCCAGGATTATGTAATATTTCTCCTTCTGCATCTCAGAAAAGCTTTAACATCAAATAAATGAATCATTAGAATAGCATTGATGAATAAACTCATAAATCAGGTTCTGTTTCCTTCAGTGAGAATGACAGGCTGTTCTTCACCATCATCATCATCTTCATCATCATCAGCACAGATTCGTTCATCACCCTGTACTTACAACTTACACACCAGGAAACATCACTCAGTGAATAATAAATAAATAAATAAATAAATAAATAAATAAATAAGACTCATAGTCAGCTGTAACATCTCTTTCCTGGTGTTTTTTTCTGAGAAGGTGCAGAGTCTGCGTCTACGTGTCACACGTCCTCCTCCTCTAGGGCCTGCAGCATTGCTGACACTCTTCTGGTCAGAGCCGCGTATAACGTACCATCGGCGGTGAGCCTCCAGCATTTTCTCAGTGACTGGAGCAATTCCCTCCTTTCCTGGACGTCTTCGTTCATGTCGAGGTTGAAGCAGATCAGTCCAAGCTTCCATCTCAGCATTTTCATCTCCGTGCTGTGGAGAACTTGCTCGTGCTTCTCAGCCCTCTGCTCCTGCACAGCTTTGTGTTGTACATTTTCTCCTTGAGGCGAATGGGCTTTTGTGAGTCAGTTAAACACGCTGTATATAAATGTGTCTAGCAAGGAATCAGAAGCGAGTTTAGGTAAAAAGTCTAAAACATTAACAGTACAAATGTATCTGCAAACCAGTTTTATTAAAATTAATTAAAAATTAATTAGTTTAATTAAAATTAATTATTTTCCTTAATTTCAGGTTCTCTTTCAAATATTTAGTTTAGTTATGGTTTATTTTTGTTTTGAGGGTTTTTTTTTTTTTAGTATTTTTACGTACTGCAGTTTTTAGCAATTTCAGTTATTCTGAAGAAATATTTATATTTTTGTTTTGTAGTTTGTGAATTAAAACTATATTAATTTACTTTATGAAAATGCTTGCATGTAGTAAACTGTAATGTAAAAGTCAGATGTGATAGAAAGTGAGAAATGTAGACTTACATTTACACATTTAATGCTTTTATCTGGATTTAGCTCAAAGCAGTGGCACTTAACATCCAACTATTAATAGAAGTTTGCAGCGTGTCTAAGACACGTACACATCATACAAGGAATCAGTGTAAAGACCAATAACACAGAAACTGAGCAACACACACACACACACACACACACACACACACAGTGTCTGATGCAGGTATGTAATGACCACTGACCCTGATGACCTCGCCCATGGGGGTCGTGACCTCATCGGAGAGCTCCATCATCTTCAGGGCCATGTGAGCGATCTGTACAGCGTGGGTCGGACTGTCCTTATGTAAACCTCCAGCAACGCAGTACGCATCTCCGATCGTCTCCACCTACAACACAGAGAGGAACACAAACTAATCCCCGCTCATTCAGAGGATCACACACTAATCACAGATAATTCGGTGTGTGTTTAATATTTAATACTGAACTGCCAGTGATAAAAATCGCAGGTATAACTAGCTACTTTAGCTAGCATGATTTCCCCAAACCCAGTAAATGTGAGGGTGTGTGACAGATTGACGTTAGCCCCGCTGCGGCGCGTTAATGAGGCGTTTACGCCACGACACTCAGAACAGCTTCAGCGTCTCAGGCTGATTACGTCCTGAGGCAGATCTGTTCTTCTGTAAAGATCTTCCCTCAGTGTGTGTTGTGATCCTGGAGATGGAGAGCAATAAGGCGTCTCTAACACAAAAATAAACAATAATCTAATGACACTGAGGTGTAATTTCACAAAATAACACACAAAAATAAGAACAAAATTATCAACCTAATAATCAGTAAGAGTCAAGGCTTAACATCAGTCCTATACTTGTTTTATAATTATCCCGTAACTGCAGATATTCTATACACGCACCTACACGTGAGATAATTTCACTTATTTTTCAGTGCTGCTTTTGTGTCTGCTTATATTTTGTGTTTATATTTACCGTGATGTCACTCAAGACAGTAATACAGAACATCGTAAAATCTCAAAAACCAAACAGCACAAATTAATGCACTTTATTTTTACATTCCATTACATGTGGAAGTGATCCGCTGTGTTTGTTTTTCCCTCCAGTAAATTTACAGCTGAAATTATTTGCATGTTGTAATTTCTCTGAGTTGGTGTTAGATCCTGACAGTTATCTGTTCTTTAACTCGGAATGAATTTCTCCCCCTTTTTCTGATCTCCAGCTCTTTAAACACACGCGGTGGTTTGCTCAGACCGAGGCGCCGCTGCCAGATGACGACTTTAACAGAAGATGGAGATGTGATATAGATCTATTTTAGGACAGAGCCATGTGTAAGAATGTAAACTAAACTAAACTTTTCCTGCGCTGTCCGTCACAGCAGATCCATCTCCAGTGTGGACCAGATGTTTTATTTTCACAGAGACTCCATTAGCTGAACTCAGCGAGAGCAGAGACAGAGACGAGAGTCCTCTCTAAAGCACTCAAGCTCAGACACGCAGAAACAGAGATAAAACTCAAGCCCGTTCTCCATCCAGACATCGACACACATCAGTACAGAGCATTATTCATTTATCAGACGTTCATTCTGCTGTCACACGCTCACCACATCAGCCATGATTAATCCGAAAAACAGCAAATTAAATTAAATTACTCTGAAACTTTTGGGAATATTGCATAAAGCAGAAATTAATTCTGAGCCATCATCGTGTTCCAAAGTCAACTCCAGAGAACAAATGAATTATAAATTAGCCATATTAATTCTTCATTTCTTCATACATGTGCTACTGAGCCAATTTTACTGCAGCCAAAACTCCATTAAGGGCTATTTTTAAAAGTACAGCACTTTATTTTGGTTTAGCCATAAAAATCTCTCGTTAAAAACAGTTCAGTAAAACAAGTCTTCCACTGTCATGATGTGATAATTTCATGATGTTTCTGGTCGTGTGCCTAAACAAAGCTTCAGCAAAGCTTCAAGCTCCATCAGGATGTATTAAAGACTTCAAACAAAAAGAAGTCTGAGATCTTTTTGATCCATAGATTTTACCCATACGGATCATCCATAAAATCAGGCATACATGATGTTTCCACTAATATATTTATCTTTGCTGAAGAAATGAACTTTTTATTCAGCTTATGAGTCAATGGACTAGAACCAGTAACCACTGATCTGCCTTAACATCATCAAAAGTTAAATCTAAACCCTTAAGAGTTACATGGCTGCTTCTTTTTGTGGGAAGAATTAAAGGGAGATTTCTCTTTCAGTGAGAGTTCCAAATAAAACCACTTTACATAGATAAGAACCTATAACTATCTAAAGGACCACTAAGGAACCCTTTCTCCTACTAATCTCACCTTGTAGACATCGAGTTCTCCGCAGTGCCGGTCGAAGCGCGTGTACAGAGCGCTCAGCATGTCCACCACCTGCATGGGCGTGCAGCGGGAGCAGATAGCAGTGAAGCCCACGATGTCGGAGAACAGCATTGTGACAGCGTCGAACTTCTTGGCCTGCACCGGGAGCCCCTGCCACAGCCGCTGAGCCACGTTCCCGGGGAAGATGGTGAAGAGCAGCTCGACGGTTTTGCGCTTCTCCTCCTCAAGGGCCTGGTGAGCCTGTTCCAGAGCCGCTTTCGCTTTTCCCAGACGCTTCTTCAGGCCGTCTTGTGCCTTCGCCTGCTCACCCACCAGCACCACATCACGCAGGGCGTTGTGGATCGGGATGTCGGAGAGATAGAGGCCACGCCCTGTCAGCTCTTCCAGACGGTCCACACAGGGCGAGCCCAGGAACAGCACAGCATTCGACTCGGACATGAAGATCATTTGACCCTTAAGGTCCATGTGCTGCAGTAACACAGTCAGAGGTTAGATTTTTTAATCTAATGAGAATAAATCTGGACATTTACATCATTGACCAGTAGCACAGCTGCTTTGGCCATGTTGAGTTCTGAGCTTCACACTGCAGCACAAGATCCAAAATGGAGGAATCACTTTCATTTACGCACTGAGTGAATGAACACACAGAATTTGATCCTCAGTAGATGGGCGTGTTTATTCGCATATCTCCATATATAAATCTCCAAAGTCATCTTAATATTCCTTTAATTAAAACTGAATTTGAAAAAAAGTCTGTCTGTCCTGGTGGTTTAGTATTACAGACACGTGGGTTATTTGTTATTTATATGTTCCATTATGTTACATTTTTGTCCATGTTTTTATTTTCACCAAGAACAATGTGTATTATTTTATCCTTGCGATATGCGAATATTAAAACCAGTTCCTGTCAGTCAGGGCGCAGGTTTAGGGTTAGCCCAGATCAGACGGTTGTGAGTTTAAATCCCAGCACCACTAAACCAGTAATGTTGGATTCCTGAGCAAGACGTTTAACCTTCAGCTGCTCAGCTTTATCCTGCATCAATCATAAACAGTAAATAAGCGTAATGTAGCTGTTAGCTCATCATGGCTGGTGATGGAATTAGCATGCTCAACAACCAGCTCAGACAGATCAGTGAGCTAAATCCCCAGCAAACTCCTAATGTAGAAAACTTCAGATTTCCAGCATGATGCAGCATGAATTAGCTTGAGCACTAGTTTATGACAGTTTGAGAATAGCAGACTAGCAGGAACTCAAACACTAGGATATGAATCAGAATTTAGGGGTCAGAACAGTGGGTTTTATTTCTCAGCTCCCTTCTGGGATTGTTGTCAGTGTGAAATCAGTGTGTGTCGATTTAAAGCAAATGTCTCCAGAACAGATCCTAAATGAGTCGAAAGCTCAGACAGCGCTACAGTCCATAAGGTTTAGTGACGTTACCAAAAGATCTTCTGTATAAACCGAGACGACGTTCTCTAAGTGTACAGAAGATGAATGAACACTCTATAAATACCGAGTGTAAAGTGCTCCAACAATCCTGCATGACAGTCAAGTACTTTAGGGAGATTTTATCTTTCTTTTCTTCTTCCTCTCACTCTATAAACCAAAAATGTTTGCCAAGGATAAGAATAAATATCCAGATGGCACAGCCGGAATATTATTATTACGTGTCACTGTACAGACAGCCGAGGGAAAAGAGATAAAGGTTCAACGACAACGTGTCCTGAAGGAGATGTGACATGGAGGAAAAGCTACAGAGAATTTCTCCAGCAAGAAGAAAAATAAAACATTCAGGGACAGAATTTAATACTGAAAATAAAACCTAATTTTAGATCTTTACATTCAGGCGTAATGAGAATCCTGAGTAAGTCCTGCCCTTTAGCTAGAAATAGGTTAAATCTCATTATCTGACGCTGTGAGAGGTGAAGCTGTATACAAGCCCTGACATTTACTTCTGAACAGAAAATCACTCTGAGTCTGTTTTCTTTTCATCCTCACTCAGGATCAGTTTTACCCACACTAACCTCCCCAGAGAACCATTAAATAACCACAAACTCATTCTCAAATCTGGAGAAAAAACACGAGAGAAAAGAGATTGTCCTAATTACTGATTAATCCTGAATCCTGTTGATTTGCTCAGAAGCTTCTCAAACAAACCTGTTGTTTAAAAAATAAAACTCGGACACAAATAATGAATTTGCTTCAGATCTACCAGCAGTGTGTAGAACGACATCCTCTAAATCTGCTGACCTTCATTTAAATCCAAACATGTGGACACATGGTGTGAGGAACATCTTACACCACCTCACACCATCTCACAGAGCAATCCACAACATGATACGCAGTGTATGAAGATGATTACATGCATCAGTGTGATGAAATCAGGAATTATAGTGTGTTCAGGTGCTGACGTATCAGTACTGATGATGACGTTGAAACAGGAAAGCTTCCAGGTGAAAATCAGTGAACATTCAACAATGTCGAATATGTGCGTTGGTGACACACTCAATTAAACCAGTGTAGGGCTCATGAAAATCTCAGGAAGTGAAGTGTGTTACCTTCCCGGTGCTAGCGCAGTGCTGCTTTACCCTCAGGATGAACTGTGTGTTCAGCATGGTGAGGATTCCCTGGAAGTCTGCTTGGATCTCAGGCATCACAATGACAAAGTGCTCCTCAAAGGCTGGCCTCCTCTGCCCCTCCCTGCCCCGCCCTAATCGCCTCCTCAGCCCATCTCCCATCTGCAGCACCGCCATGTCCTGATCTAACAGGATGTGGAAGGGGAAGGTGGAGTAGAGCAGCGACAGTGGGATATGACCGGACGAGTGTGTTCTCATGGGGCTGGGCGTCAGGCTCCTGGCATCTCTCACCGCAATGGAATACAGAAGGTGGGGCTGATGGTTGTCATGGAGAGCCCCACCCTCTTTTAGCTCTGAGTCCATCTTGACGTCTACGTTGATGCCGTACAGGAAGTGAGCTGCCGCCTGGACGATGCCCGGGAAGAAGAGCTCGGTGGTGGAGTGAGGGTTGAAGTAGTAGACTGTCAGGAGACCCGGGTCTTTGTCCAAGCACAGCACGGAGGCCTGGCACACGTGGCGGTGTGCGTCGGCTGTGGGCGGGGCACTCTGCTTCAGGAGCACGTTGAAGCTGTTCAGGAAGTCATGTAGGGCTCCGCCCACCACACGGAGCACGTGACCGTCTTCTTCATAGCAGTCACGGAAAACCTCAGCGCCCAGAGCGAGCTTCAGAGAGTCCATGGGAATTCCTGAAATTTACGGAAATACGACAGAATATGCATCTTAATCAACGTCAGGACATATAAACATAAAAGAACAAAAATAACATTAAATTAATTTTATTAAACACTGACATCATCGAACTTATCAGTCACTCAATCCTGTTCTGAAGAGCATAACAATTTTTAATTTAAAAAATTAATAAAGAACATACCAATACTTTTAATCCAGATTCTACAATCTAAATGTTACAGGCTCCACCCCCTTCCCTGTTTACCCAATGGAATCTCAGGACACATTTGCATATTGCATGACGATAGAATAATGTATACTGCGACATCATTTTTGGATCAAAACATCAATAGGAAACAGTTCTCATGCTCAGATCTCATTTGTATATCTGTGGTGTTTGTGATATCAGTATTATAAATGCTGATATCGTGAGGATGATTATTAAATATTATTAAATATATTGTACAGCCTCTCTGTGCACACTTTAAAATACTGCCATTACCCCTGCAGGACATTCAGAGCCAGGTTCACAACACTGTCAGAACAAAAGGTTCTCAATGGTTCTCTGAACAGTTAAGGGCTCTTTGCTTCTTAAAAGTGTTCAAACCTGAAAAGCCTCTGTTTCAGTGTTTACATAAAACCCATAAGGTTTAAGAGACAAACTGCAGGAGTCTTTAAGGTTCTAGAAGGAAACCTGTTCTATGAATCAGGCAGCGATGAAAACCAGTCAGTGAAACTAAAAGCGCTAGAATTCGGAGAGCTGCACTCTCAGGAAATGGTTCTTTGGGAGTTCTTTGGATAGTAAGATGTTTTATTGTTTAAAATTGTTTTGCATCTGGGAGCTCCTGAGTGGCACGTGAGAAGAGATGGAGATCGCAATGATGCCACAGCCATCTGTCAATCTCAGCAACACCAGCCAATCACGGGCATCTGTGAGCTCGTGTGTGTGGAAGAGGGCAGGTAGCACTTTTCTCCCAGTGTGTTATGCCACCCTGTGATGCAGCATGAGCAGCAGTTCAACAACATCTGGCTGGCATCAGCTTCTTCTTGGAGAAAGTCTGTGTTAATGGTTCTACCTTGAACCATGTCTGAGGGAAAACCCCTCTAGTGCAGGATTCTGCATAAATCTTTAAGCGTTCTTCCAGAGAAACAAGTGATAAACAAAGGGATAATATAAATTTATATTGTGATAGATCACGTCATGAATCATGTCTTGTCTTTTCTCCATGTTTTGTATCGTCAGTACTTTAATGATGATGGATCTGTTCCTTATTAAATACTTCATACTGTTTTGGATATTGTATAATTTTGTGTTTTTACTGTTTTTTTTTTTTTTTTAGCAAAACTAAATATTATTTTACAGACTCATAAACATGTCTTCAAGTGTCATGATGAGATTTGTGACATATTGCACACACCCACTTATCCATCACTGTGACTGGAGCCGAGTCGTTAATGTGTTTTCCGAGATTTAATTAGATTATGAATGATGATGTTGCTCGAAAATAATTACAGCGTATGTGTGCAGCTGCTGGAAGTGAGTCAGTGTTTATACTAGTGTTGTGCCTTTAAAATTAAACTGAGATTAAATAGACATGGAAAAGATGTGAAACATGACATAAACATTTCCATATTAATGATCAGAGCTGAAATGTGACCTGTTTTCACTGAGTAGCTCTTCATGACATCCAGCAAGAGTTCAGGTTTGTCCGGAAGCTGATAAGCATCTGTGCTGTGTGGAGCAGGACTGTGGACACACGTGTTACAGCACAGTGAGGGGACGAGAAGAGGAAAATACACAACCATACACAACCATACGCAACCATACACAACCATACGCAACCATACACAAACAAACACAACCATACGCAACCATACGCAACCATACACAACCATACACAACCATACACAAACAAACGCAACCATACGCAACCATACGCAACCATACGCAACCATACGCAAACAAACGCAACCATACGCAACCATACGCAACCATACACAACCATACACAAACAAACGCAACCATACGCAACCATACGCAACCATACGCAACCATACACAAACATACACAACCATACGCAACCATACACAAACATACACAACCATACACAAACATACACAACCATACACAAACAAACGCAACCATACGCAACCATACGCAAACATACACAACCATACACAAACATACACAACCATACACAACCATACACAACCATACACAAACATACACTCCCCTCCCACACACACACACACAAAATTGGCTTTAATGAACTGCATTTAGTGGCCAGCGCTTCGTGTGAGTAAATGAGCTGATGGTCGATAACGTGAAAGCTTTATCATTTATAAATAAATCACATTAATCCAACAGTAATGAATGATACGTTAATATCAAATCCATAATACAGTAATAAAGCTCTCTGTGTGGTTTAAATTAATATTCAGTGCAAGTCCACATGAGGTCAGACTTCAAAATAATAATAATAATAATAATAATAATAATAATAATAAGAAGAAGAATACAAGTAATATACAGATTGTGGTTAAATTACAGACTTTGATAAGACTGAGATCTGTTTTATTCTGTTATGGTTTATTCTGTACACATTCGTCTCTTTATTAAAATCAGTGAGTGATGTAATGGCATGTCATCCATATCACCCCTTCGACTTGTTCTGACAAACTTTTATTTAAACAAGAGCTTAATTTATTAAATCTTTTAATTTATCTGTTTTTTTTTTTTATTTCTGTGGTCAAACACTTCCACTTCACATCGGCTTTTACACCACAGTTTACTCCTCACAGGAAGAGTGTGTGCCAGGAGCAGTTTAATGATGTGATCAGCAACAGATTCAGTAAATTAGCTAAACTTTATTTTATTGCGTTCCTGACACACAGGAATCCAAATCCAGTGACTTAAAGTGAACCTGATTACACACCATTTCTTTAACATACACCCAATGCAGATGTTACACTGTTAAACAAAATGAATGTTATAATTATTCTGAATATTATATAACAGTTTAAGTCGAGTCTCAGGATGAGATTAATGTTATAATTAATGGATATTGCAGGATTATAGCTGTGCGTTCTTACCACGTGGCGTGTGACTGCTGATTCATCACTCTGGACATCGCATTCCGCAGTTTCTCAAACTACAAACACGTCAAAACACACTGATTACTCAACTCAACACCTCAACAACTGGATCCATGCGAGGGGTTTAATTACTCTGAGTCATATTATTTTACAGGTAGTGTAGAAATTATCCAAGGTGAATAATGAACTTACATTCATTACAGAAAAGCAGAAAAAATAAGCAGAAAAAGAATCTGCATTGCCATCAGTCCACCTCTGTGAGTGATTACAGAGTCATAACTGAAGGACAGCGTCTCAGGAATCATTACCCCTGTGTCATTAACGTTACTCATTATTAATATAACCTTATATAACAACAGAAACAATATGACCTTGAAAACTAATTACATAAATGACATGACCTGGGAAAACAATTCTGTAATAATTTCCTTCATATATCACGAGTGAATAACTGAGTTTACTCAGAAATCTGATTAGAGAAATGACTTCAGGAGACATTCCTACAGAAATGTCATTAGCAGAGAGGCTCGAAATCATAACTACAGAAATCTGAAGGGGGAAAAACAAGCCATTATGCAGAAATGCAGCTACAGACCTGAGAAATAACTACAGATAATATAACAGGAAATAATGATGACATTAAAATCACTTGCTGGAAGAATACAGTATTGAATTAGTGTTTATTTGTGTGTTTATTCAACACTGAGGGGTTTCTGTTTAAATACCACTGAAAATGGCATGAATTAAATCCCCAGTATGGCAGGGAAAGGCGGAGCAGGAACATACATGCACATAAATGAGTGGATTTATCTGAAGAGAACAGCACAGAATGTTTCATTAGAGCAAAAGCGTTCAGGTTACTGAGTAAAGATTCCACACACATTCTAACATGCTAATGATGAGATTATTGAGCAAAACCCGCCTGAGCCCGGGGATGTGAGAGCGGGTGTGAGTGGAGGAATGTTCAGTACCTCAGGACACACCAGCTTGCGGACGCTCTCTCCCAGGGAATGCAGATTAACTTTACTGCGACTCGTTTTGCGTCTCGGCGCGACGTTTGCGACGTGTTCTGAGCTCTGAGCTCGTTTCTCCTCTCTCTCCTCTCTCTCTCCTCTCTCCTCTGCCTCTTCATTTCCGACCAGCACTGAGAAAGGACACTCGGCCGAGATTTTCAGCTCCTTCAGCTTGGCACAGAACATGCTGTGTGGAGATCCGGCGCACACGGAGCGAGAGCGGAGCGTCTACATGGCGCGAGTCGCGCTACGCTCATTCCCAAACCCTCTCCACACACACACACACACACACACACACACACACACACACACACACACACACACTCACATTCCCACTGTAGAACACTGAGGGAGAACCCAACAGAACCCCTCAGAACCGAGCTGCAGGTCAGCGCTCTCAATAACGAGAGCAGGAGAACCGCGCACCGCAAACTCACGCACAACGCGCCGCACACCGGATTCAGAGGAAATCTCAAATGCTAATAAAAAGAGCAAAGGTATTACACATGCAACCAATCAGGAGCCGAGCAGCTCTGGAGTGGCCAATGAGGTGCAGGGGTGAGGACAGGCTGTTAAATATGCATGAGTGTGAAGCGCGGTGGACCGTGTGGATCCGCCGTTACGCACTGAGCGCGCGCACACACACACACACACGCGCGGGCACACACACACACACACACACACACACATATCATACACAAACACACACGCGCGCGCACACACAGACACACACATATACACACACATCATACACAAACACACACGCGCGCGCGCGCACACAGACACACACATATCATACACACACATCATACACAAACACACACACGCGCGCGCACACACAGACACACACATATCATACACACACATCATACACAAACACACACGCGCGCGCGCACACACACACACACATATCATACAAGGACCTGAAACAGACCTAAACTGATCGCCTTCACATTCACACTAATAATCCGATCACTGTCTGATTTGTGCAGTTATCAGATTATATGTGGTCACGTGGTGTTAATCAGAACTCTGTGATATTTTTATATGAGGGTTAAGCTGCGATCAGACGGCAGTAAGCTCGTGCACAGTCCATCACATACTTTTAGTTTTCACTTTTCTGTGATTTGATATTCAGATTAGACTGTCCAGTTTAAATCCAGTGAAAGCTTCATATTAATCACCTGAAAGAAAGCAGTTTTAATGCAAATCTGTAAATTTAATCAAATAAGACTAGGTGATCATGGAGGACAAAAGTAATGGCACCCTATAAAAAGAGGAGGAGCTAGTGTGTGTCTGTGGCAGCCGACACGCTGCGCTGGCTGAGCTGCATTACTGGAAGGTTTAGGTTTAGAGGAAGAGTTCGCTTAAGAGCCGCTCTTTCACACTTAATCACCTTCTATCATCTTCAGCGCTCTGAAAGCTTTGCCTTTTATGGAGTTTTGTGGGCGTGGCGCTTACTAACATACACATGAAGTATGAAGAAAATCAGCATTACTGAAATATGGCAGGATTTTGCAGTGCACATGAACACCACTTCCCTCCTGCGTACGTGTTTAATGAGCATTTTATAAATGAGTTTAGTGTGGAGTGTAACAGGGCCTTATCTCCTCTGTGTGTGTGTGTGTGTGTGTGTGTGTGTTACTCTGCCAGCGCTGTTCTGATATCTGCAGCACTTAGAGCTATTAACAGTTTTAATGTGGGACATTAACAGGAGGGAATTGAGACACAGCCACAGTGTCAGTGTTTTATAGAGTTTATTAATTAGTGCGCTGTGTGACATCATCGCTCCACTGATCTCCACTCCTCATTTACACCAGGAGACTGCAGGAAAGCTGTGTGTGAACTTTTTATTTTCACCTCTACACTGAACCTGCCGTGTTTTTATAGTGACGTATAGTTTCATGTACCTTTTTTGTTTCATCTCGGGGTTTTCAAGAATTTCTAACCTATGGCAACTTCTGAGTCACTCTAACAGTCATGTAGAACTCATAGTTTCGTCAACATGATTAATGGAGCAGAACGATTTAATTTCTCTTCTACAGCAGTGAAAATGTCAGACATTACTGATGTTTCACTACAAAATAGTGTTATATCTGACAACTTTAACCTGATTAATTACAGATGATTAAATACTGAAGTGTTATAAATTAAACACACACAAACACACACACACACACACAAACACACACACACATTTTATACCTGTAAACCTCACTGTATCATCGGCGTGTCTCTCTGCACATGTGTGTGATTGCTCATTAAGAGTTTACTCGTGGTGAGTTTGTGAATAATTAATAAAGCGCAGCCGAAGCCTTGCAGCTCCTCTGTTACACCCTCAGCACGTCTCCTGCATAATTTACACACATCTGAAATCAATTTGACGTCTGTGAGGATCAAAGACGTGACGATCGGCTGTTCAGCCACCGTCAGGTCACAGATACGTCCCGAAAGTGTGTGTTATTTACAGCAAAGTGAGAGGCTCAAGCAGGAAAAACCCTGCAGGAGAGCAAACTATGAAACATATATAAATGTAACTATGAGTTATATGCGCTGTTTTTCTCCAGAGAGTGAAGCCAGACTAACATTTGTCCTATATGTCCTATAAGCTACCAAAAATAATGTCCATTAAGTTTATTTATTTATGACTATAAAAGAGGACAAGATTATTTACCTGAAAACAATCAACCACAGGAAAGTACATCGCTTTGCGTTTAAGAAAAGCAGCAGCCTGGATCTCAAATCAGCAAGTTCTCCGTTACAAGCCCGACTTTAACATTTAAAATTCAACATTCAAGATTTTATTTGTCACATACACAGTTATATACAGTATATAACTTGCAGTGAAATGATAAACCAGCCTACTTCTATTTAATTAACTAAATTAATAACCAGAAATGAATGAGAAGTAAGAAATCATTTTTAAAAATAAGAAATAATAAGAAATATTCGTACAGGATTGTGCAAAAAAAATGGATGTACAACACATGCAAGTGTGTTACGAGTAATAATATAACGTGCAGAGTGCAGTGTGGGAGTTTCATTGAGTTTTTCATTTCAGTGCAGAGTGAAATGATTGTCATTGTAAAATGTTGTTATGAGAGCGGAATATCTAAACCAGCACGGTGGGTTGTTACCAAATTAACTAAATAGTGAAACAAATAAGCAAAAACTAAACTAAACTATGTGTGTAACCCAGTGTTTGAGTTTTTTACTGTGTAGTTCTCTCTCGCTGTTATACGTGTGTAATAGTGTCGTGTTTTACTGCAAAAAAATTGTCTTAGCAGCTGAAAATATCTCCATTTATAATATTTTTATTTTGAAATCATTATAATAACAATATAAAACATATATTTCTGCATTATTTTGCTAAAGATGCTTGAAATAGATCTTAAGGTTAAAATGAGAAAGATATAATTTAAAAAAAACAAACAATCGACCAATCAGCTTTGCATTAAGCTGAATATTTTCATCTCTGGTCTCTTTGGCGTTCTATCTGCCGTGGCAGGAAGGGTGCTTGGACCCCACAGATCGCTGCTTTGGCTCTATTGAAAGATATTTCAGTTATGAAATCATTTATACAGGAATTTGTGTTCAGATACTTTTCTGTAGTTACGATGAGATGAAGGGTAACTTTAGTGTGAACGTGTAATTACTGAATAATATTTAGTGTCACACAGTTAATACCCACAGTGCACTGGGACAGGAACTGCACAGCTGTTCATGTGTGTGTTAGGAGTGTAAATGTGCAGTATAGTGAAGGATCTTCTGAGTTTAAATGTAATTAAAACACAGGACACGGTAATTGTTTTTCGAAGGTCATTTCCTGTTGTCATGGATACAGTAATTAAAATCACCTTTGGGCTCCATATTAACAGAAACCAACCATTTTTTCAACACTTTTATTTTCCTGTGTGTTCCACAATATGGAGATTAATATCTTATTACAGATACGCTGATAAACACGGACTCTGCAATACAACTGTATTCATCAATGGAAACTGTGAAACGTACCTTAATTGGTTTTACCAATTTTAAACCTTTTAAATGGTTTAATTAATTGATGAGCTCATTTACATATTAAAATGTGATATATTGATCTCATGCCTGAGTCGGTGTGTAAGATGTGCTGAAGTTTCTCCTCATGTTCAGCAGCTCAGACTGTAACCAGGAAAAACATCACCAAAATCTGACCAATCACGAAGAGGAGGTGGAGCTTCTCACCTGTCAATCATGTTGTGTGTCAGTGAAGAAGTTTGTGATGTATTGATGTAAATCTTGACGGTTTGCTGTGATCAGGAACAGAACGGTAATTTTACTGTTAACGTTTCGGGGAACGCTGATGACGTCAGTGTGTTATATAATGAAGGTCATTTCAGTTACACGGTTTTCACAGCTTTGTTTTTATTCACACTGCGTGAGAAGTTCGCTCAGGTTGAAGTGTGTGCTGGGAAATCAGCGCTGCTTTAAGGATGATGACGATGATGATTTGTCACTCTGTAGACTGGAGCAGAAACGCTGCACTGACGCTGACGCTGACCTTCACCGTGTGAAACTACAGACGCACAAAACACAAGAGAAGAGAAAACGCACTGAGGCCTGAAACTGTGTTCACGCCTTCATTCTTATGAGAAAAAACTGAGTTAATCTCTCTGCACTGATGTGCGGACAAAAAGTTTTAAATTCTGTGATAGAGAACAGGAACGTAAACGTGCAGCCGCTCCACAGGAACAGCGTCGGTGTTCAGACGAGACTCGGCGAGGTGAGAAAATCTCCCCAAAGCTGCTCTCATGGACTTTTATCTTAAAATTTCACACACTGCAGTATTACAGGAAAAAGGAAGTTCTGCTTACTTTACACTTTCCTGAAGGTTTTGTGGTATCCATACACCATCAGAGCCACACACACACACACACACACACACACACACGCACACACACACACAAATACACACACACACAATCTGAAAAAGTAGCTCCATCACCGACACACCCACACATGCACACACACACACACACACACACACAAACACACACACACACAAAAAAAAAAAAGCACAATCGCACACACACACACACACACACA
>JAKKZL010000030.1:271564-282728 GCA_037576815.1 Pangasius larnaudii
AGTCGGAGGGCGTTACTCGGGTTAGAGACGGAGGGCGTTACTCGGGTTAGAGACGGAGGGCGTTACTCGGGTTACAGTCGGAGGGCGTTACTCGGGTTACAGACGGAGGGCGTTACTCGGGTTACAGTCGGAGGGCGTTACTCGGGTTACAGTCGGAGGGCGTTACTCGGGTTAGAGACGGAGGGCGTTACTCGGGTTAGAGACGGAGGGCGTTACTCGGGTTACAGATGGCGTCACTGTGACATTCTCTCCTCTTTCTCTTGAGCAGGTATTTGAGAAATGGAAGCGAGAACACGATGACCTACTTCGTGAGCAGCTCCAAAAACAGGTGCAGACTGCAAACAGGCTGAAAGAGAAAAAAGAGACGGAGAAAGAGCAGAGGAAAAGAGAGAGCAGTTCTTCATTTGCTCAGTGGTGAGGAGATTTCCTCTGATTTACTCTAAACAACTGGAGTTTATCACGTGATGTAAAACAGTACAGTGAAACTCAATCAACATCAAATTCAACATTCAACATTCAACATTTTTATTTGTCTGGTTTTACTGTTATTAGATTTTTAACAGGGTGCTACAAACTACTCAATATTCAGAGATGTCAGTACAGTGTGTGTGTGTGTGTGTGTGTGTGTGTGTTGCTTTTATAGTAAAATAATCATCAGGAGTGATGAGTTACTATTAAATTGATTATTAAAGAACACGTCATATGAGAAACCACAAAGAAGCGTAAACTCCCCTGTCCTGAAGACGTTGGAAAACTTAAAGTTACAGCTTCACCTCTGACTGTTACAGAGCGCTGACACTGGAGACTCCTTCCATAAATGATAGACAAACATACATTTCTCCTTACAGAAAACTTCACCAGATCAACGATTACACTCTTTTAATCAGTTTATGTGGAGCGTCGCTGTACACGTCCCTGAATGAGCTGTTACTATAGAAACAATAACATATTAGAGCAAGCGCATTAATATAAACCTGTGCTACTGTCAGACCAATCAGAATCCAGAACGAAGGAATGACGAAGGAATTCTGTCTTTTTCTGAAATATAATTCATCATAATATCTTCTGATGCTCAGAGCTAATCTACATGTCCTGTGTGTTTAATATCATTTGAGCATCTTCACACTCTGACTGATTTTGTGGTTTTACAGATGTTGATATTTGTAGTTTTATGGCTGTAGTTGTGAATGTGTGTGTGTGTGTGTGTGTGTGTGTGTGTGTGTGTGTGTGTGTGTGTGTGTGATGGTGCAGAACGTCAGCAAATGCCGTGATGTTTGTTTCATCTCTCAGGAGTGACAGGAAGAAGGAGGTGATTGAGGAGAAGCTGAAGTCTGAACGCAGGAAGAAGGAAATAAAAGAGATTGAGGAGAAATATGAGAAGGAAGAAAGAGAAAAGACGGCGCTGGACATGTATGAAGAATGGCTGGTGTGTGGAGTAAACCTTTACGTGTTTCACTTTTACACGTTTATATTCACTTCACTCGCACAGAGTGTTAAAGTAAAGGCTCTGGAGTGTTTCATTTTCACACAGAAAGCAGAAGACTTTGAGTCTGGTCGTTTGTAGCTGTGCAGTTTCATGTGCAGAAACAGAAACATGCTGTTTTCTACTTTCTTACTGAAAATATTGATTTTTCAACGCTGGAATGCATTAAAGTCAGAGAGAGAATATTAATGATCTGAGAGAAACACCACAGCACAATAAAGAGTTATTTACAGAGTCATCAATCTTTTTATCTCCGTAGCGACAGAGACCGAGTCAGGCTTTAAACCACAGATGCAGCCAGAGCACAGAATTCTGCAGGGCACAGATTAGATCAGATCCATGGTAAGAATCGGATGTTTAGATCTTTATTCACACAAGTGTGTTTCTGTCTTTACAGAGAAGGAAAGAGTTTCAGCAGAAACAAGAGCGAAGAGAAAAAAAGATGAAGGCGACTGTAGTGGAGGAGCCGCCGCCCCCGTGGAGCCCCCCGAACAGAACCGTCCCGTTTGGCAAATAATCCTCACCGTATCTCTGGATATACGCTCACCGGCCACTTTATTAGGAACACTTAGACATCTGCTCATTCATTATGCATTGCACTGCTTCCACATCAGCCAATCATGTGTCAGCAGAACAGTGCATAAAATGATGCAGGTGCAGGTCAGTGGGTGTCGGTGCCAGGGGCACTGGTTTGAGCATCAGAGAAACTGCTGATCTATATAGCCAGACTGGTCTGAGCTGACAGGAAGTCCCCAGTTCTGAGCTGATGGAGGATTGTCCCCCGTTCTGATGTGATCTGTAACTAATGCTCCTGACCAGTATCTGTATCGTTTTATACATTGAGCTCTACCACATGACTGGCTGGTTGGATAATTGCAGGTGTGTAGGTGTTCCTTATAAAGTGGCCGGTGAGAATCTCTCTGCAGGAGCACTGATGGATCGGCGTGATGGTGAATCTGACAGTAATAACAGGAGCGTGCGCTGCTCCATGTCTGATCTAATTATAAGTCTGATTTATTTTGTTGCGTTACTGTGAGTCTGATAAGCACTTTAGCGGAAGAACATTAACTGAAATCTTCAGCGGAAAATATTATCTATTGTTGATCTTCTTTAAAGCAACATTTATAAAAAAAAGTTTCTAAATGTCTCTTTTGTGATTATTGTTGAAACTCCTGAAGTTGTTTGTAAGTTTAATGTCACTTTATTTGTACCTTATTTTGTGTGTGCCGTGGTCCTGCTACACAATAAACACAATATTTATTAATCCTGAAGTGATTCTCTTTATATCTAATTTTAGAAAACGAATCTCCATAGTAAATCCTGTTTCTGCTGTATTATTACATTTTACAGATTAATTATTTATTAATTGCTGAAGTTTGTGAGATTGTTAGAGCTCGTGTAGGTTTGAGAGATCCTGTCACACCTCAGCAGCGATGATTACCCAGAATGCATTGTGACCCAGTGAAATTAAATTTTCAGTTAAATGATATCTTGAACAGGAGTACAATATAAACTATAACATTTAATTAACTTTTCTCTCTGTATCCTTTCAACTTTTCTCTGCAAACTAATTAGCAAACCAGTTAGTTAGCACGTTAATTAGTTTACCAGCTAATCAGAACGCTAATATTTAAATCTCAGGAAAAACTCCCTGAGATGATATGAGGAAGAAACCTTGAGAGGAACCAGACTCAGAAGGAACCCATCCTCATCTGGGTGATGCTGGATAGTGCGAATATAAATAAATGTATAATAATATAAATCAATCCCTTCTGTAACTGTGTACTACATGGACAAATAGTGCAGTTGTGTTAAACAGAACTTCAGTATGAGCATCAGGGTCATTTCTGATTTCATTAGAGTTTTAACTTTATCATATGAACGTGAAGTTATCCACTGTTCAGAGACTGAGACTTCAGTGTAAACTGTTTATTTATAGTTTATTACACTTTAATCTTGAGTTGAATTTGTCCGTTTGCACAGTGAAGCTGCAGTCACTAAGTGTTTTTGTCATTAGTGTTACTTTACATATGATGGGACGCACCCTGTTCCTTTAGTCCCTTTAACAGCGTGTCCACCATTAATCCACCATGAATCCACCATTAATCTGTCATTAATCTGTCATTAATCTGCCATTAATCTGCCATTAATCTGCCATTAATCTGTCAAACGATGCTGCTGCATAAAGCTAATCTGTTCAAAGAAAAAAAAAGAAATCAGGATTCTGTCACTGTGTATAATTACAAGTGCATTAATATTCACAAACGAGGCACAGCATTGTGTCTCCAGTCCTCAATAATCAGTCTGTCTGATGATCTCACTGCCATCTTCCCTTCCCTTCTCTCCTCTTCTCTCCTCTTCCCTTCTCTCCCCTTTTCTCTTCTTCTCTTCCCTTCCCTTCTCTTCCCTTTTCTCCCCTTCTCTCCCCTTTTCTCCCCTTCTCTCCTCTCCCCTTCTCTCCTCTTCCCTTCTCTCCCCTTTTCTCTTCTTCTCTTTCCTTCTCTCCTCTTCTCTTCCCTTCTCTCCCCTTCCCTCCTCTTCCCTTCTCTCCCCTTTTCTCCCCTTCTCTCCTCTTCTCTCCTCTTCCCTTCTCTCCCCTTCTCTCCTCTTTCCTTCTCTCCTCTTCTCTCCTCTTCTCTTCCCTTCTCTCCTCTTCTCTCCTCTTCTCTTCCCTTCTCTCCCCTTCCCTTCTCTCCTCTTCTCTCCTCTTCTCTTCCCTTCTCTCCCCTTCCCTCCTCTTCCCTTCTCTCCTCTTCTCTCCTCTTCCCTTCTCTCCCCTTCCCTTCTCTCCTCTTCTCTCCCCTTCCCTCCTCTTCCCTTCTCTCCCCTTCTCTCTTCTTCTCTTTCCTTCTCTCCTCTTCTCTTCTCTTCCCTTCTCTCCCCTTCCCTTCTCTCCTCTTCCCTTCTCTCCCCTTTTCTCTTCTTCTCGTCCCTTCTCTCCTCTTCTCTCCTCTTCTCTTCCCTTCTCTCCTCTTCTCTTCTCTTTCCTTCTCTCCTCTTCTCTTCTCTTCCCTTCTCTCCTCTTCTCTTCCCTTCCCTTCTCTCCTCTTCCTTTTTTCCGTGTAGTCTGATGATCCTGCAGTTAACTGGACTGAAGTCTGATTTCTGTATTGAGAGTTCTGTAGAAATCAGTTTATAACCCTGAACTCCAGCATCCTGCGTGTTCTTTATTTTTCAGCAACTTACCAATGATTAGTCATTACTATAGAAACGCTAACATATTAGAACGAGTGCATTAATATAAAGCTGCGCTACTGAGCTGCTGTTATAGAAAATTAATCAACACCTTCTGACCAATCAGAGTCCAGAACTCAACAGAGCCATGGTGTAAGTGTGTTATAATCCTCACACACAAGAGACATCGATGTGCAAACAGTGTAAAAGGTCATTAATAATACACGTTTTGGACCAGACCGTGTGTGTGTGTGTGTGTGTGTGTGTGTGTGTTTTTCATTGTGAGTGTATGCTGGTTATAAACACTGAACAATGTCTAAAGCTGGTCTAAACTCGAAACCTTCACATGATTGTGTAATAATTTCTGCTGTTTGTCTTTGTTTTGACTTAACCCCAGATTGTCATGCTGTTTTTACGCCTCGCTGCCTGCACTGATGCCAGTTTTGGGACTAAACCAAACAAAGAAACTGCACATACCATTGCGCCGCCTCGCACCCGTCCGCCTCCATGTATAGATCCAGGACATAAATTGTGTGCGTGTGAGAGTGTGTGTAACGACGAGTATACGACTGCAGCTCTCTGGTGTAAAACACATGCTGAGTAAATCAGAGTTCAGTGTACAGCTGGTGTACAGCGTCCCACCCTGGACAACGGCTCTGACGCTGTTATTAACTTCACTAGATCAGCTCTGATTCTGTAACTGAGTCGCTCTGATGTGTATGAGACACAAAAACACTCACAATTATCTTACAAATTTAAAAAAAAAAATCAGTCTATACATTAGAGCCAGTATTTACTTTTTTGCAGCTGATAACTTTTCACTGCTGTCCGTCTTTCTAAAGGAGCTGGTCGTATACGTCAGCGGCTGTACAATGAATCGAGCTGGAGGCTGGTTTATTGACAGTGAGATGCAGTGCAGGTACACCAACATGACAAGCTGCCGTCTGTCATGTCCCAACTTTATCAGATTTGTTACTTGAGAAATTGAAACAAGACGAAATATTTTCATCTCCTGAATCACTGTCATCGTAAATGATATTCTCCTCGTTAACAACAGACAGCACACACAGTATACTTCTGACATACACATCTTATAGGATAAAACACACAATGACAACATAAATGTTCACACACGGATTTGATCTGAAGCTGTTCTAACATTACACCTTAAACAGGAATAACACTGAGAACATGCTTACTGAAAAACGTTTTTATATGAGGTCTGAGTCTGCAAATATTTTGTTGATGTCATCTTTGGTGACTTTATTTCTTGTTGTGTTATTTTCCCTTTTCGCCATGATGTCACAGGTGTGTGTTATCCTGAGTCAGTGTGGTGATGGTACATTTGTGTCTGAGAGCTTTGTCTCTCACCGTGTCCCTGCTGTGCACTCTCCTCAGCACGCCCTCGGCCGGAGCGCACTTAAACGCCGCGGCGAAGGCCGCCCGGTAGTTCTGGTTCATCCAGCCATAGAGGATGGGGTTTGCAAATGTGGAGCACATGGCGATGATGTGGAACACCGTATAGAGCAGCTTAAAATCCTTCATGTCCAACACGCTGCTGTCGATGTCCACTGCCAGCTGGAAGGCGTGGAACGGTAGCCAGCTGATGGCGAACACGGCCACCACAGCCGCTAGCATCTTTGTGGTTTTCCGTCGGCGCCGGTGTCGCTCGCTGTGTCCTCCTCCGGGGCTCACGTGCTTCCTGAGTTTGCTCCAGATGCAGGCGTAGGCGTAGGAAATGACAGACAGGGGCAGGCCGTACTGCAGCAGGAACGTGGCCACACTGTACACGGTTCCGTCTGCACTGCTGCCCGGCCACTTCTCCACACAACCCTGAATGCTGTGCTCAGGTGTCAGGTCAAAGGTCACATACTCACGGAAGATGGCTAAGGGGCTTGCAAGCACAGCACTGGCCATCCATGTGACGATGATGACCACCACACACACGTCTTTAGACATTTTTGTCTCAGTGTGGTGGACGATGCTGCGGTAGCGGTCCAGCGAGATCACGCTAAGCGTAATGGTGGACACGTGAACGGCGAGGCCCTGAGCGTACGGTAACAGGTAACACATCACCTGACCAAACTTCCACTCGCCTGAGAGCGTGGCCATCAGGGTGAAGGGCAGGCACAGCGCGTTCACCAGCAGGTCTGCTACAGCCAGGTTAGCGATGAAGAAGTTAGTGACCGTGTGCAGGTTGCGGAACTTGTACACGACATAAATAACCAGAGAGTTTCCGCTCACGCCAAACAGGATGATGGTGCTGTAGGCTAAGATGAGAACCACCTGAACCCCTACAAGCTGCGTGCTGTCCTCCAGACCTTCTAATAAAGCTCCTTCATCCGGGACGTCCTGCAGTGTGCAGCAGTTAGAGAAGGCAGTGGTGTCATCTCGGGTCATGTTCTCTTCATTCATCATAGCCATGTTTGCGCTAGAACTGTACAAGAACACAACACTGCGGTAGTGACTAGCGAATCATTTAAAACAAGCTAGCTAATTAAAGTGATAACACATGGCAAATACACACTTTATAAAGCTCTTCACTCTCAGACAAAAAATTCTTTAGGGTGTCTTGAGATGGCTAATGGATTTTACTGTATAGTTCTATATAGCACCTTCAAGCATTACCTCAAAGCACAGGTTCCCAACGCTGGAGAACCCTCTGTCCTGCTCTAACACACCTGATTCAGCTCAGCAAGTGATGTTAATCAGCTCATTAGTGTCATCAGGTGTGCTGGAACAGTCAATTTATAATTTTGTTGATAATACACACTCTCATTTTAAATGGTTCTTGATTGGTTCCTATGGTTTGAATTCTACAACATATATTTACCTTCTTGAAGAAAGGTTCCAGGTAGACCCTTGTTAAAAAGAGAAAACTGTTAACTATCTAGAACCCTTAAGGAACACATTTTCCCTCCGAGACTGTAGCTTGTATGGATTTTAATTCCAACCAGAGATTACAGAGTTTATATGCGCACTGAAATGTTTAAATTGTGTGGGAAAGATTTCCCTTAAAGACGTTATGTTAGAGGGTTTGTTTTCCTTTCACTGAGTGTCCAGGGAGAACCTCTTTATGAAGCTCAGAACCCTTTCAGTGAATAAAGTCTTTTCATCTTCTCACATGCAGACGATTAAATCTGTTAAAGTTTAATAGTTTCAATATTTCACATTAATACAGAACATTAGTGGAGTATGTGTGTGTGTGTGTGTGTGTGTGTGTGTCTTCACAGAAGAAGCTGGAGGATGAAGCTGTCATTACACAATTATCATGAAATAGCACTCATTCTGCTCTGAGCATCTTTTAATTACAACTAATTAATCACATCCCAACCAATTTAGAGAACATCACCAGAGGATAAAACACAATAAATAAATAAATAAAATTTATATATGTGGATTAATAGAAAAGTAGAAAAGCTCTTCACAGCCCAGGTTCAGTTTAACACAAAATAAGAAATAAAACCATAATTTAGCCTGTAAGTAAAATCCTCCTCCTCCTTCTCCTCCTCATCATCATCATCATCATCATCATCATCATCATCATCATCTCACCTTTATAGAGTAGAAGCTTCGAGAAGTTCAGATGAGTAATGAAGCAGATTTTCTGAATCATGCCGCAGAATAAAAGCGTTCAGTTCCAATCCGCACTTCAGCACAGTGCCGGTGTGTGTGTGTGTGTGTGTGTGTGTGCGTGTGTGTGTGTGTGTGAGTGTGTCACTGCTGGGGCTTTTATTTCAGTAAACACACGCACTGCTCCTCACATCTCTTCACATGGCGTCAGGAGCGTGCGTGTGGCTGGAATCAGGCGCGCACTTCTTTCTATCCGACAGCCTTTGTTCGAAACCACGCCCCCTCTCACAATCTGCTCTGCTCTGATTGGTCATTCTGATAATAGCAGAAGCTACATGTCTGAAATTTTAAGTCCAGTTACCACACCCCAAAAAGCCTTTTTATTTTCCTTTATTTATATCAGAGTTAAACTGATCCTGGATAAAGTACAGATCAGTACAGAAATATTTGTTTAAAACACCTGCTGTAATCACCTCAGCGCTGTATCTGTGGATCAGCTCAGAACTTTAGTTTAGTAGCTTGGCCACGCCCCCCTGCCACAATATTATTTAATATGCTGTCAGTTACTTCGTGTTTTTTTATCCACCAAGCTAGCTAGCAATTAAGCTAACTGTCTATAATAATCTTATAGTTAATAGACCATATTCTGTATTAAATAATAAAATAAGATATTGAAGTTTATTCTTTTTTAATCTGTGTGTCAGATGTTCAGGTAAAACGTTACATCCATGAAGGAGAGTGAGTTCTCTGTTTTCTTCAGTAAAGCAAAAAACTAAACTTTGGAGTTGAAATACTTACTCATTATTATGCAAGAACATTGTTTATTAAAGATCCTTATAAAGACTTTATTCCAATTTATTTTAATTCACTTTTTCATTAAATATATGTATATATCATATTTGATATATCAAAAGGTTCTGTTCTTTAAAACTCCTTCAGCTCTACACACTGACCAATCAGGTGACGGGGGCGTGGTTTCAGGTGAAAGTAAATGTAATAAATGAATGAATAAAAGAGAACGTGAGGTTAGTTAGATTGATACTCAGGCTGTTCGTAGCTCTAATACGACACTTAAATAAAAAGCCCATCATTAAATTTTAATGTGATTAGGACTGAGTTTCATCGACGTTAGCTGTGTTTGGATCAGTGTGGTTCCTCTCTCTCTCTCCCTCGCTCTGATGCAGCGGTTACTGATGGTCCAGCTGTTCACAATGAGGGCTGACATGTCGGGAAATGTGATTAGTGCGAGGCCTGGGGACCCGTTACACAAAAACCAGAGACTCCGTAGATGGAAATGAGAATTGAGGCGTATGGGACGTGTAGAATTAAGTTAATGTTCAGCAGACTTCATAAAACTCAAACACATTCATCTGAGCAACGCTGCTGTGACTTCCTGCAAAAACACTTCAGTCTAAAGAACAGTGACGCTGCTCTAAAGAGAACCTTATATTCTACAGTATGTGCAGTGTTCTGTAGTGAAGACTTACTGATTTCAAACACATTCATTCATAGATACTGTATACACACACACACACAAACACACCATCCGTATATATGTTTTGGGGTTCGAATCCTCGTCAGGATAAGCCTCCAGTAAGGGTCCCCAGGCTTAGACCCCTAATGTTACACAAGCCTACTTTGAAACATGAGCGAGAAAAATATAACAAAAGCCATATCGGCTCGGACATTGCCAGGATTAACAAGGTCTGTGTCAGGTGCTGGGGAACCAGGACATGCTGATGAAAAGTGGGCTACTGGAATAAGATGTACACGGACAAGGCCTTATAATAATATTATATAGAATAATACTGAACTGATGGAATGCTATTATGACAGCAGGCTCAAGCAGTGAGGACATATGCAATGTATGTGGGAGCTATGGATGAGCAGAGGACCAACATCCACACGGACTAAGAAGCAGATGGTAGCCTAGTGCTACTAATAAGTGGACCCTGATACAGGACAGCAGTATTAAGCAGATGATATCCCACAACTAGTCATAGTTGTGGCCAGACTAAGCACAGTCAACCCCCAGATACAACTCAGCAGGCTCACTGACAAAATTCCATCAGAAGAGATACTTGCAGATCTCTTAACACAGCTCTACTCATTACCCCCACTGAGACCAATTAACTTGTATATGCCACTGCAACAACAATCCTGGAGATACTTGGGTATAAGATCAAAAATGCAACAAGCTGAAAGTGCCCTCCACGGAGAAGAAGCTTGGAAGCCAAGGTCAAGAAAGCCCAGAGGGATGTCAGGCAGCTAACAGAGGTGCAGAAGGGTATCATGAGAGAGACGTCCTGGATGGATAAGAAGTACATAAGTGAGGCTCTAGAGACTGCCAAACAAAGACTCACAGCTCTGGCTAGTAGGCTGAAGAGATACACCAGAAAAGCAGAGGCCAAGAGAATAAATGGCCTGTTCTCCAAAGACCCATCTAGGGAGTACTCCCAGCTGCAAGGGAACAACAGCACAAGGACAGACCCACCCAGAGCTGAGAGTGAGCAATACTGGAAGCACATATAGGAGAATGAGGCATCACACAACACCAGTGCTAATTGGCTGGTGGATCTAAGAGCGGACCTCAGCAACCTCCCAGAATAAGGACCAGTCATCATCATTATCACAAAGGCAGACATCCAACAAGAAGTCTCAGGTATGAAGAGCTGGACAGCACCAGGCCCTGACATGATCCACACCCACTGGCTACAGAAGCTAACATGGCTCCATGGTCACCTGGCAGCACAAATGAGCGAGCTGCTAACACAGGGAGGACCATCGTGATCATGAAGAATCCCCACAATGGTACACCTTCAAACTACCGGCCAATAACCTGCCTCTCAACAACATGTTATCCAGAGTGACTTACAATAGTGCTTTGAAGTCTATCAAAAATACATTCTGATATTGGCTCACTAGGTCACAAAC
>JAKKZL010000030.1:332828-343121 GCA_037576815.1 Pangasius larnaudii
ATATATATATATATATATATATGTATATATATATATATACACACACACACACAGACACACACATACGTACATACATACATAAACACACACACAGCAGCAGCAGCAGCAGCTCACATGTCATGATGTGTGGAATTACAGCTGAGTGCTAAACAATAGCCGTGGAAGCACTGTTATCACAGAGTGACTACACACTGTCCCGGCTGTTTAAAGAGCTAAATAAATGTCGTGCTACTATAGCAACCATGTCAGCAAGGTAACCATGACACAGCCAAACACTGTGGGTCACTTCGATGTCCAAATCCTCACTGGTGTTTGTAAAACAAACATATTGCTGCAGATTTAATGTTGTTTAAGCTGTTAGGTGTGTCTCTGTAGCTGTGTGTGTGTGTGTGTGTGTGTGTGTGTGTGTGTGTGTGAAGTATGAGAAATAACGCAAACACCACTGAACCCTTTCCAGTCTCTATCAAATGCTGGCTCAGAGTTTTTATCTTAGCCTTACATTTGAACCGTCAGTGTTAAAGTAGACTTTATACCTTTAGGACACCTTCAGATAATTTCCTGTCAAATCAGTACACACAATAAAATAAATTGAAGGAATTGAAATAAATTTCTGAACTCTACAGCATGACATTTAAGTGGCTGATTATATATGTTTGGCTGTTTGTGTCAAATTTCTGTATTAATCTGATTTGGGGGTGGAGCTACGTATGAGCTCAGTTTGTGTTGTCACCAAATAATACTAGTGATATTAGGCTATCACAGACAGCAGGAGAACATGGGGGAATTTACTATTTTGCATATTTATGTATATTCATAGACCTTGGTGTTTTAACGATGCCTGCTGTCATTCATTTTTGGGGCATTGAAGCATTTATTATTGACTGATTTATTTGTTTGTCTATTCTCCATGGATTGTTTTTAATAAAGATTATATAGAGATATTTTGAACATGATGGATGATGATGGATGCTCTATTTGGTGTTTATGTGTTTTAATTATTCATTTAATCTTTGGAATTGCCGAAATCCGTGTGCTAAATCTAGGTCATGCTGTTACAGTTAGGAATTTCCTCAATCACGAGAGACCTGAAAAAAAACTGTGATGGCCCAGAAACAATAAAACACAGACCTGTTTCTCAACAAAGTCTCAAAACCTGGACTCCTGATTAAAGCCAAGCAGAGAACGGCTTTTAGAGCATTCCCAGACATGGATTAAAGTTTGAAAGTGAGAGAGAACACACACACACACACATACATACACACACACACACACACACACACACACACACACACACACGTCTGTTTGCTGTTCACACGTTGCACTGTGCATGAATTATTTTATTCTGATCTAAACAATAATGTTATGTCGTACTCTGACTTTATGTACCATTAAAACCCCTGGATTAGGTCCAAAACAAGACACAACTTTTACATAAGCACAATTTTCATGTCAGATAATATACATTGGCATTATTAAATTATATATTATTATACAATATTATTATAGATATTATAGATTAGAATAAAATATTGATGTGAATAACTGCAGTTTAGCTCAGGAGGATTTATCCAGCACGTACACACTCACCTCATCTTTGCTCTCCTTGAAGGAACCTCTGCATGTTCCTAGTCGAGGATTACGGCTGGCGCTCTGCGTCCGCGCCTCCTCCTGCTGGCCAAACAGCTCTTCCACACTCCTTACGTCAATCTGGTAGTGCTGCTGTCTCACGGCCAGCGTCCATATGTTGGGTTTGCCACGGACCTTCTCCTCCGGAATGGGTTTCCAGTAGAAGCTACGGACTCGGCGTTTCTTGCGTGAGCCGTGTGGAGGAGCGGGTGTGGTCGGGGCCTGGGGTGGAGGTGGAGGAGGCAGGGGTGGAGGTGGAGGAGCAGCTGGAGGTTTAGTCAAAATGTTCAGGTGAGATCTTTGTTCATGTTTGAGGTCTGGTTCACAGGATGCAGAAGGTTCTGGAGAGGAAGGACGTTCAGGTACAAGGCTTTCATTTGTCGGGCCAATCGATGCTTGCCCACTGGCCATGGTGGGGGTCACGGGGTCACGGGGTCACAGAGGGCGTCGGCGCCCAGGCCAGTCCCGAATGGCCAGCGTGTGGGCGGGGTTTAAAGTAGCCCTAAGTGATTTGGTTTTGTGAGCTAACTGAATAAATGCAACATGATCTTCCATTTATAAAATTTAAATCTAAAAAAAATCTAAATAAAATTATAATTTAATATAATATAATCTATCCAGAATAAGAAGTTGTTTTTATGCAGAATATAAATGAGATATGATGCATGATCTAAACCGTTCATCCAAGCTTTATGGTCCTGCTCTTCTCCTCAGGAATCAGTTCTTCCACATGTCCGTCTGTCCTCACTGCTGCTGCTGTGTCCAGTAATGCTCTGCTGCTGCTTCAAGGCTTTAGGGTCAGCACTGAAGAGGTCAAAGGTCAGCATTGTAGCGCTGCAGGTGGGTCAAAAGCAGATACAGAAATAATTATTATTATGTTTCAAACATATGAGAGAACCAAGATGTTCAACGTTAGAGAAAAGAGACGTGGCTGTGTGTCGAGGCAAAGAACAAAGCAGAAACACTGACATGTCAACACACACACCAAACATTTCACTTTCTGTTTTACAAATTTCAGAAATCACTGTGCCTTTATAGAATAAAAGAATCAGACTGCAGAGAGAAAGCCAGCTGGTCATCTGACATGGTTTATATAACCAATAATTCCCCATTAATCTTTCTGTTTGTTCAACACAGTGATAATAATTTAAATCTGTAAATGTGGTGCACTTCGACCCTCTGATACGTACGCTGCACATAAATCCTGATTTCCTGGAGATTTTTAAATATGCTTTTGTTTTCTGGGTTTGAAATTCTGGTAAAAGAAATACATAGAAAAGGATGCAACTCGAATGACATGTAAAGAACACACACAGAGTATGACACAGCCAACGTTTATGTAATTTGGATATAGGCACCTATGTTCACATTCCTCATTTGAATATGCAAATAAGCCACGTCACAAAGGCCTCTGTTTACAGACAGGGTTGTCAGGGAGACAAGACACTGACCAATCAGCATGCAGAGATCCATGTATGGTTGGATCCCACAGAGAAACTGAAAACACTATAACATGATGACCAAACTGCCCATCGTGTCTTTATCTGAGGACATCAGGTGTCTCTGAAGTAAGTGGAGGAAGAAGATATATATCAGTTCAATCATTTAATAATCATGTTTTAGTAATGACCTCAGAATATCACAATATTTAAACTTTAATTTCTGCCCTAATCAGCTGAGTCAGAGTGCTGCTCTCACCTGCCTCCATTACAGCTTTTGCGTCAGAGACAATGACACGTCCAAGGCTTTAATAGTACAGCATGGGTTTCTCCTTACACACACACACACACACACACACACACACACACACACACACACACTCTGTGTGTTATCAGCCAGCAGCAGGACCTGACAGATATAGGTTTGTCCCACCCAAACACACCACAGCAACAGTAAACTAATCCATATTTATAATAAAAACATCCACTGCACATCGAAAGCTCCAGTGTCCTGCAGGTATCTGACTGTGTTCTCAATGACAGTAAACACTTTCCTTCTGTCTGATCTTCACACAGCCACATGTTTTCTTCCTGTTCATCTCTGTGAAACACACACTCATCCACCAGCTTATTAGACTCAACTCACACTCCTCACACAGAACACACAGAGATATCATATCAGAGATGAGCAGAGCTTCTGCAAATTCATCCTGGCTGCTCACTCGATCCTGCAGCTTTTTACTTATTAAAGTCTCCGATGTAACATAAAGCCTCCGCCTCTGTCCTGCTCCAGAGAAATTATTATTAATTTATAGACATAAAAGGATAAATCTCACTTTTACTATAAACCTGACCTTCAAACTACTACAAACTACTAAAATACACCGCTGGGCCATAAAAAAGTCTCTGTTTAGTAATAATAGGCGAATCCGTAAGAGTCTGTGAGTGGATCATTATTAGATTATAATGTTACTAGCACGTTATATGTTTGGCATCAGTTCTTTTAATCTTAAAAGATGAAGTGTGTAGCTTTTAGTTCGTTAATAACCATGTAGAAAGACGTATCATGGTCATGTTCCAGGACGCCACTGCCAAGATTCATCAGGGTTAAAGTTGTGAAAGAAGGTTCAGAGAGCATGAAGAATCATTTCACACATGAATCGGCTCCTCTGAGTCCTGAGCTTAACCTCAGTGAAGGTCTTTGGGACGTGCTGGAGGAGACTTTACACAGTGCTCACCTCCTTCACTGTCAGCGCGAGATCCTGACCAAAAACTGATGCACCGCTTGATGGACGTTGTGACGTCACCCTGGAACATGGCCATGATACATCTTTCTACATGGTTATTAAAGAACTAAAAGCTACACACTTCATCTTTTAAGATTAAAAGAACTGATGCCAAACATATAACATGCTAGTAACATTATAATCTAATAATGATCCACTCACAGACTCTTATGGATTCGCCTATTATTACTAAACAGAGACTTTTTTTATTTACAGATTGCTTGGATTGTAATGTCTAAGTACATGATGTATTTTCATGTGTATCTGAGACTTTATCACAGAGGAATGGGTTAACACTCTCACTCACACACACACACACACACACACACACTCTCTCTCTCTCTCACACACACACATACACACACACTCCTGTACCCAGCATCGTCTTTGCTGCAATGTCACACACGTGATGCAGAAGTAGTTCACGTGTCCAATTTAGATGAAATAAAATGAGATCGTTAGAGTTTATTCTATAGCACTTTATATCAGAGTTACAACAGGTTATAAAGCAGCTGATATACTCTCCAGTATGGATGCACTGATGTGGGAGTTAATTAATCCCAGTATTCCATATTCATCATGTATGTACCTGGGTCAATCCATGTGAATTCACTGGAGGCCTCCCGAATGACTGTCTCAGATGTGCGTCATACTTTCTAGAAATAACATCACTATTCCCAATAATTAATGTGCAAAATTTCAGGTTTGTATCTGAATTTATTTCTGAGATATTAAAACAGATCAAAAAGGGGGCTTTTAAAGATTAATCTTCACTTATTCTGTCAGATTGGTCAAAAAGTGTTGATTAATATTCTGTGTAATGAAGTGATGAAGATGTAAAAATGATACATCTATCAAACACGATGAGAAACACTTTAGTATCTCTTGCACACTTCATCTTACACACACACACTTCTATCACACACACTTTCTCCAGCGCACGCCTGTTCTCCAGAACGTGCTTGGTTCTGTTGATGTGCTCTGTATATCAGTGAGCTCAGAGTGAACAACAGAAATGCAGATTTGATCTGAGCTCCAGTGGAAATGGGAATTACAGTGTGTGTGGAAATGGGAACGTGATTATCATTTAATTAAAGCTACCACTTCTCCTTTCACATACTCCTGAGGTGAAAACAACACCAACACACACAGTAATCATTTGCATTCGAGAGCTATGTGTGCTGTTGCTAGCTGACGCAGGAAAAGACAGGAACTGAGCCACAATAAACTTTTGTAAATAATAACATAATATGATAACACATAACCGCACTCACCCAAATAAATTATTTTAATGTGTGTGATAATAATAATAATAATAATAATAATAATAATAATAATAATAATAATAATAATATGTCCATTAACCAACTGTTAAAATCTTTGTATGTTTATATTGTATTTGATAGTGCTAATAAAGCTAACAAGTTAAATTTAATGAAACAAGAGAGACAAAGTTAATAAAGATTAAAGAAACATGAAGAGCACAACGTGATAATAAACGTTATAATGCGTTTTAGTCTCAACGCTTGTCAGATTTAATGCTCTGTTACTGTGATCAACTGCTCTGTCTTTTGTAATCACTTTGAATCAGCGCTTTGTTCCAGCTCTGTGCTCCACACCATTGCAAAGTGGACCACACAGAACTCCAGGAACAGAACGCACAGAACGCCAGGAACAGAACGCACAGAACGCCAGGAACAGAACGCACAGAACTCCAGGAACAGAACGCACAGAACTCCAGGAACAGAACGCACAGAACTCCAGGAACAGAACTCATAATCAATATGCATAAGAGCAGAAAAATCAACAGACCAATCAAAAGCCGGATCACAGCTCACACAAAACCTCACACAGAACCTCACACAGAACCTCCTGCTAATGACAAATTAGCCTGAGAGGAAGATCCACTGCCAAAATATTCATATCACTCACATTTGATTTAATAAATAAGGTATAAATAAGCAGACGAGTTTCTGTTCTGCCATAATTCTGTTTTAACAATGAGCCGAGATTCATATGTAAGTCTTTAATTACAATCTGTAACACGTGCGCGCAAACACACAATCATACGCACTCAAACACAGAGTCACACACACTTTATTCATTCATTAAAGAGGCATTTTTATCCTCAGTGTGTTCAAATGAAAGTGCAGTGAGAGCTGATCATCAAGGTTAAAAGACACAGGAGTACTGCCTCTGCTAAACTATTGTTAAAGAATTAAAAATGCTATCAAATACCATTCCAGAATATTTAAAAAGGGATAAAGTAGCAGCTTTATTCTGAATAAACACAATTGAAACTATCAGCGCTCCTATACTAACACTAAGAAGAAGCATTACTGCTCTGAGTAATAGCACACGGATCGAGTTTCTTCTTAACCCTGAGGTGATTATTAGCTTTTCATTGTCAAACAAGAGAACAACTAAATGCTGTTTACATGAGCCGAGTTGTCCTGGTACACAGCCACATGGGATGACCTCGTCACACTGCCATGACACCAAACACTAAAGAACGCAGGAGCATTCAGGAGCATTACTATAGTGAAGGCACCGACTCAGAGCAGCTGATGTTTACGTGTTAAAATCAGAGATGAACTCCGTCCCTGAGAGCATCATTACACAGAGCTGTGGGAGCTGAGGAACTCTGAACAGCTTAATCACCACTGAGAGCCATAAGTTTGATCACATGATATACCTTCTGACCATTACTGAGCGTGTAATGTCCTCTGAAGTAAAGACCTCCACCCCACCACCACGCTGGCCCCCCACCACCCCCACCACCCCATCACCCCCACCACCACCACGCTGGCCCCCCATCACCCCCACCACCCCATCACCCCCACCCTCCATCACCACGCTGGCCCCCCATCACCACACTGAAATCAAGAAATGTTCTCTCTCTCAAAAATAATAAATAAGAACAGAGCCATACATTTCTGCAATTAAAAAAATATTTAAAAAACAGATTCCACAATTAAAAACCAGCAGCTTTTAAACTTGACATTCACAATCACTCATCAGGCGACTGAATCAAAGTTTGGGATTTTGAGGACCAAATGGCTTCTCCCAATAAAAGGTTGGGTTACCATGGTGATGTGGCAACAAAACTACCACCCCACCCCCTTTTGCCCCGACCCCTTCAAAAACTTTCCCAAAGCTTTGTTCTTGAAGTCTTGAATGGATTTTCTCTGATTCATCACAGCATGTGGAATGAGGATCCTAATCTAAAGCACAAAAGCTCTGAGACAATAAAGCCTGCAGTTACTTCGACGAAAAGCCTGCGGGGCTGGAAAGAACACCCAATATACTGAATATCTTAAACATCTTAACAATTAAACACACAATCCAGTACATGATCCAGAAGTGTCAAAGACATCCATAAAGGAAGAACATGCCAGAATGATCTGAGATTTTAGCCACAACCTCAAGAATAGCAAGTCCAGGCTACATTTCCTTAAACATGAATTCGGCAGAGTTCTGAAACCGGCTTCCTGACAGACGAGATGCATGTTCTTGTCCATCACACAGAGAAGTTGCTCAGAACTTCTTCAGGAGTGAACCATGATAGTGTGGATTATTATTTATTAATTATATATTATTCATGTACTATTTATTACAACATCAGCAGCTGGATGAAGTCCGAAGTAAACAGAAGCTTATTAAAATGCTCAGATTCAAACAGAAGTCATAAAACTCACTAGTCAAAAGGACAACAGCAACTACTGACGTTCTCACAGCCAGAACATGGAATGATCATCACTAGTGATGTCACTCAGCCGCACTTCCACTTATTTACTGAAGAAAACAAAACGCCACAAAACAATAAATCAGTCCAGATGGCCACAGAACTGAGAATCGCACATCTCTGATTTAAACAAGTGAAGATAATGTGGTCATAATTATTTATATTTAACACAGTCTTAAGAGAAGGTATGAACTGTATGAACACTAGCACCGCCCCAATCATAACTCCGCCCCAACTCTAATTTTGACCTTTGCAACTGAGTTACCTGAATTGTTTGGATGCTTGAGGACAAGATTGTGTTAAAATATTTCTGTTGTTTGGTGATTGTTGGTTACAGACTTTAAGGCCAAACACAAATATAAATGTGAAGTATAATTATAAATATTTTCTAATTAAAGATACAATTCTGAAATTAAAATGTAATCATTGTTTTAAGTCAAATGTAATGTGCTCCATTACATGTGCCATTACTGTGCCAAAACCCTGATGTTAAAGCCCTTTTCAGGTTTAAAGCGTAATAATAACCAGTAATGCTGAGTAACAGGCCATGTGTTAAAGATTCATCTCACAGGTCAGAAATGATGCTAAATTTACTGCAACATCACACTGAAATAGTGACACTGACTCTTTTAAGCGCATTCACACTCCCAGTGGAGTCTATTTCTGTGGTGTTTTATAGAAATGTGATATAATATTTTATCCAAATCTATATACTCACAGAGAGAAACATCTACAGGATGTGATTAATGAAGCATCCTGCTCACATTAACAGTGTGAACACTCATCAAGCCTTCATTAAAAGCTGAGAGATTATTAATAAACAGAAAGATGCAGAAATGACCGCAATGACATGAAGTGTATTAGAGGCGCGAGGACACATAAATAAATAAATAAAGCATTTATGATTTGTAAGTAACTGTAAGGCATTTAAACAGTGTGTGTGTTCATGAAGAGACTCGTTATTGCTGGACAGGAAGAATAGACAGCGGATAAAACACACGCGCGAGACTGAATTAAATCTGATTTAAGCTTCATATATGAGCAAGAAAAGTAATAAAGACTTACCGAGTGAATGTGTGAACATAACGCGTTATAATCCTTTATTTCACGCGCACAGGTGAGGAATCGGTTCAGCCGGTACCGGAGCTGCCCATCCTCATCACACTGCGGAGAGCGCGAGCCGCCGCAAACTAGACTCTGCGCATGCGCAAATCTCACAAAACTCGCAGGTGTGACCCCACTCAGGCCCCGCCCACCGGCCACACTCACGCGCTACTTCTCTCCCTGCTCCCTGTGTAGGTGCCCTACCTAGGGTATGACAGAATGTCGGTGTAGAGACAATAACCTGCACGTGACACCGACGTTTATATATAAAGTCTGTGTTTTGGTGAAGGAGCCGTTTAAATGATCAACACAGACTTCCAATCATCCACAGCTTCCTGAAATCCTCCATCACTGTCTGGTACAGCAATAACACACACACACACACACACACACACATACACACCCTGAACAGACTGTACACAAATCCTCAGGAATAATCGGATATGTTTATCCACCAATGCACTCACATTCATCCAGAAAAGAGCCTCCTGACTCCTCCCACCACGCACACGTCATATTTCAGCCCCTCCCACCAGGCTACAGACGACTAAATCAGGCTTCACTCCAATTTCTGTTTCTTTCCTTCCTCAGTGAAAGCGAACTGAGCTGCAAAATCCGCACTGCTGCCGCCAGTCACTGCTTTTAATCCATCTGCAATTTTCCCACATTTACTCTTCAGCTACATTTGCACTGACTCAGCAATAATGCACATTTCATTCATTCACGGGAGGTTGTGTTGTCCGGTACTTCGTTGTGTAGTGTGGTGTTGATTGTTTAGCGGTACTGAGCTCAATTACCACCAAGTGGATCAGCGCCCTCTGTAGGACAGACTCGGAATGTTTCTGTCCTTCACTTCATTAATGTCAGACTGCTTTCACCTGTCTGTCTCTCTGTCTCTCTCCCTCTGTCTCTCTCTCTATCTGTCTCTCTCTCCCTCCCTCTGTCTGTCTCTCTCCCTCTGTCTGTCTCTTTCTCCCTCTGTCTCTCTCTCTATCTGTCTCTCTCTCCCTCCCTCTGTCTGTCTCTTTCTCCCTCTGTCTCTCTCTCTATCTGTCTCTCTCTCCCTCCCTCTGTCTGTCTCTTTCTCCCTCTG
>JAKKZL010000030.1:344071-357266 GCA_037576815.1 Pangasius larnaudii
TTCCTAAATGGTAAATGCCATATTTTTGTGGAACCTCTTAAAATAAAGCTGAAAGTCTACACTTCCATCACATCCTGATTGTTTTATTTCAAATCCATTGTGGTGGAGCATAAAGGCAAAAATCACAAAAACTCTGTCATTGTCCAAATACTTCTGGACCTGACTGCCGTTTGTTGTACAGGACTTTTTGTTCTTGTTTTTTTTTAATTTATATTACTAAAAAGGTTAGAGAAGTGGTTTACCCAGACATCTCCATTCTGGATGGCTAGTTCTTCATTATGAGATTTATTTGGTAAGTTCCACTGTTCCCAGAGGTGATTTGATTCTAAAGATTGTTCAGTTTCTTTTAGCTGATCTTCTACATTTTGTTCTTTTTTCTTCCTTATAGTATTCCTATATCTGTAATAAAGATACTGGATATTCTCATTTTCTGGGTCTCTGTGTTTCTGGTTTGATAAAATTCTCACTTCCTTTAAAAGATGTTTGCATTCGTTGTCAAACCATTTCTCATTGGTATGGTGCCTATTTGTTTTTATTATATATTATATATATTCATATATAATATATAAATAATACAGACAGTTGCAGATACGTCAAATATTGTGTTCAGTCTGTGTGCTGCTAGATTGACATTTTCATTGCTAGGCACAAATGAAGTGGCAAAGAATTTATCTAATAGCATCTGAATTTTTAGTTGGCCAATTATACTTCGGTATGTATCTTTACTATGTTGTTTCCATCAATATGTTTCTGAGGGGGTGAAATTGGTTTAGTTTTGAAGCCTGTTGGTTGGGTATTACTCTGTTTAGGTAGAGAGTGATTTTACTATGGTCTAATGATGGGGTTAGTGGGCTGACTGAACGCTCTGAGAGAGTTTGGGTTTAGGTCTGTAATAAAGTAGTCTACTGTACTGCTGCCAACTGATGAGCTATAAGTGTATCTACTGTAAGAATCCCCTCGTAACCTGCCATTAACAGTTGACCTGCCACCTGTCTTCAATTTCTGTTTGTTATTTTGTCATAATTTTTGTCTTGCTGTGTGTATAGGTGGGGTGAATGCGTCTCATCCAGGCAGGTGTTTGTCCCCCTGACAGTTGAGTGTGTCAGGATCTTCACCTGTTCTGGTGTTTAAGTCTCCACAGATCTGTACACAGCCCTGTGACTGGAAGTGATTTATCTCTTCTTCTAATATGGAGAAACTGTCTTCATTAAAGTGGGATCCCCCCTCTCCCCCACCCCTATGTTTTTAAAGAGAAAAAAAAATCACCTCAGTTTTACAAACAAAAAGGTTTAATTATTCTCCTCCTAAAGTCATCCACAGCTTTTAGAGGACTCTTTAACTGTTTAAATTACCATCATCACTCAAAAATGCCCACAGCAAAATATGTATATATTCAAAAATATGTAAAATACAGGAAATTACAAATATAGATAGATAGATAGATAGATAGATAGATAGATAGATATACAGGCCTCATACACAGGGATCAGTTTTAGGGTCACAGTCACTCTATAAATGTGCATCTATGTAGCTGATACAGAAAGTTTACTGGATAGTAAAATTCTGCAGCGTTTACAGTCGAGTCTAAAAGTCCACTGGCAAAAACATTTTTTTTTAATCAGTAGGGCAAAATGTTTTATCTATCTTAACAATTTTCTATCATTCTTTACACGTGTAAATCCAAAAGTTAAAATAAAAATCACAAGGCAACTAAAAAAAAACTGTAATAACAGTCAGTTTCAGCCATCAGTCTGTATGAGATGTGTGTTAGAAATAAAAAATGTAATAAAATATAAATGTATATATTTATGCTGTCAGCATAACTGGACATTTAATCAGTTATCAACCTATTTGTTGTTGGCAGAATAAAATCAGTTCTTGTTCACTCAGACTTTTGGACTTGACTAGAAGATTTTTAATGAAAAGATTTATTTTTTAGTTTCTGAGCTTTGAGATTTGCAACAAAATTGGAAAAAATATAGATTGATTATTACAGATATCAGCAAGCAAGTGTGAAACAAAAATACAAAACATTTACGTTGCAGCACATTAAAAAGAGAAGTCACAAAAATCTCCAGCGTATTTCAGACAGACGCAGGAGAAGCTCATCATTCCAGCTTTCATGTCAGAAAGAGTTTGGTTTATATCAAATACAAAACAGTTCTGAAACAGTTTATAATCTGGAATGCAGCTAAAGAGCATGAGTGTTTATAAAAAAAAGTGATTTATAATAAGGAGTGAAAAAGAAACTGCAGGTCCTTTTAGTTACGCATTATTAATGTACACATATACACATTTACACATGAACTGGTGTGTGTGTGTGTGTTTGTGTTGGTCCACAGCATAGCAGTGTAACATATCTCTGTTTTTTTTTCCCCTAAATGTTTGCTGGAGAGAGAAAAGGCACATTATTGAAGTGAAAGTGATAGCTTCTGACAACATTCATTTTAACTCATCAATATTAAATATAAAGTGTTTTAAATCCAAACATTAAGATTTGCCCTCCTCACTGCTTAATAAAAACACATCAAACTCTTATATTTCCAAAATGGACAGAAAAAAAAAATCCCAAAACACCCAACTGGTCCAGGACCTAGTGACTCTGGAAACTGCAATTTTTCCAGTTGAAATGATGGAGAAATCACTCCAAGTTTATAAGGAAGGCAAAAGAACCAGAGCAGGAAAAAGGCTCTGCACAGAGCTGGACTTTTTTTTTTTTTTTTTTTTTTTTAAGACCCTTTGGTTCAATACATTTTTTTGTGTTTTTATAAAAAGATCTGATTTGTCATAAATGTTTTAGGACGTTATTAAAGTCTACGTCTAATTTTCTCCCACATGAGAACAACACTCTTCTCCCAGATAAAACACTCACTTAAAAACCCAACTGTGGAACTGAGAGAGAAATTATTTGTTCTTAGGTTTTCTTTTTCCTGACAAACTCAACTTTAAATTTGTTAACAGCATTAGTGTCCTTGAGTGGAAAAACAGAAAAACGGCAAGAAGACAGAGTATTTTTGAGATTTTTAGTATTTGAGGAGTGCATGAACTTCCTGCTTCCTCTCTGGAACAATCACTTGCAGGACCTTTGAGGGGGTTTAGTTTAGGACTCAGTGTTCCTCTAACCAGGAGGGCGTGTCTGCGCCGGGCATTTTCAGTTTGATGTGGAACTGTCTGAGCGTCTGCTCCAGGTGCTGTTGGTTTCCAGCAAAATATGCAGCGATGGCATTGTGGAAGAGGATCAGCTGATTGTGGAGAACCTTCACCTGCAGAACATTAGTTATTCATTTATTATATTAAACACACACTGCAACGCCCAACGCTGAACCACACGAGCTATGCCAAAAACCATGATTCTGAGTGAAGATCCAACGGTGCAGAATCAGTTTTAGGGGGAAAAAAAATCTTGTAAAATGTTTTCTTGTGCACTAGTGATCACCTTATTCTCCTCCAGGAATTTGAGTTTAATGGAGA
This sequence comes from Pangasius larnaudii, assembly GCA_037576815.1. NCBI lineage: Eukaryota > Metazoa > Chordata > Actinopteri > Siluriformes > Pangasiidae > Pangasius > Pangasius larnaudii. Next base: position 347,543 of record JAKKZL010000030.1, read on the forward strand.
CGTCATTGCGCATCTTCTCGTATTTTTCGCGGTGGATCTGGAACTGGATCTGAGACTGCTCGATTTTGGGCAGTGTGGTGGTGTCGCGCGGGCCGAGATTCAGTTCCTCCAGATCCGTACGATACGCATCATATTCAATCCTGCAGCAGAGAGAAAGAGACACAGTTCCATTTCAGTGTTTTTACAGAAATATTTGAGTTTTATTTTCTCTTTCTACAGCATGCTCTCTTAGAACCACAGTGGATTTATGTGTTTTCACTTTCCACATCCCAAAACCTGCAGCTTCTTGGCAGGCAGTGAAGAGTGATGATGCGCTTATTCTGAACTATTTATAAAGCAAAGCAAACTGAAGAACTTTCCAGAAGGCCACCAAAGTCGTACCTAGCTGCTTCATACTGTTTGATGTTGATCATGGTGTCCTCGATGGTTTTGTCCAGCAGGGTGTTAACACTGGCGATGAAGAAGTTGATGGCTCCTAAAAGAGTCTCACCGTTCTTAGACAGGAGCTTCTGAGTGTCAGCGTTGTAGCCAAACTCCTCCTAAACCAAGAAGATTTATAAAAAAATACAATAAAATAAAAAAACAGAAAAAAAACAAACCACGTACAGTCATTCTATTTTTGAGCCACCCACACACACACACACACACACACACACACACACACACACACACACACACACACACACACACACACACACACACACACATTGTTAAATGCCATGGGTTTATTTGTTTTTGTTTGTTTGCTTATAATTTAACATCATGCCAGCTACCATGGCTATTTTCATGGCAAGACGCCTAAATCTAAAACTAAATCTGACCTTGCCATGGCCTTTAAATTATAGAATTTGAATATAGAACAATTGTGAGCTGGTAGTAACCTTTTTTCCATTTATGAAGTTTAACAATTTTGGCAGAATGTGATATTAAATATGTATTTTAATGGAAATAGTGCACATCTGTAAACACAACAGCATGATGTTATTCTTTTGTACAGCAGCAACATTACAGCATAAACTTTATAAACTCTACATCATCTCACACAACAGCAGCTACACAACAGTTCCAACCTGAACACACACACGGATTTGAGATAAACCAAGTCTTCTGCTCTGCAACACCTCTGTAAACCTTAACCCTCTGTAAATAAACTAAAGCTAAAATTTATTTTCCAGATGTGAAACTGCTCCATTGATGAACGTGAAACTTTACTTCAGAGTAATAAAATCCTTGGTGTGACAGTGGTGTTTTTAGTCTCTTAACCCTGTCATCAGGAGGATGTCTGCATGCGACGAGGCTGCGTGTGTCTAATTTGCATAAATGAGTGTTGTTTAATTGAGATGAAGACATTTTTGGCTCACGTGCAGCTCAGGTGTTTTGAGACTAAGGTCAGCAAAGGCGTCGCCCAGTTGACGCTGCGTCTGCATCATCTGTGCGAGCTGATTGGCCAGCGTCTGCGCCAGCTTCACCACCTGCTCGTATTTACGCTTATTATCACGCAGCATATCGATACGAGCCTCCAGTTCCAGATCCACGGTCCGTGAGCCGCGACCCAGCTTCTCCGATAGGATCTGCTTAGTGCACTGTGGGAAAGCGAGGAGAAAACGTGGTCAAGAGCTGCACTCATGTACGGACTCTCTGTCACTGAAACACTGACTCACTGAATCACTGATCCATTCATAGAGTGACTGAATCACTCACTTATGCATCACGCACTCACTAAATCAATCACTGAAGCACTCACTTTGTATGTGTTAATGCTCCACTTCCTGACCAACTCAAGTTTTTCCATCGCCGGGTTTTTCATGTCATCAGCGAGGACCACAGCACCACTGTTAGACTGTTCTTTCACAAATCCTGATTGAAACAACACACAATCTTCAAGTTAAAAATACACTGATTTATAATAGTTACTTACACATTTAAACCCAGCGTGCTGTTAGTGAGAGCACAGAACAGCTTCAAAGCGTCAGATTCTACACGTCTGTGGAACTGCAGGTTTAGAGAGCCTTTCTTCTAAAAGGTCTTCTGTTAGTCAGTGTAGTGATGATAATATAATACAAAGTAATATAATATAATAAAGGCCACACCTGTGCAGCCCAAGTACATTTCCTCTTCCTTCCTATAAATAAAAATCACTCTGATGGAAGCTTGTGTGCTCTGCTCTGGACTTCACTGTAGATATAACTGTAAATATAGAAGTCTGTCCTGTATGTCCATGTCTACAGGCTTCTTATATTAAAGCAGGCCATTTAAAATTTAAAAAATTGTGGTTCTTTATTCATGATGTTATACAGCTAAAACTACGATTTAATCCATTGTGAGCTGGACACTGCTGAGCAAAACAAGACTCAGCCAGTGTAACACACCTGAAGAGACAATACAATTTACCACTGTGTAAATACCTGTCACAAAATCTGCATGTTTCCCAGAGCACCATGAAACGGTGAAGCTGAAACAGTAAAAAACACTCTGCAGGTTCAGAAAGTTCAGAACCCCAAAAGAGGGGAGACCCAGTGAGAGGACTAACAGCGTCCTGGAAAAGAAATGTGCAAGCAACAAGACTATTTAACAAGCTGACTGCATTCCTGAGATCAGAGAAACATGTATCAAGAGTCACGGATTAAATCCTTTAAATGCAGAGAAGAGCAGAGAAGCTGAAATCTGAAAAGAAGAAGAAAACTTCAACCTGCAGAAAGCAGCAGCAGGAAATCATCAGCTTCAAGATCCTGTATTAATCCACACACAAGGCAGAAAACATTTGAAAAGCTATTCAATAAAAATAAAAGCACATGACTCATTTATACTATTTTTAGTTTATTTATGATGATATGCTCTTCAGTCTATAGAGATTTTTAAATTGGAAATATCAATGCTTGGTTTCAGTTATTAGATTTGTTCCTCATTAAAGAACATGACATTCACATGCATTAGAAATTACGTTCATAAAATCGATCATGATTAATCGATTTAAATAGCTTAAACATGATCAACAATGATCTCTGATCATTTTGTTTACAGCAAACAACCGATTCATAAATTCATCTGTAATTTCAATTTTCCTGTTTTGTTGCTCTCAATCTACTTTTTACTAAATATCACTAAAACTGTGGTTGGAGAGATTCTAGGAATGTTTAAAAGTTTTCTGGATTAGTTTCATTATCTGAGAAACCTCTCAGCTGGAAGTAATAAAGCCCTGACTGGGAAAAAAGCTGCGGGTCGTGACGGGTATAAAAGCCGCTGCGGGTCGTGACGGGTATAAAAGCCGCTGCGGGTCGTGACGGGTATAAAAGCCGCTGCGGGTCGTGACATGATCTTAGAGCTTTATAAAGTGAAGAAGCAAAGCCAGCGTTACAGCACAAGAGGATTGTGGGACAGCGACAGCCTGCCGTGCTGCGGTACCTGTCTCTCTCTCCACCTGACTAGCACTGCCAGAGCGAGACAGACGGCTAGCTGCTACAGGACTGGGAGACACGGTGGGAGATGAAGGAGATGAGGAGGATGAAGGCTGACTCTTCTGTCCTGTAAATGTTCAGCAGCAGAGTGAAGACGAGAAGAAAGTAGACCGATCTCAATGACAGTATGTCTGTCAGTTCACCATGTTACACACGTACATGTCACACACACACTCAATACTGTAGTGCTGATGAGCTCACATAATTAACAGTCACTGTAAGTCACCACAGCACATATACTAATACACACAAACACACACATACCATGCACAAACACATAACACACAGATGTGTGGTAGTAATAATCACTAAATCCAAACTCTTCATAGCCAAGTGTGTGTGTGTGTGTGTGTGTGTGTGTGTGTGTGTGAGTGAGTGTGGGTGTGTTTAGCTGGTGTTTTAACAACCAATAGGAAGTATTTACACACCGCGAAGGTGTTGTAGGAGCCATATTTAATATTTATTTTTGTGCTTATGATATATATTTCTTGTTTCAGTTTGTATTAATCTGGTAGTGTTGTTTGGTATTGTATTTGTGCTTTGAGTTCGACGTTGCTTTTCATGAGTCAACTGGAACCAACTGTACTCCCTTTACGGTGAAGAATAGGGAATTATCCCCATCAAACCTGTTTTTTTGGCAGTACAGGTGTTTTTACAGGAGATTAGGAAGTGAAAACCCAAAATCAGGAAATCTGTTGAAAGGTGCTTATGAGCTGAACAATGAAATCATTCATCAATCTAACATATTATAGAATATCACTTCAAATGTATAAAAATTCAAAACTCTGAAGTGAAAAACATGGCACAGGGCTGAATCAGACTTGCTAATTTAACAGGTTTATTTATAGTGTAATAACAATAAGTCTGTGTGTAAAACTGTGGCTTTGGAGCTTTGTAAAGCGTAAAGTTTATTTAATATAAAACCCACATTTAAATAAACATTCCCCGTTTGACTATCACTGACTATCAGCATAAGAGAAAAAAATGTATTTTAGAGCGAATGTGACGAAATAGTGTTCACAATCTCTATTAATGTATAACAATAATAATAATAATAATAATAATAATAATAATAATAATAATAATATAATAGAAATTACTTCATTATCATTCATCATTGAAACCCTCAAAACTGTAGAGGTTGAAATCGTTCCCTCCATAATATTTAATAGCAAACAGTCATGATTTTTTCTAAACTAGATATACAAAAAGACAAACACCTTATAAAGCTCATTTAAATATATTTGGACAAAAGTGCTAAAAATTAAAAGCTAAAATTTTATCATTAAAGGTAAATCAATCCCCGAAGGAAATGAGAATGCAGTATAACTGGACAAGTGTGTGTGTACGCATGAGAGAGAGAACAGGTTGCTGTGGTTTGGCTATAATTATTCACACACACACGCGCGCACACGCGCGCACACTCGCACACAGAGAGAGAGAGACGCTGATGAAAGAGGAGAGCGAATGAATAAGGATCACACACACGTCATTAGAGGAACAACGGTGTCCTGCTTTTCACATTCAAATTCTCTCCTTCCTCTAAAACAAAGCCACACAGTTCTGAGGTTAATGAGATAGTGAAACCCTCGTCAGTGTGGAGAAACACAAACTCATCCACATTTCATGAAAAACTCTTTTAAGCAAAATAACATTTGATTATTATGAACGTATAATTTTACTAACAGTGAAAACAAACTGGTAAATCAAAAACTTGTATTTTGGTAATATAGAGATATATGACCACCTGTACCTGTGTAAGGTCCCACTGCAACCACGCCATCGGTCATTATACCATGGTCTGGTGCACTGTGAATGTGTGATGTGATTGGTCCAGAGGACAGACCATGTGACACATCCTGCAAAGCAAAAAGGACACTACCATTAAAAAAAAAAAGAAAAAAAGGGACTAGTCCATAAATTAATCAGATCAGATACACAAAGAGACACAGGGAGGCACACAGAGAGACACAGACACAAAGAGACACACTGAGACAAAGAGAGACACAGAGACACACAGAGACACTCAGATGCCCTCAGACACAGGGAGACACACTGAGACACACAGAGACACTCAGATGCCCTCAGACACAGGGAGACACTGAGACACACAGAGACACTCAGATGCACTGAGACACAGAGAGACACACTGAGACACACAGAGACACTCAGATGCCCTCAGACACAGGGAGACACTGAGACACACAGAGACACTCAGATGCACTGAGACACAGAGACATTCAGATGCCCTTAGACACAGGGAGACACACAGAGATACTCAGACGCACTCAGATGCACAGAGACAGACAAACACAGAGACAATGAGACACTCAGATGCCCTCAGACACTGAGACACACAGACACAGAGATACACAGACGCACTGAGACACAGAGATGTTCGGAGGCACTGAAACACACAGATACTCAGACGCACTCAGATGCACAGAGACAGACAAACAAAGAGACACTCAGATGCCCTCACACACAGGGAGACACTGAGACACACAGATGTTCGGAGGCACTGAAACACACAGATACTCAGCTGCACAGAGACAGACAAACACAGAGATACTCGGACGCACTGAGACACAAGTGAAGTGAAGAAGTGAAGTGACTTGTGGCCAAGACCCATACTCGGAATTTGTGCTCTGCATTTAACCCATCCAAGTGCGCACGCACGCACGCACGCACGCACACGCACACACCCGGAGCAGTGGGCAGCCTTTATAGCTGCGGCGCCCGGGGAGCAGTTGGGGGTTCGGTGCCTTGCTCAAGGGTCTCACCTCAGTCGTGGTATTGAGGGAGGAAGAGACGCTGGTCATTCTACAATGCCTGCCGGACCCGAGACTCGAACCCATGACCTTCGGGTTCACCTTTGGGTTACAAGTCCGACTCTCGAACCATTAGGCTACAACTGCCCCCAGTGTCTCTGTGTTTCACAGAGACACTAAGAAACACTCAGATGCACTGAGACACAGATATACTCAGATGCACTCAGATGCACAGAGACACTCAGACGCACTGAGACACAGAGAGACACAAACACAGACACAGAGACACAGGAGACACACAGAGATAGTCAGACGCACTGAGACACACAGAGACACTCATATGCACTGAGAGAGATACTCAGATGCAGTCAGATGCACAGAGACACTCAGATGCACTGAGACACAGAGAGACACAAACACAGACACACAGAGATACTCAGACGCACCGAGACACACAGAGATACTCAGACGCACCGAGACACACAGAGATACTCAGAGACACTCAGATGCACTGAGATACTCAGAGACACTCAGATGCACTGAGACACAGAGAGACAGAAACACAGACACTGAGACACAGAGATACTCAAAGGTACTGAGACACACAGAGATACTCAGAGACACTGAGACACAGGGAGACACAAACAGAGACACACAGAGACACTCAGACGCACTGAGACACAAACACAGACACAGAGATATTCAAAGGCACTGAGACACAGAGAGACACAAACACAGAGACACACAGAGACACTCAGACGCATGGAGATACACAGAGATACTCAAGACACATTGAGACAGTGAGACAGAGACACACATACACTCAGATACACAGACACAGAGAGAGAGAGAGAGAGAGAGATACACAGACGCACAGACACAAAGACATACTGAGACACACAGAGAGACACAAAGATACACAGACATTGAGACACACAGAGATGCAATAAATTTCCAGGTTCCTGAAAAAGTTTCTGAAGTGGAACCAACATCCTGTGAAAGCATTTTAATAAGTTGATGGTTAAAGTGTTTGATGTTTCTTACACGCTGGAACACGTCTCCACCTGAGTCTCCGTTACTGCTGACTGACAGCTCAGCAGCTGGACTTTTGCAGTCCTCGTCTGCCATGACCACCTGTGCGCACACAGATACACATACACAATTTATCAGTGTACAATAAATGTCAAGTAAGCTCAGTCAAATACACACAGGTGATAATTAGCATCACTAAATGATTCTTTATTCTCTTAAACAGATTATAAATAAACTGAACCCAGTATACAGTGCTGACTGTAGTGTGAGGAGTGTAAAAAGTGTGAAGAGTGTAAAGACTGTAAAGATTGTGAGGAGTTTTCAGTACAGCAGTGTGTTTCTCTACATCTTCATCTTGTGAAATATATAATATATATAATCAATCAAACTGTGTGTGTTCGAAAAAGTTCATCAAGATGGTGGCACTGGAACAACTCATCTCCCAACTGCTGGCCAGAATGTTGGAGTGGGTCTAGTGCCACCAACCAGACTCACTGACCAAGGCCATCCAACTAGCGGAGGATCAGATGAACTCAAACACGACGAGCGGTACTGCCCACATCCAAAACACCACCCACCCCAGTGCCGCAATGCAAGTGACCGCCACTGCCTGTGGGTGCCATGTTTTGGCAGCCATGCCTCCCAGACAGGCCTTTCCTCCACCAACACCTTTAGGGGAGACAGACACAGATGCTGGGAGCAGAAGCAGCACGCCAGGGTCACATGCTCTGTGCGAGTCAGGTGCTCTGGATCTCCATGGTACCATAAGGCCTCCCCCGATACGGAGCTGACATACCGAGTGCCGGTTAGTACACAAGGGGGTATACACCAGGCCTTGGTGGATTCAGGCATTGTGCAGACCTTGAGCCTGATATAAAATGAGCAAAGTTGTCGGAAGGTAAGGTATGGTCATGGGGATGTGCACACACATTCCTATGACACCTCTCACCATCAAATAAGTGACAAAACAATAGTATAAAGTTGGCAATTAGTCTCCCCATTTCCCATCCAGTAATTCCGGGCACCGGTTGGCCAGGGTTTAGTGGATAAACTGCAGCTCTAGGACTGGGTGGGTCCTGGCAGATAACACAGTGTGCGGTCTGCGCTGTCTTGGCTGCCGACGTGCTTCTGGGTACATCGCATGACCATCACCAGGTGGGGGCAAGCGGTGAGACGGTGGGCCCTTCTGAGGCAGAAGGCCTGCCTCCTCTGTTTAAGTCTCTAGCAGATTTTCAACTAGAACAGTCATGCGACAATACCTTGAAGAATGTGTTCAAGTTGGTGGCCATGATTGACATGGAAAAGGTTTAAGCTCGGGCAGCGCTTACTTTTCCCAATTTTGCTAATTATTAAGAATCATTTATAGCAAGTGAGCCGGGACACTCAAACAGGAGAGACAATGACCCAGTTGTTGGTACCAAAAAGCCACAGGGAAATGCTTTTACAAAAGGCTCATTATAACCCCATGCCAGGGCACGTTGGGGTGGATCAAACACTAGTCCAGTTAATGACTTGTTTCTACAGTCTAAAAATCACCAAGAATAAAATGGGGGGGAACCATCCCTAAAAGTATTCTGTAAGATTTTACAAACAAAGCAGCCTTTTTTTCCCACAGATTAAGAGAAAGTATGTTTTAAAAAAATACTCCTGAGGTTTTCCAAAGCAAATAGGTAAAAACCTCTACTATTACTGCTGCTGCTAATTCCCATCATCCTCATTACAAGCAAATCTACAGTGATTTGCTCCAAAACTGACCACAATTACTGGGGTGTACACTCATCCTCATCATTTCACATCACAACATCCACATAGAAGCCTCTCAAACACACTTTTGACACCCGGCTTTGTGAAAAGACTGAAATATTTTAATCTCCAGCTCAAGTGAAAGCAGCACACAGTGTCCAGTAACACATGATGTAAATATTTTAAAGCCACCTGATGCCTTCATGGCCAGTGAATGTCTGTAATGCCATCTTAGAAGCGAAGAGAACATCAGAGCAGCAAGGATGTTGACTAACCCAGAATATTTAAAATAATAAAGCTGTGCAAATCCTGGTGTTACTGTAGAGTGTCACAGGGTCGTGGGTAATTTTTATCTTTATAAAAGATAAAAACTAGGTGATCTGCTGTGGACAGATGATACAGTGTGAGATACGCTGGAGTTCAGTTGCTAAGAAACAGAGAGACACAGCAGTGATGTGATCGACTGAGCAGAAACACACAAGGCCTTTGTCTCCTTCATCAACTCTCTGTACTAGTGACACTAGTTTTACAGGACGATTGTCTTGGAGTGTGACAAAAAATTAATGCACACTTACACAATACACAAGAAAGAAAAAGAAGGAAGAAAGAAAAGTTAAAACTATAAGTATATATATATAAGTATATATTACATTGGGATTGTGTCTGTTCCTCGAGCTTTTAAACATAAAAATAGGAATAAGGTACATCTAAATAATTTAATAA
>JAKKZL010000031.1:31193-39525 GCA_037576815.1 Pangasius larnaudii
ATGCAGGAAGAAGCTTTACTGCAGTCCGACTGTTTTAATCCTCATTTGGCTGAAGCACCTGCCTGAGAGAAAGAGCAGGAACAGGTGACTGCCGGGGTTTGATGGGTCAGCAATGATTTTCTCTGCACGCTTCCTAGTTCTGGAGGTGTGCCGATCCGGCAGGGTGGACAGCTTTACAGCGAACACTGAAGCAATTACCCTAAAAAAGTATGATCTAAGTTGCAGAAATATAGAAAGCTTTGGAAAACAGGTGGGTTTTGAGATGAGATTAAAATAAGCAGAGTGAGTGGGATTGTCTGATGGAGGGAGTTCCAGAGACAGGTGCAGTTTTGGAGAAGGCTTGGTCACTGAAGGTGTTAAGGTTGGAAGGAGGCACCGAAAGCAGACCAGACAAGCATGGTGTAAGATTATGGGGTGGTTTGTGTGGAAGAAGAAGGTTAGACAGGTAGGTGAGGGCAAGGTTATTGAGGGTTTGTACGTGAACAGAAGAATTTTGAAGGTGATATGATACTTTACAGGGAGCCAATGGAGGTTCTGGAGAATGAGTGTAATTAGGTGCCTGGACCGGGTTTTCAGGCTGGTGAGCAGTTCTGATCCAGTTCTGAACCAACTGGAGCTTATGGAGCGATGATGAGCTGATGCGGATGAGGAGGGAGTTACAGAAATCAATGCAACTGGAAATTGAAGCATATATAAGAGATTCAGCTGCAGAGTGGGAAAGGCAGGAGCTAAGATCTGAGATGTTTAAGAGGTTTTAAGAGTAGCTCTAATGTGAGCACCAAATGAGAAGGAACGAAGGAAATGAGAAGGAAGAACCTGGAGAGACGGTGAAATAACTGTGTCATTAAAGTGGAGTGTTAAAGGTCCTGTTTTATTGAGGACAGATTTTGAACAAATGAGGATGGCTTTGGTCTTGATTCTGTTGATCTTGAGAAAGTTGTGTTTCATCCAGGTTCTGATTTCTGATAGGCAGGTTTCAGTGTGTTGCAGAGGCGGATTATGGAAGGATTTGGTGCTGAGGTGGACTTGGGTGTTATTGGCATAGCAGTGATCGTCAGGATTGAAATGACAGGATAGCAGTGAACTAAACGCACTCCAATTATCTGTCGTGTGTGTTAAACTCCCTTGTTAAGTTTGTGTCTTTAATTTGTACGCACCATTGAAGCGACACACACTGATTTGAACAGTGTCTACACTCTAGAGTCACTCTTCATCAGTCTGTGTCTCTGTGTGTCTGTCTCTGTGTGTGTGTGTGTGTGTGTGTGTGTTCAGGTATGTGTACGTTCCTTTGGGTGGGTCTCAGCATGGGCTTTTCCAGAAGCTTATCTCCATGGCGATGACGTTCAGCTTTGTGTGTTTGTGGCACGGTTGCCATGACTACCTGCAGTGCTGGGCCCTGCTCAACTGGGTGTGTGTGTTAACAGAGAACAGCATCACACTCTTCTTCTGCTGGCCTCCTCTTCATCACACTATTGTGAGTACATACATGGGCCACACATTGTGTGTGTCAGCGTGAGTGTGTGTTAGTGTAATAAATCTAGTTAATTTCCCGCACCTAGTTTAGTAAACATTAATACAAAAAATATTAATAAACTCTTTCTTTCTTTCTCTGTCTGTGTGTTTCTCTCTCTTTTCTCTTTTCTCTTTCACTTTTATAGTGTATGCCTTTTCCCCCCTCTTTTTTTTTGTTTATTTCGAGGCTTAGTTTGATTTGGCGAGTGGTGTGCCGTGCTTGCCGGTTCACTTGGCGTCAGGTACGGCGTCTGTTTTGACACCTTTGTCCCTCCACCACGGTTTTAGGTTTGTGCCAGATGTGTGCACAACCACTGAGGACGAGTTCATAGCTGTGGGAGATTCATTAGGGATAAATTCATAGGGATAAATTCAAATATTTCTAATATATTTTTTGTTTATCCATTTATTTCTGTAAAGCTGCTTTGTGACAATGTCCATTGTTAAAAGCGCTATACAAATAAAACTGAATTGAATTGAATTGAATATTTGGCCATGATAATATCAACTCCACGTCAAGAATGAATAAAGCCGTTGTGGTTTTTTAAAGTCAGAAACACTGGTCAGTGACATTAATAAATGGGGTATCTGGGTGAAAGAAACTTTCTTGAGCGTTATTCTGTTCTTTGCCCCTGCAACGAAAGTTACAACCTCCAACGTGCCTCCGTTCATTGTTAATGAACCAACGGTGAGAGAACTTGCAAGGTTTGGAAGAGTTGTGAGTGCAGTGGAAATGATTCCTTTGAGGTGCAGAAATCCTGCACTTAAACACGTATTGTCTTTTAGGGGACAAATGTTCATGTTCCTGAACTCTCTGGACAAAACACTGGACGTGTCATTGACGTGAATGACGGTTCATATATGATTTTTGCGAGCACTGATAGCCTTCGTTGTTTTGAATGTGGGGACGTAGGTCACAAGAGGTTTTCGCACAAAAAAAACATCGGATGAAAACTGGGCTGAAAGTGAGCAGCAGGAGGAAGAGCCAGTGCCGGGGAACAAGGAGAATCTATAGAAGTCAGAGCATGAGACAGTAGGCCCGGATGAGGCCCTCGTTGTGGAAACGGGTGAGAAGAAGAGCCATGAGGTGAGCCATGAGAATTTTAATGTTAATGAAAATGAGCAGCCCAGTGTTAGCGGTGTAAATATGGATGGTAGTGTGTAAGCCGGGACAAGATTGCTGTTGATGATGTGGTTTCTGGTATAATGACATAGAGTCAGGATGTTGCTATGAAAGATGATGAAAGCTGGTCTATCAGACGTTCAGAAAGTAGATGAATTCTATTCTGTGGAACAGATAAATACTTTCCTTGATGAAACAACAGGGAAGAAGGTTGATGTGGTGGATTTTTTTCCTGACATGGATAAATTTGTTGCATGGGCTCGCAAAACATGTGATTATGGCGTGCTATCACAAGAGAAACGGTTCCGGCTTAAGAAACACATGACAGCTATAAGGCAAGTGAAAAAAGTGAAAAAATTCTTTCTAAACATGATGTAGTACCAGAACGACTACTTTTAGTCAGTAAAAGTGTCTGAGGGTAGAGCTTATGCAGCTCGGCTGGATAGGTTTTATATTTCAGGAAATTCAAGAAATCAAGTGTGTGGTTCTGGTATTATTCCAAATATTATTTCGGACCATAAAATGATTACAGTAGATTTCACACTGTCAGTTGTAGGTAAAAGGAATTTCTATTGGCATTTTTACACAAAAGTTTTACAGGATATTTTGTTTTGTGCAAATTTCAAACTTTTTTGGGAGACATGCAAATGTTTGGCAAATGCAAAAAATAATTATAGTAATATTATTCAGTGGTGGGAAATTGGAAAAGTGCAAATAAAGGTTTTTTGTCAGCAGTATTCATCTTATTCAACTAGAAGGATAATGATGACATTTCGGAATTGAGGAAAAATGATGACATGCGTGATCTGGAAACTACTATTGTTGAAAAAAGGCTCCAGCTTCGTTCTTTATTACAGAACAAAGCGAAGGTGGCCCTCGTCAGGGCACACGTCACCTACATCAAAGACATTGATGGTCCCACAATTCTTCAGTTTAGAGTGAAAGACTAGTCAAGATAAGCAGATGGGTTGTTTGAAGAATAATGAAGGGGTTGTTACCTCTGATCTCTCTGCAATGAGAAAATCAGTTATTCTGAACTTTACACTGCTGATGAATTGGACCCACAAAGTTGAGCTTTTCCAGCATCTCTGGAAGCTTACGCCTGAGCAACAACAAGATCTTGATTTTCATCTTACGTTTGAGGAAGTGACGAAAGCTGTACAAGAACTTTCCCTGGGTCGGGCCCCTGGACTTGGTGGGCTTCCCTCTGAGTTTTATAAGGAATTTTGGGATGTTATTAGAAAAGATTTTTTGAAATTCTTTTGGCTCCTATGCAGACTGGATCTTTCCCCAAAAGTTGTAAAAGAGCAGTATTGTCTCTTCGGCCCAAAAAAGGTGATCTTACCTATTTGAAAAATTGAAGACCTGTTGCTTTAACAACTATGGACTCTAAGATCTTTTCTAAGTGCATTGCAAACAGGTTAAATATATGTTTTTTAATTAAGAGAGACTAATCTTAGTGTGTTAAGGATCGATCCATTAGGGATAATTTATTCTTGATGAGGGATATTTTAGACTATGCCATGAATAACAAGCTTGAACTGGGAGTGATATCTTTGGATCAAGAGAAAGCATTCGACAGAGTGGACCACTTTTATCTTTTTGAATGGTTAAAGGTTTATGGTTTTGGGGATGGTTTAATTTCAAGGGACAGTCTATTATATAAGGGGGCTGAATGTATGGTGAAGGTTGCTGCGAGTCCTTAATGGTATTCCCAAAGGAATAAGGCAGGGCTGCCCTCTCTCTGGTCAGCTCTGTAGTCTGTTCATTGAACCTCTACTACATGGGAAGAGGATGAAAGAAGATTGCTGAATTTCAAGACATCAGAGTTAAAATTTTTCAAGATGCTGGAAAGAAGGCTCTATTATACTTGTGTAAAAGTGATGTACCTTCAGTCATTGGAGGACGTTAGACCCAGCCCTGAAAGGTAGCTGGAGGACCCTGTATAAATTCCGCATTGATAAGAGATCTGGCGATGTTCAGTGGAGGATAATACATGGGATAATAGCTACAATCAGGTACAGGACACACCTGAATCCAGTGGTAAAAGACAGTTGTCCTTTCTGTCCTGCTTCAGAAACTATTTTTCATTTGATTTTAGAATGTGATAGTTCGCAATCAATGCTGCATTTAGGTATGGGCTGAGAAACTGGGTTATGTTTTTACACAAATTGGTTTTATTTATGGACCCAAATATAGGTATGAGAGCAGAAAAGCAGATGTGCTACTGGATTTCCTTTCTGGTCAGGCCAAGTTGGCTGTGTGGCTAACAAGGAAAGTTCCCTTTAAGCTCATTGGAGACTTGGATACTTTCAACTTATTTGATGATGTTTTATCTAAAAAGAGGGGTTTTAGAATTGCTTGTGTAAAACAAAAGAGGATTTCTTTTGTTTGTTACTATTTGTAAAAAAAACAACAACAACAAAAAAAGGATATATCTGTTTGTTACTGTATGTAGACTGTATTTTTGTACTTCTTATTGTAGTTCTTTTTTCAGATTTTTAAAAATATTTTCATGGATATGTTTATTCTATTAATTAAATGGATATTTAATTAACTATTGTTAATTAAAGAGACCATTAAAGTCAAAGTCTCTCTCTCTCTCTGTTTCTCTCTCTCTCTCTCTCTCTCTCTCTCTCTCTCTCTCTGTTTCTCTCTATCTGGCTTTACAGGCATGTTATCTGTCTCCGCCCATGAGGAGGCGTGGCCTTGCGCTCATCTCTGCCTTTTCCACAGCTTTGCTAATTCTGTCCAATCTGGTGTTTCTGGGAGGAATTCACATTGGCCGTGTGTATTGGGAGAGGGTGTTCATGCAAGGTACGTCAGCAACAACAACAACAACACACACATACAACTCTATTGCTTCGTTTGTTTTCCAGATTCTAGTGTTTTATATTTCAGCCTCTAGTTTAAATTTACAGACAAAACAAAAAAAAATTCCCACTAAACTATGGCCACACTAACAGGACGAACACAAAGCCACACCAGTAGGGGACGCTGTTCATTATAAATCAGTAATACTCTATACATTGTGTTCTTTTTTTTTCTCCTCTTCAGTCTGTGTGACATTTTCAGTGCTTGTGTGTGTGTGTGTGTGTGTGTGTGTGTGTGTGAGAGTGTGTGTGTGTGTCAGAGGGGGTCAGGACATGCTTAAGTGGCTGTTGCCATGACAAAACACACATTAAGTAGCCAATAACTTTGTGAAAAACCTGAAGGGCAATCAGAAGGAGTCTCTCTCTCTCTCTCTCTCTCTCTCTCTCTCTCTCTCTCACTCACTCACACATACACACAAATGACTTTTATCCTTTGTGTTGATACAGAAACAAAAGCAATCCTCTAGTCTTTTACATTAGGAGATTCTAAACATTTTCATTCACATCTGATAATAATCCCTATTTCTAAATGTTCTACTTTTAAAGATTAATTACATGTTAAATATGAACCAGAATCTCTCCCTCTCTCTCTCTCTCTCTGTCTCTCTCTCTCTCTGTCTCTCTCTCTGTCTCTCTCCCTCTCTCTCTCCCTCTCTCTCTCCATCTCTCTCTCTCTCAGGCTGGTTCTCCATGGCGGTTCCTGTGCTTGGGTGTCTGTACTGTTTTGCGCAGGTTGGACTGGAGATGGACAGTAAGAAGATGTGAAGACTGTGAATTCTGTCTCATTATGACTGAGTACACAGTGGTGCCGTGAGACAGGTGGGGAGTGAAGGGGGATTTCTTGTCATTGGTCTGGAGTTTCGATGACTCAGACGATGTCCTTCAGGTGTGTTGCTGTTGACTGTGATGTGTTCAGTGTGAGTGCTGCAGTGTCGCACCACATGCTGACCCAAAGGCAGTATAACACTCCCGCCTGTCTCCAGTCCAGCAGAGGATCAGTGCGGCATCGTTTTTCACAAACGTCTATGACTTTATTCACTAATCTGCTTTAATTTTCATATTGCCTGCATTAATAATCTCATCACATTATGCTGAAGTTTATAAGATAACTATTGTTTAACTCTTCATGTGTTTAATGGGTCAATGCAGAAAACCTGTAACTCCAAAAGTCAAGCAGCTCAGAGGACTGAACATCTGCTGTTATTTGTGTTATTTATTCATGTTTATATGACGTTGTCTAATCACATAAATATACAAACACACTTTCTGTGTGTGTGTGTGTGTGTGTGTGTGTGTGTGTGTGTGTGTGTGTGTGTGCACGCACACATATGTGTGTCCTTAAAGGAAAAGCTTATGATTGAGGAAGATCAGCTGAGACATGTTCAGTTTCTCTGAAACATTGATGTGTTTTCTGACTCTGTGTGATACCCTGATGTCTATAAAGATGGACAAAAGGACAAAGTCACAGAGAGAAAAACACTCACACTGGAAATTATATTCTTCCACAGAACACAGTTTAGCGTCACTCCACATCAGAAGCAGACTCAGGCAGGGGGCGTGGCCTGATGTCTTAAGGCAGAAATTGTATCCTAGACGTATTATCTGGATGATGATAAAGTTCACATGTGATTTGCGTGTTTAATTTTTTTAAATAATGCATTATTATGCTTTTTATTTAGTAAGAGAAACAGTCAGCGCTCCATCGCTGTCACTCAGCAGAAACAGGAGGTGCTTCATGCTGCATAAATAACCTTATAGCTGTGTGTCTGTGTGCATGTGCACAATAAAACACACGCGCACACACACGCACGCACACACACACACACAAAGCGTGCGTGTGTGTGTCTGCGCGAGTGTGTGCGCTTGTGTGCGCGAGTGTGCGCGCATGTGTGTTTTATTCCTGATCACACACTATCCTCTCTCTCAGATCTGCTGCCAGGTTTTTTCCAACTCAACCTGTCCAGCTCCCAACCCTCTCTCTCTCTCTCTCTCTCTCTCTCTCTCTCTCTCTCTCTCTCCCCCTCTCTCTCTGTGTCTGTCTCTTGCTCTATCTCTCTCTCTTGCTCTATCTTTCTGTCCCTTTTGTTTCTCTCTTTCTGTCTCTCTCTGTTTGTTTGTCTGTCTCTGTCTGTCTCTGTCTCTTTGTCTGTCAATTCAATTCAGCAGTGCCACGTTATGTGCCACATTATTTCCAAAGCAAGTATGTAAATGAACAGATTGTAACAGTATCTGTGTGCATACAACACACACCCACACACACCACTACATTAACACAAACACAGATCAAAGTAAATAAATAAATTGGGGCTCCCAAGTGGTGCAACAATAAAGCACTTACCTTATCTTTGGAGATTGTGAGTTTGAATCCTGAAGATGCCTCAACCGTCCCGGCCTACTTTCTCTCCACTGTCAATCACAGCAACTGTGAAAGATCACACACTATTGTGACAGGAAGATTACAGTCTAATCTCTTCAGTAATTCATCTGACTCTGATTAGACCTTGGTGAGGAGTACTGATCTGAGACTGCTGTGCATTAGTGTGTTAGGGGATAGTGTGTTAGTGTTTATAGGATAATGTGTTAGGGGATAGTGTGGGTTGGGGATTAATTCAATTTTATTTGTATAGCGCTTTTAACAATGGACATTGTCACAAAGCAGCTTTACAGCAATAAATGGATTTAAAAAAATATGTTGTAAATATGTGAATTTATCCCTAATGAGTGAGTCAGAGGTGATGGTGGTGAGTAAAAACTCCCTGAGATGATATGAGGAAGAAACCTTGAGAGGAACCAGACTCAAAAGGAACCCATCCTCATCTGGGTG
>JAKKZL010000031.1:53969-64928 GCA_037576815.1 Pangasius larnaudii
GAACACAAATCCCCACAGCCGCACTCCAACATCTAGTGGAAAGCTTCCCAGAAGAGTGGAGCTCATTATAACAGCAACACAGGGAATAAATCTGGAATGGGTTCAACAAGCACATATGGGTGTGATGATCAAACCTTTGTCCATATAGTGTAGTTTTAACAGTGTATATATTGAACTCATTACACAATACCAGGAGCATGATTTGTGATCAAATTTGTGACTGGATCCACCTTACAGACCAAAATAACACACAGCTGTCAAATTAGTTTCTCTTCTCAAACACAAACTTCATGAACTTCACTTTGATACTTTCAGCTTGCATGTAAAACATCTGCAACATCAGCATCATTGTGTGTATGTGTGTGTGTGTGTGTGTGTGTGTGTGAGAGAGAGAGAGAGAATATCACTGTCTGCTCTAAGAATAGCAACACACTGAGACTGAGTTTCTGCACTGAGATCAATAACGTTACAGCTCCAAGCTTGTTATTAATCACTGCCATGTTAACACCAGCATCCTGCTCAACAACAACAACACTACACTCCTGTTACAACCATCTGACACACGACTGTTCTACTGTGGCATTTATCAGAAATCTCCATTCACTGTTCCTCCGTCAGTCACAGATGATGGAAAAAGACTTGAAAAAAAGTGAAAATGAGGGAAAAGTGAGATTAGTGGCTCGGTGGGTTTAATGTTCAGTAAACAGTCATCAGAGTTCATGTGTCCAATCTAAATCAGAGCGATTTCATTTCATGATGCTCATAATTGTGTGTG
The DNA here is from genome assembly GCA_037576815.1 of Pangasius larnaudii. NCBI lineage: Eukaryota > Metazoa > Chordata > Actinopteri > Siluriformes > Pangasiidae > Pangasius > Pangasius larnaudii. The sequence goes on from JAKKZL010000031.1 coordinate 54,745, forward strand.
TGTGTGTGTGTGTGTGTGTGTGAGAGGGAGAGTGTTATAATTGTGTGTGTGTTTGAGTGTGGGTGTTTGCAACTCACCCGTTTGCGGAGGTTGTAGGTCAGCAACAGGTTGCGTGAGAAGTGGTTGGAGAATGGTGTGTAAAACTCCAGAACTTTCTGTAGCGCATCACGTTTAATTACGTGCAGATCGCAGTATGTTAGCGCTCGCACATTAGCACATGACTGCGCTAACGTCACCTCCTTCCAGAACACATCTCCAAATACGTCACCTTTTCCTATACACACACATGCACACATACATACACATATTAACATGTATACACACACATATAGATGTACACACACCATTATACACAATCACAGGGATACATGCAGTCAATACAGTATTAATTGTTGTATGACCCTGTATCTGTCTATCTCGGTTTTTCTCGCATTTGCTCTGTCTTTCTCTCTGTTTTTACCTGCCTTGTCTTTACTTGCCTCAATATTTCTCTTTTTCTTCTCATTTTTTCTCTTTCTATAATTTTATAAATCTGTGTGCAATACTGTAATAAATTCAGCTTTGCTGTCAGTGTGAGATCAGCATCTGTGAGAGTTTTCTGTGTGTGTGTCAGATCGAATAAAGTATCTGGTCATTCTGGAAAGGTGACGGTTTATCTCACTTTCCACTCAGCTGATTACGGAGCAAATGAAATATTCAACCAGACTTTTACTATGCAGGAACCAGACATCTCACACACACACACACACACACACACACACACAGTTAATGAGCACAGGCTGCAGATGATATGTCAGGTGAAGGAGAGAAGGAGACGTTCTGACGGGAGAAATATTCCCTCTGTCCCTCAGTGGAGTGACTGAATAAACACAACACGGCTCAGTTCTCCCACAGGACACCGTTAGACTGATGAGCTCACAGGTGTATGTGTGTGTGTGTGTGTGTGTGTGTGTGTGTGTGTGTGTGTATATATGTCTGGGTGTGTGTTTGACATGCTGTCAGGAAACACTCTGTTTTGTGGTCTTCATCGCTTTATTGGTAAGTGAGGTGAATCTTTAAAAGGAAGCATTCATTAAGTCCCATAAGTGTTCTCTTCACATCCGTCTCACTGTCAGACCTGTCTGTCTCTCAGACCTGTATGTCTCTCAGGCCTGTCTGTCTCTCAGGCCTGTCTGTCTCTCAGGCCGGTCTGTCTCTCAGACACAATCACTGAGACCAGGACTCTATTTAAATGAATAGTTTTTTTTTTTTGGAAAAAATAAATAAATAAAGTACCCTTTCTCAGATGCCTTCTCTGATTTAAAGTGATGGTGTACACACACACACACACACACACACACACACACACACACACACACACTAGTCTCCACCTCATACACTCACATACACAGTGCACAATTAGGCTAAGTCAATTTAGAATGCTAATGCAGCATGATTAGATAAGACCATGTCCATAAACTCAGTTTATAAAGATCCAATCTGTCCAAGTGTCCATTGTCCAAGTGGGAGAGATAATTCCAGGTGTGTGTGTGTGTGTGTGTGTGTGTGTGAGTTATACTCTGTTTTTCTGTGCCTCTGGAATCAATTTTTAAAAATAGGAATATCTTATAATTTCATTTTTACTCACACTTTCTTCTTCCATCACAACAGCTCCCCCCCACCTCCCCCCGTCTCTATCTCTCTCTGTTAGTCTCTTTCTGTATGTCTCTCTATCTCGCTCACTCACCCAGTATGGCGACAACCTCATCATCCTGGATGACCTCGAGTGACCCTGAGACGACGAAGCACAGAGTGTCGACGCTTTCCCCCGCGTGGTAAATCAGGTCCCCTGGAGCGCAGTGGATAGTCTGGAACTCCATGGCGAGCGCTCGCAGACAGCCATCGCTGGCCAATCGGAAAGCGGGATGCTCCTTAAATACCTTCCTGTTCAGGTGCACACAGATATCAGCTCGCATGTCTTTAGGACAGATCTGCAGCACCTGAGGACCAAGACAATGTCACCTAAAAGTTAATATTCCCGTACATCATATCTGTAAGCATGTGAATATAAACTTCACAGCTGTGTGTGTGTGTGTGTGTGTGTGTGTAGCGTGTAGTGAAAGGAGGTTTGACAGTCGTCATAACACATTGTTTGATAAGTTAAAGTCTCCAGGATTTTACTTTCTATCTGGATCTGGAAACACACACATACACACACACTTTGTACCTTGTCTGTGTCGATGCCCCTGGACATGGACCAGGTGGAGGCGATGTAGTCCATCACTCTCTCACTCAGGCCTTTAGGAACCTGGTAGAGTTTGAGGAAATCTCGCACACTGTTCAGCATCTCGTGATAACGGTTAGTGTTGGCATACATCTGCTGGAAGATCGTGGTCACGTTACCAAAGATGGTGGCATAAAGGAGCGCTAGAAAGAGAGAGAGAGAGAGAGAATATTACCAAGTATTGAAAACAGCACTGATTTAACACAGCAGTCAGATGCTGTTCATTTTCAATCAGAATTGAGCTTTACAGAATCAGAAGTGGGCGTGGCCAGACAACACAATAAACTTGATCTGCAAATAAAAGTGAAGTAATGTGGCAAAAATAAAATGACACTCTTTTCCTCTTTGTGGAACAGTGGATTATTTATTATCGTATTTAAACTTCAATTTACCAAGCTAGCTAGCTATTAAGCTTTTTATATCTATCTATACCTGTGATGTAATTGTAGTCAGTTCAGTACTTAATTGAACTTAAGTTCAGTTTGGGGCAATGCACTGCTGCTGTCTCCTCACAGCTCCAGGGTTCCCAGTGTGATCCTGAGCTCAGGTTACTGCCTGTGTGAAGTTTCACATGTTCTTCCCATGTCCATGTGGGTTTCCTCCAGGTTATTCCAGTTTCCTCCCACCTCCCAAAAACTATGGTGGCTATGGTGGATTGGCTATGCTAAATTACCCCTGTGTGTGAATGAGTGTGTGTGTGTGTGTGTGTGTGTGTGTGTGTGTGGTGCCCTGTAATTATTTTACTTTTGTCCCATCCAGGGTTATTCCTGCCTCATGCCCAGTGTCCCTTCAGATCCACCACCCTGAAAAGGATAAAGGGTTTAATGAAGAGCTGTATTAGGCATTTCGCACTGGACAGAAAACCTTGGGCAAACCCAGAAATCCTCCAAGAGGAGCTAGAATCTGTGGCTGAGGATAGAGAAGTCTGCACTGATCTTCTCTGTCTGTCTGAATGAATGAATGAAAAATAAAAGCTATTTTTCAGTCAGTTCCACTGGACACATGAAAGCTGCATGTTAGCATGTGACATGACCTTTCAACACTAACTGGGTCCATTGTGGAAGCAGTTAGCACTTAGCTAACGTGCACACTCTCTCGATAAAAGACACAGCATTGGTTAGTGATGCTCGCTTGTTGCCATGAGCTCCCACACCATTTATGTCATTATATAGCAATTTTTATACTGATCCATTTGGCTGGAAAGATTCTCTCTCTCTCTCTCTCTCCCTCTCTCTCTCTCTCTCTTTCTCTGTGTGTGTGTGTGTTTGTCTGTTTTGCACCTGTTAGCTGGTGGAGCGAGTACATAACTCGTAGAGAGAGAGAGAGAGAGAGAGAGAGAGAGAGAGAGAGAGATGTAGAGACAGACACAGAGAGAGGGTGAGAGACATATGTGATGAATGGTAGTGAGTGAGGAACAGAGGGGGGTAAAGCGAGATGAACAAATGTAAAGGAAAATAACATAATAACAAGCAGTAAATGATTTTCTAAAGTGGGTTAGCAGTGTCAATAATGGATGGTGTTACAGTAAAAATCTAATCAGCTGCTTTTACACACACACACACACACACTGCATGTGAGTTTTAAAGTTATTGAGTTACAGTTAACATGTTTAGTGTTTAAGCGAGATGGTTTTGCTGCTCTGTTCTGCTTCTCTGTTATTAATATAATCTCATATTGATTATTTTTCTTTCAGATTTTTCTTTTTTTCTTCTTATTTTCAGTAGTGTAAACAGAGTTCAGTTCAATTTAAATTCAGTTTTAATTATCTCGTGCTTTTTCAATAGACATGGTCACAAAGCAGCTTTATAGATAGTTAAGTCAAGTCAAGTGGTTTTATTGTCACTCAGCCATATACAGCCAGTTAGTACAGAGTGAAACAAAACAACGTCCCTCTAGGACCAAGGTGCTACACAAGACGAACACAGAACTACTAGGGACTACATACATACAATGTACAATGACTACTGGGACAGACAATGGGCGCAGTAAGTCCCAGTGCAGCACCGACCAGTACACAGTTCTGTTTAAAACTGAACCTAGTGACAATAGTGCAAAGAGTACAAAGATGAGTGAGCCAGAGGCAACGGTGGTGAGGAAAAACTCCCTGAGACAACATGAGGAAGAAACCTTGAGAGGAACCAGAAAGGAAAACCATCCTCATCTGGGTGACAGCAGAAGTTCTGAAGTTCTCTTGGATCTTTTGTAACTGAAGTTGTCAACTGTTCAATATGGAGACTTGAGTGCAAACTGTTCTTAACAATTGCTGTTTTTAGGCCATCCAAGGAAGATCATCCACACCCATATTTATCTTTACTGTCCAAAAGTAAGTGCACCCCACAGACATGCACTGAATTTCCCTTATATTAAAATATCTGTGTATTTCTGCCATGCTCTCTATGTTCCTGTGATAGTCTCCGACTCTAACACCACCCTGACCAGTATAAAGTGCTAACAGAAGATGAATGAATGAATGCATGTTTTGATAATGTACATGAAAGAATTTAAAGAGAACAATATATAATTTTTAATATAATTTTTTTATTCATTTGATATCAAATACTTCTATATTTACCAAAAATGTGTTATAGTGCTTTGTCTAACTAATGACCCATACACAAGCTAATGTAAGTGACTGTGTGTGAGTTTAAAAGCATGCTTCTGTGGTGAATTTATCACCAACTGCGAAACATTACTGTTTTTTTTTTGTTTCAGTTAAAATATCCCTAAATTTCTTTTTTTTTTTTTTAGTTGGACTTTGGAGTGGGATATATGAGGCAGCAAGTGAACACTCAGTTCTCCAAGTTGATGTGTTGAAAGCAGGAAAATTGGGCAAGTATTATGATCTGAGAGACTTTGACAAGGACCAGATTGTTATGTTTAGACGACTGGGTCAGTGCATCTCCAAAACAGCAGGTTTTGGAGGTTACTTTTTTTTTGTGGTGCTCCTGGTTTGCAGTGCTTAGTACTAATGCACGTGGGGAGCACAAACTGAAAAAGTGAATGCTGGCTATGATAGAAAGGTGTAGCTGCAGACCAGCCAGAGTGCCCATGCTGACCCCTGCACATCGCTGAAAGCTCCTACAGTGGGCACCTGAGCATCAGAACTGAGCCATGGGGCGATGGAAGAAGGAGGCCTGGTCTGATTAATCACGTTTTCTTTTACATCATGTGGACGGCCGGGTGCGTGTGCGTCGCTTACCTGGGGAAGAGATGGCACCAGGATGCACTATGGGAAGAGGCAGTGGGATGGTCTGGGCAATGTTCTGCTGGGAAACTTTGGGTCCTGGCCTTCATGTGGATGTTACTTTGACACGTACCACCTACCTAAACACTGCTGCAGACCGAGTTACACCCCTTCATGCCAACAGTATTCCCTAATGGCAGCGGCCTCTTTCAGCAGGATAATGCGCGCTGCCACACACTTGTTCAGGAATGGTTTGAGGAACATGACAAAGAGTTCAAAGTGTTGACTTGGCCTCCAAATTCACCAGACCTCAATCCAGTCGAGCATCTGTGGCACGCGCTGGACAAACAAGTCCGATCCATGGAGGCCTCACCTTGCAACTTACAGGACTTAAAGGATCTGCTGCTATCGTCTTGGTGCCAGAAACCACACACACTTTCAGAGGTCTTGTGGAGTCCAGGCCTCGATGGATCAGAGCTGTTGGTGACACAAGGGGAACCTACACAATATTAGGCAGGTGGTGTTAATATTATGGCTGTTCATTAACCCAACCACAGAAACTAAAATGATTTCTTTCCTGTTCACATGGCCTCTTTGTGCTTGAGCAAAACTCCAGCTACTTACAATTTTATCCTGATTTATATTCACTATTTCAGTAGTTTATGCGGTAATGGTGAAAAAGTACCTCATGGGTTTTTAACGGTGAAAGGAATGAAAATTATGAAAAGGCAAGTGAGCTGTATTTTTATCCAATTTTCAAATTTTTATACTCATTACTAACTCATTAACACACTGAAAAGCCATGAATTATAAACAGAAAAATATAAGACCAAGTTTATTTGATCTAACTGAAGATCATCTATAGAGCTCATGGCTATGTGATTGTCAGTTACATTAGATGACAATAAAGGCCATTTTAATCTATTTTATTAACCTGCACATTTTATTAATTCTGCACATCGCTGTCAGTTTTTAAACTTGCAGAAGTCACAGTGGAGCTAAACACAAACCGCAATCTCACCTTATTAATGTACAAAACTCACCAACCCAATACTCGTGTGTCAAGACAAAAGCTCTGTGGAAGTGCTGCTCTGTCTTTCCTACACAGCATTAGCACTATGATGAATTGTTTGTTACTGTGGAGACGCTGTTGTCAGAGAGCTGACACACCCACACAGTTCTGATCTGGCAGAAAACAGGATTTTTGTAGCTTTTTTTTTTTATTGAATTAAATCCTAAAAAGTGATACATGTTTCTTGTATGTACCTTTTGCAAATGCTTAGTTAATAACAAACGTTTCATGTCACTACAGAATTCATGTTTCCAGGCCTTTAAAACAAAAGATTTTTGCTTTTGCTTGTTTTACACATGAAAAGCCTCAGTACAACACTTACATTGGCTTTATTTATTGCAGGAAAAAACATTGTTATTTTATTGCTGCATTGTTAAATTATTTTACAATGACGTATGTTATGTAGTGATTGTTCAGGGTTGCCAGATTCAGTAGGCTCACACACAACTGGACCATTTTAAACACTCTGAGCCAAAAATATACTGTCATGTGATTAGTCAGGATGAAATGATTGACACATTTGTGCCCCTTCGAAAGGTGGAGACATACATACTTCTGTTCAGCAGCAGACGTTCTCCATTTGTATGTGTGTGCTTTTTTGTATGTGTGTGTGTGTGTGAGAGAGAGAGAGAGAGAGAGAGAGAGAGAGAGAGATTATGTGCCCCAGCATGCAGAGTGACAGACTCAGCTGGTTTTAGGACCGATTTGGCTCAGAGGTGACAGCAAGTGTCTGTATATCAGACACACACACACACACACACACACACACACACACACACACACACACACACACACACATTAAGAGAGATGGTACAGAGTGTCCATACACTACACAGTACACTTCTCTGTACACTATACTGTACACTTCACTGCACAATCCAGTGTACACTACATCGCACACTTTACACTACACTGTACACAACACTGTACACTACACTGTACACTACGCAGAACAATATATTGTAGACTTCACTGTACTCTATACTTCAACCTTCACTGTACACTAAACTTCACATTTTCCTGTACACTTTACTGTACACTACACTGGGCACTACACTGTAGAATTCACTGTACACTTAACACAACACTACACTGCACACAAAACTGCACACTACACTGGACACTACATTGTAGACTTCACTGTACACTTAACAGAACACTACACTGCACACTATACTGTATATGTCACTGTACCTTACATGGCACATGTATTTGGGCCACAGCAGCTATTTGTTTACATTTAGCCATCCTAATTAAAATGTTTTAATATAACTTTATTTAAACCCAAATCTTAATTTAAATTTGTAAATATAAACTTACATTTAAATCTCTTTAGTTGGCACAATCCATTTACACCAGCATTTGTAATGTACAAGATGTTATGCACATATTATATGTGTATACATGTTATACCTCATTTCTCTGTACAATGTACCTTCTATATTTTCATTTGCACTGAGCTATTCTCTACTTTCTCTGCCTCATACCTTGCACATGCATGTGTGTGTCTAGACATAGACATATTGCTATTTGCACTTCTGGTTAGATTCTAACTGCATTTCATTGGCTCTGTACTTGTACTCTGCACAGTGACAAAGTTGAGTCTAATCTAATCTTCATGTGAAAACTGTAATGAATTTCCTGGTTACACAATTGCACTATTTGTCCATGTAGTACACAGTTATAGAAGGGATTTATTTATAATTGCCCTATGTGTTGTCACCCAGATGAGGATGGCTTCCCTTTTGAGTCTGGTTCCTCTCAAGGTTTCTTCTGCATATTGTCTCAGGGAGTTTTTCCTCACCACTGTCACCTCTGGCTCGCTCATTAGGGATAAATTTATAAATTTAAAATTTATATCCTGAATGTATTTATTTCTGTAAAGCTGCTTTGTAACAGTGTCAATTGTTAAAAGCATAATACAAATTAAATTGAATTGAAATTCTTTGGCTGCTGGTATCATGCCCTCCCTGGCAGGAGCAGAATTCTTCTTCATGGAGAAAAAGGATGGAGGTCTTCGCCCTTTCGCCCTTTGCGAATTTTGTTTATACAAAATTGGACCTCAGGACCTGATGTCCTGTGTGACATGCTCAATCACTTTGTCTACTTAGATAACACCCTCATATTTTCCAAATAGCCCCATGAATGTCAGTCAGGTCTGGCAAGTCTTGCAACACCTCCTGAGGAACCCCTTGTACGTAAAGCCAGGGAAGTGCAGGTTCCATGCCACAGAGGTCTCCTTCTTGGGGTTTATTGTATCAAAGAGTGGTCTCCAGATGGATTTCAAGGAGACTAAGGCAGTCAGTGACTGGCTAACACCCTCTTCTTTGAAAGAAGTTCAGTACTTTCTGGGCTTTGTAAACCTTTACCAGTGGTTTATCCACAGTTTCAGCTCTGTAGTGGCTCCTCTAAACCTTGACTAAGAAATCTTCCTCCTGGTTCGTCTGGACCTCCAAAGCAGAGGACGACTTCTCCAAGCTCAAGAAGTGCTTCACTTCAGCTCCACTCCTAATCTTGCCTCACCCAGCCTTCCCCTTCACTGTGGAAGTAGACGCTTTAGAGGTGGGTGTTGGACAGGTGCTGTCTCAGCAGTCATCTGACGACAATCTCCATTCATGCACCTTCTTTTCACACCAGCTGTCTCCCACGGAACTTATGATTTGAAAACAGAGAACTGCTGACCATCAAGTTGGCCTTGTAGGAGTGGAGGCACTGGTTGGAGGAGGCCCAACAACCATTCACTGTGTGGACCAACCACAAGAATCTTGAATATATCCAGCAGACCAAGAGACCAGTTTACCCTCTCCTACCGTCCTGGTTCCAAAAACCTCAAACTGGATGCCCTTTCCAGACTTTTTCAACCACCAGAGCTAAACTGAGACCCTGAACCCATTTTCCCCAGTTCCATCATTGGAGCCCCAGTTCACTGTGGAACTGAGATGGTTGTCCGACAGGCACAACAGGGATAGTCAGAGCCAGGATATCCTCACAACCAACTTTTTGTGCCTGCTTCCATATGTGCCCAGGTACTGCAATGGAGCACATGGTTCTTGCTTTGCTGGTCATCCAGGCACTACATGGACCCTGGACTTCATTAAGAGGTGCTTTTGGTGGCCAAGCATGGAAGCAGATACACAGGGCTTTGTGGCTGCTTGTACCACCTGTGTCCAGGGTAAAGATCCCAGATAACATCCCCAGGGACTATTCCATCCAGGGCAGTGGTAGTTCAGTGGTTAAAACGTTGGGCTACTGATCGGAAGGTCATGAGTTCAATCCCCAGCACTGCCAAGCTGCTACTGCTGTGCCCTTGAGCAAGGCCCTTAACGCTCAACAAACTTCGCGACCTCGGCCTAATGCGACCCCGGCTACATAGACCAGGCCCCCAGTCCTCGGCGTCGCCTGATGCCGGTGACCGGGAGAGAGGACATCGGAAGCGGTGCTCGCGGAAGCGCGGTAAGCGGCGGGTGTCCGCGCCAGGCTAAATGCTAACCCTAGCCGGCCAGCTCTCCCGTCCATCTTTCTATCAAATGTCTGCTCCCTGGACAATTCATAGGGATAAATTTACAGTGATAAATTCAAATATTTATAATATATATATTTTTTTTGTTAATCCATTTATTTCTGTAAAGCTGCTTTGTGACAATGTCCATTGTTAAAAGCGCTAT
>JAKKZL010000031.1:77460-91974 GCA_037576815.1 Pangasius larnaudii
CGCAACCCTCTCTATTTATCCGGGCTTGGGACCGGCACAGAAGTCACTGGACTGTGACCCCCATGGCTAGATTACAAACTTGATCATAAGACATACCACAATAATTTACTTAATGTTAGCTAGCATGCTAATTACTTTGACTATCTACTGCTAGTGACATATATTAGTGAGAAAGAATGAAAGGAAGAAAGCAAGAAAGGAAGAAGAGGAAATATAGAATAAATAAATAAGGAATAAAAGGAAAGAGAAAAGATTTAATTATGCTGCATAATTAATAACACTGACAATTAGCTGTTATACACCTGTGTCACTCTATCTGTCTGTCTCTCTTTGTCTCTCTCAATTCACTTGGTTTTGGGGGGGGCTTAGCCAGCCCTTTTATAATTGTTAGACCCAAAGACTCTAAAAGGATGGCAATTTAGGGTGGAACAAAAGTTGTGGTGAACTGGGATGTCTGGATGCTGTCGCTCCCCCACTCTCACGCGTTCACTCAGGTTTGTCGACGGTGGAGTGGCTGCTGCTTTATCTACCAGGAGCCCTCATGTCTGTGTTAGCTTCTGGCTCTCCCTTTTAGTTATGCTGTCATAGCAAGTCTTGCCGGAGTCCCTGCCTGCACTCTGCACGCAGAGTACATTGTCTATCTAGTATCTATTACCTAACAATCTCTCCCTCTCTCAAGTTCAAGTTCAAGATTGTCATTCTGCTACATCTGTGGACATATAGTCGAACGAAATGTCGTGTCTCGCAGGACCACGGTGCTACATACAGGTTAGACATAAATACGAACATAGAGGTATAAGAAAAACAATTTGGTTGACTATACAAAATTTACTGTACAGAAACGTTACAAAAAACTTTACAAAAAACTTTTACATACATACTGTAAATGTGCAAATGAGATATTTGTACATGAAGTTGTGCAAATGAGATATTTTGAGGGAAGCAGCTCATAGTGCGGGATGATTTGTAGTGAAAACGAGCAAGTAAACATATATTATAAAGACTGAGTTCTTTGTGTGAGAGTGTCTATAAAAAGTGTTCAGTGTACATTCAGAGGAGAAGAGTGTGTTACTACAGGTGGTTTGTATAGCCCACTCACCTGTGTGTAGCACACTCAGAATTGCACTTAAACGGATTGTCAGTTTTCCATGGGTAGGGGAGGGGGTGAGGTGTACATGGTTTCAGGAGGTAGGGTTGTAGTTGAGGGCTCTCACAGCCTGGGGGAAAAAGCTGTTGAGCAATCTGACTGAGCAAGCTCTGATACTCCGGTACCTTCTGCCAGATGGCAGGAGCTGGAAGAGATTGTGGAAGGGATGGGTAGGATCCTTCACGATGCTGGTAGCCTTGCTGGAGCAACGTGCAAGGAAAATGTCCAGGATGGAGGGGAGAGGGGCACCGATGATCTTTGCAGCTGTGTTCACTGTCCGCTGTAGGGTCTTGCAGTCAGCAGCACTGCAATTTCCATACCAGACAGTGATGCAGCTGGTCCCGCTGTAGAAAGTGGTGAGGATGGGTGGAGGGAGACTTGCTATTTTCAGCCGGCAGAAAAAGTGGAGGCGCTGTTGGGTCTTCTTGTTTAATGACGTGATGTTGGTGGTCCAGGTGAGATCCTCTGTAATGTGCACTCCCAGGAATTTAGTGCTGCTGACTCTCTCCACGGCCGAGCCGTCGATGGTCAGTGGGGGGTGGTCAACAGAGCTTCTCCTGAAGTCCATCACAACCTACTTTGTCTTACTCACGTTGAGGGACAGGTTGTTGACACCGCACCATTCAGCCAGCTGTGCCACTTCCTCTCTGTAGTGTGTTTCATCGTTGTTTCTGATGAGGCCTACCACAGTTGTGTCATCAGCAAACTTGATGATGTGGTTGGAGCTGAACTTGGCAGTGCAGTCGTGAGTCAGCAGTGTGAAGAGCAGCGGGCTGAGCACACAGCCCTGTGGGGCACCTGTGCTCAGTGTGGTAGTGCTGGAGGTGTTTGGGCCGACACGGACTGACTGAGGTCTTTCAGTTAAAAAGTCCAGGATCCAATTACAGAGGGGTAGCTTGAGGCCCAGCAAGTTTAGTTTGTTGACAAGCTGCTGAGGGATTATTGTGTTGAATGCTGAGCTGAAATCAATGAACAGCATTCTAACATAAGAGTCTTTCTGTTCCAGGTGAGTAAGAGCTAGGTGGAGAGTGGAGGATATCGCATCGTCCGTGGAATTGTTTGGACGGTATGCAAACTGGAATGGGTCCAGCGTGTTTGGGAGACTGGATGCATGACTAACCTCTCAAAGCACTTCATCATGATTGGTGTCAGTGCTATGGGACGATAGTCATTCAGGCTCTCCATCTCTTTCTCTCCCTCACTCTCTGTCGAGCTACACATGCTACTTCTGAGATGCCAGTGATCCTGACCCCTTCTGCTCTCCGGACGAGCCTGATCCATCCTGATGCCCTACTTCTGGTTGGAGTTCTCATCAGTTGGGGATCGCTTGCTGCTGCTGGGGGCCCCACAGGGATGGTGCCTCTTGGGGACTGTGGAGATGCCTTTGGACTGTGGTTCATATGGGCAGTTGTACTGTGATGGCTTGGGACTGCGACTGCTGTGGTGGCTTTGGGGATGCAATGTGGATAGTGGGTAGGCTCAACAAAACAGACTTCATGTGAAAACTGTAATCGATTTCCTAGTTACACACTTGCATTTGTCCATTTAGTACACAGTATAGAAGGGAATTATTTATAATTGCACTATCCGTTATCACCCCGATGAGGATGGGTTCCCCTTTTGAGTCTGGTTCCTTTCAAGGTTTCTGCCTCATGATGTCTCAGGGAGTTTTTCCTTGCCACCATTGCCTCTGGCTTGCTCATTGGAGATAAATCCATACATTTACAATTTATTTCATCAGTGTATTTATATCTGTAAAGTTGCTTTGTTACAATGCCCATTGTTAAAAGCGATATACAAATAACATTGAATTTTATTGAATTGTATAGTTCCTGTTTTCTAAAAACAGCATCAGAGGTGTGCATCCAGATGCTAGAGAGGGTTAGTAAGAGTGAGAGCAGTGTAGTTTCTGTAGGAGAAACTCTAGATGCCTTAGGCAGAGTTTACAATCCCCCAACCCCAGCAATAGAGCCCTCATGGGGGGGGGGGATGGGTGATGACTCGGCGGTGGACTCAGGAGATAGGTAGATATTTGACAGAACTTTGCCCCACTTATCTACACATTTCTTCAAACAGACAACACCAGAAGCAATCGAAAATCTACTTCGCATGTCATCTCATTGAATTTTTCCTTGCTACAACTGCCTCTGGCTTGCTCATTAGGGATAAATTTAATTAAAAATTTATATTCAGATTTCTGTAAAGCTGCTTTGTGACAATGTCCATTGTTAAAAGTGCTATACATATAAAATTGAATTTAATAAGATTGAAGACCCCTGCTGTAGGAGATAGTGCTTTCATTGTCCAGCCCAATATTGTAGAACTCTCTTCATCTCTATCTCCATGTCTGCCTGCCCTTCCCCAATGTAAAGCTCAGATAATGTTTTTGTACTTACCCCGTATCTCATATGTATTGTCTTATTGTGCACTCTACAGTTTAGTTTTATCTCATCTATCTCAGTTATATAAGCATGTAGTTTTCTTTTTTTTCTTTTATTAATTTTACTACTAATACTATTTTCATCATCTGTACTGTTCACCTGATTCACTTCAAAGAATCATTTAGAATGAGTCCTTAATCAATCATTACATATCACTTGAAATTATAAGTGCATACAAGCTTGAGCTGAATACATATCTGTCCATGAAACTTTGTTAAATGTTAGTGGTGTTTATACCAAAACAAAACCTGAGAAATCAGCTTTGTGCATTCTGAGTTTAGCTTTAAAAATCAGTATGGTTCTAGTTGAGTCTAATCAAGCTACTTGTGTGTGTGTGTGTGCGCTTGGGTAACATGTATTGTCTTCCTATGGTTTTTGTGTGTCCTCATCTGAGTGCTGTGCCCTGTCGGTCCATCGGCCAATCAGTCCAACTGATGGCTGTTTAATAAAACTGAAGCATGTCATTACAAGATGAGACTCTTTAAAACACACACGGGTAATGACAGGGTGTGAATTATTCGTAATCATTGTAAATTAGCGCCCTTTGCAAATCAGCAGGAGCCAACAAGACATCATAACCTTTAGGAACAGCTTTTAGAGAGTTTCTTTTTTCGCATTCACTGCAGATAATTAACATTTCCTTTACATGTAATAGTGTAACTGCCAAAATCACTTCTCGTGTCACATTCATGAGAGTGCCATCAGACTAAGCTCTGCTCATTTCTGAATGTTTTGTTGGCAAAAACAGATGGAGATCAAGAGAGATAGACAGGGAAAAAGAGAGAGATACAGAGAGAATATGCGAGAGAAAAGAGACCGGCAGAGAGAGAAACTTTTTACATTTTAATATAATAAATTAACCTTCTTATTTTAACCTTTTATTAAGCTTCAATTTTTCTGTGTTAGTTGTTTTGACAATAATCGGACATTCATGCTAATAAAGCACATAAAGAGAGGGAGACAGCATAAGAGAGGTAGAGTGAGGTAAAGTTTTTATGCTTGATCAGAAGCTACAGCGAGCAGTGAAAGAATACTTAACTCATCATTTTCACTTCTGTTTGAAGCTCATCATCACCAGCTACAAAGCACTGTGATGACATGGCTCAGATGATTTGAGTTTCTTCCCGCTCTCTCCTACAATGATAAATATTCACACCACTGAGTATTACTGGGTTTTGTTGCTTTACTGACACGAATGTACAATTCCTGTGTAGAGTGTTATGAAAATGTTGGCAGAATTGAACCCTCGTAGATGTGAAGTGAGCGGGGTAAAACATGCATAAAGCATGCATAAGATTACTGAAGCTAATGCTGCTTGTTCCTCAAATATATCTCTCATCAAAACTGTTATTCCTGCTTCAGTAGTCTCTATAAGTTAAACCTAACCACCCGCTCCCATCATTGTAAGAAAAACCACTGCCAAATCATCGTAAGTAAAAACCGCCTGCTCCTGTCAGCACAAAAGTAAAAAGCATCACCTGCTCCCATTCCTTCAGGTTCGAGCAAGAAAGTGAGTACCACCTGTTCCTGCAAATGCAAGAGTAAAAACCACCCATTCCCGTCAGTATGACAGTAAAAATCGTCCCCTGTTCAGCATGAGAGTAAAAACCATACACACCTGCTCACGAGAGTAAAAACCTCCTGCTCCTGTCAGTGTGAGAGTTAACACCACGTGCTCCCATCTCTTCAAGTTTGAACAACCTAGCAAGTGAAAGCTAACTACCTGCTCCTGTTAGCATCTGCCCCCCGCCAGTGCGAGAATAAAAACTAACTGGTCCTGTCTGCGTGAGAGTAAAAACACTAGTAAAAACCGCCAATGTCTGCCAGTGTGAGAGTAAAAACTGCATGTTCCCACTCGCATTAGAGTAAAAACCACCAGTGTCTGTCAGCGCGAGAGTAAAAACCTCATGCTCCTACTAGCACGAGAGTAACATCTACTCCCATCAGTGAGAGAGTGAAATCTGCCTGCTCCCATCAATGTGAGATTAAAAACTACCATTTCCTGTGAGAGTTTTGTTACATTTTGCAGGATCCTGTCCCAATGCAGAAATCTACAGAAAACTACTTAAATATCTTACACCAAAATATTTAAATATATTATGCTGAATTCCATGGACCTTTAAATATGTTCATTTCCTCATGATAGTTTGATGTGGGTCATTTTACTGCCTCATCTGTTATTATTTGCAAAACCACAGATGCTAAGAGAATAAATCTGCCATTTCACACGTAGTTATAAACAGTGAGTCACCACACACACCAGCAGAATAGCCACAGAACCACACAGGTCCTGAAAAATCTGTGCCAATGTGATAACACCAACAGAACAAAGGAAAACAGTGCACATAATAATCTCACTGTTATTCTTTCATTATTATTTCTTTATGAAGACGGTTGCTTTGGACACAAACTTCCAGAGCAAATTCATGCCAACATTGTTAAAAAAAAAAAAAAAGAGAGTCTACATATTGCACTGCTAAGAAGCCTGGAATAGTTGCTGCTTTTGGGTGGAAAGGTAGTGCACTGAAGCCTAGCATTAATGAAATGTTTCTCACAAATCCCAGCTGCTCACATGCAGTCAACATCATGGCCACGTGAAGATCTTGAGTTGGTCACCTGAACTTGTACAGAAATTAGCAAGTCCTTATTTCTCCCCATACAATGTTAATTCATGGCACATCATGATATCTATCACAGGACTCAACATGGCTCAACATTATACTCCTTCCTCGGGTCTGATCACTGGTGCCATAGTGAAGGTCAATGTTTGCCATGTTGAGTTTATCATAATAGAGACCTGATTATGAGAGGGATTCAGTAAACATCAAGAAATTCAATGTGATACTGAATGCTTCACATTGAATGTTAACACAATCATCATCATCATGCCCATAAAGAAGAAATTGTAATTGTATTTGTAAGCACGAGTATGAAGCATGAACACCTCAAAAGGCAGAAAACTCAATTAATATGCTGAGGAAATATTCAAAAGTCTCTTTATTACTCACATCCAATCATCATCATAGCCACGGCGAAGATCTTCTCTCCATCAGTGGTGGGCGAAATGTTGCCAAAGCCAATGCTGGTCAGACTGGTCATGGTGAAGTACAGTGAGGTGATGTAGACTGAGTCCTTGCTGGGGCCACCCTCCCACCTGCCCGTACCCGTGGCATTAAAGCGGTATGGGGTGCCTGCCGTCTCGCCCAGCATGTACAGCCAACTGTCCTTACGTGCCATGTTTGTCTCCTCATCAATGACTTCATAGTCTCCGATACTGTACCAGATACATGCGAGCCAGTGTGCGGCGAGACCGAACACACACACCAACAGCACAAGCACGGCGGCACCATATTCAATATAGTGATCCAGTTTACGTGCCACTCGGCCCAGACGCAGCAGACGCACCACCTTCAGAGAACTGAACAAACTGCTGATGCCCTGAGAGACAGACAGAGAGACAAAAGCAACAGACATAAAAATTGAGAGGCAACGTAATGTATAGAGACAGAGAGACAAAAACCAAAGCAGAAAGTAAGCAAGAGTGAGACGGTAAGTGAAAATAGACAGCATGACAGAGACAAAAAGACAGAGAGAGAGAATTGAGAAAAATACCGTATATAGTGATTGAAAGAGACAGACAGAATGATGAAGAGTGAAATATAGAGAAAGAAATACAGAAGGTGAACAAATATACAAAATAAGGCAAAGATTAAGTACAAAGAAAACAGACAACAGAAAACCCAGGCCCAGAGTGAGTGAAAGACAGAGAGAAAGAAAAAGAGACCAAGAGAAACAGAGAAAGTAGGATAAAGTCACAGCACTCTTATTTATCCATGCTTCCATCTCTAATTACTCTCTTAATGATTGTGGAAATAGGGCAGGTGTGCTTATTTTTTCCTGCCTGGTTTCTGGATGTTGGTTTACTTTTTGGGGAACAATGACTACATACTGAAATCTGTTGTATTTTTTGTTTGTTTATAGAAGCTGGTGAAGACCACACAATTGTTATTTGTTATTATTTATAAATAACAAAAGTTATTTATTTATGGATGGACAGAAGAATTGATGGATTGAATTTGCTGGGACACCCACTCCTGGGAAGATGAAGGCTCTCCATTTGTACACAATCCTCACTGTAGAATGGTGAATTTCAAATTTGAAGATGGCCTTACATCCCTTTCCAGATTGACGAGCAGCAACGATTGCTTCTCTAAGGCCATGGCCGATGTCCTTTCTTCTTGGTAGGATGTAGACACACACCTGAGTGCTCCACAACACCAAACCACTGAAAGTTCTGCTTTTATAGAGGTAGTAACACTTCTTGATTATTAACTAATCTTGTGCATTTCATTAGTAACACCTGGATGCTAATTACTCTCCTAATGATTGTGGAAGTAGGAAGGGTGTACTTATTTTTCCCCACCTGGTTTCTGAATGTTGGTTTACTTTTGGGGGAAAAAAAGACTACATATTGAAATCTGGTGTGTTTTTTGTTGTCACCCGAGGTTAGTTGTTTGTTTATAGAAGTTGGTGAGGACCAGGCAATTGTTATTTAGGCCCTGATAAATAAAAACATAGAACTGAAAGAGTGTGTACTTTCTTCTTCCAAATGACTGTATCCATCCTTCTATTTATTACTTTCCATGCAAATCTGAGGGGACTCTGTTGTATTGTTTGTGTGTGTGTGCGTGTCTTTCTTGAAACAAAAGTGCATTGTTTGTCCTTGTGTATAATCTCCATATTTAAAAATACACACTGAAGTTTGCCGAGCTGGCTGCTGACAACACAGAGCATTTAAATAGCACCTGAACAGCACAGTGTGTGTGTGTGTGTGTATGTGTGTATATATACAGTGCCTTCTAATACTGAACAGACTGTAGCTAGTAAGATGTAATGTTGTGTAATGTGTTCATAACCTGATGTTGTGATTTTTTTATTTATTAGTAGAAGCTGCTTGTTGCCGAGTGTGTGTAGCCAAAAATAACACCAATATGTGTATGGAGACCCAGACAGGATGGTTTAAGTCTAAAAATGTCTCTCACTTTCTGGAGCTGCTCTAAGAACTCTTCAGCCTGAAAGCTGGGAGATCAATTTGCTATCATAGAGTGGTGAGTAGGTAGCTAACAGCGTACATGCTAATCTACCAATTTTACAGTGTGCACAAGCCAACAGAGAGAACAGGGATGCTAAACAATTTAAGCACACAACACACGTATGAGTTTTGTGTCACAATTACTTTTACTGTGATTTAGACGTGTCTAAGAATTTTATTTGAAAGATCATCTGACAACAGAAAACACACACACACACACAGATGTGATAAACATATGTTCTAAAGGCAACACGATCAAACCACAAACTAGAACATTAACAAAAATTCAACAAAAAGCTGATTATTTACTACTACTACTACTACTACTACTACAACTAATAATAGTAATAATAATAATATTCAATTTTGGTCTAATATGATTTGTCTAATGACAGCAAACAGACTGCATCAATGGCTTGATTCCAATGACTGTTTATATGGACAACATGGCGCCATTCACTGTCAGTGTGTGTTTTAAAGCATTTTTGGAAATGGGAAATGGGAGATGCCATCTTGCAAAAAATTGGAGCCAGCGGATGTCCCTATCAAATAATCCGTGCTGTGATGTGCCTTTCGGAAATGAACAAGTGTGTATGTGAGAAGTGTAATAATGTGTGTGAGGAGCATATGAGTCTGTTTAATGAGTGTACAAGTGTGTTTGAGGAGTGTGTGTGAGGAGTGTACGAGGACTGTACAGGTGTGTGTGATGCGTGTGTGTGTCTGTGTTTGTGTGTGAGGAGAGTATGAGAGTGTGTTTGTGTGTTGGAGCGATAATTAGATGAAATAATATCTGTTAAAAGCCCCCAATTGATGTGTGACACTAGAGTGTCAAAGGTTGAGTCCTGTTAGATGTGGTAGTGATATAGTTTTAACACCACACACACTCACACACACTCAATCACACAGCTGAACTGCTGATCTGTATGGAGTTCATTTACTTTCAAAAGTAATGTTTGTAATTTTTTTTAATGTTATCATTTTATCACATCACAAATATATGATCATTTTCATAAATCTTCATGTATATTTATTTTATATATACACTTGCCATGTTTGTACCTTGTTTATTGATTCATTGTTACCGTTAATGAGCAGAGACTTAACAGTTTGTATCCGTGACTTGTAGAAATTTTCATTTCAGCCCCACCCACTTTCGGGTGCCACCTGCTTGTCACAGCTCTCAGAACACTACAGCATTGAGACGTTCTGGTCAAAACCCTTATAATGTGGGTAATGTTCCTAAACACTCTACTGCACATGCAAAAAAATGCATTTTACAGTTGCAGTTGCATAATTTAAATTAAAATTTATATCCAGATTTCTGTAAAGCTGCTTTGTGACAATGTCCGTTGTTAAATGTGCTCTATACATAAAATTGAATTGAATTGAATAATTTACTAATATGACTATGGATTTGCAACAAATAAAGTTATGTTTTGATTATTTTTGATTGGAAAAACACTTAATGATGTATTATCCACAGTCTTATTTTCTGATAACTGTTATATAAATACTATACTTGATTGTACTGCATAAAAAGGGTTAAGTGCACAGGGAAGAAGAGCAGTGGGTTAATTCTTTTTTCATTTGGAATCCTGCCATTGACTTTGTCACTAAGACCAGAGCAATCAAACACTGAATTTTGGAAAAAGAAAAGCCTACTTGAGTGACATCTTGAGGGTCCCAGTTCTTCATTTGTTTCCCAAAAAACAAACACAGGCAATGGAGAATAAAGGGAGGGATTGAAAAAGGAAAACATTTAAGTGAAATGATAAAAAAAAAAAAACGAGCACACTCATTCTAAAGAAAAAGTACAGTGCTATAACCCACTGAAACCTGTACAGAAATGCATTGTTTTTGAAAACACAGCAAAAATTCTGACACTTGCAATGACTCTGCCCTTACCATCTAAATCTGTAATATACTATGACGTATGCAGCTACCTTGCTGAGGTATAAATTAATGTTAATGTAAGAAAAAGTAGGTCCAGTGACTCAACTGTTTGGACAATCAGGGGAAGTTCATTCACCACTTGGGTGCAGGACAGAGTAGAGTCTTGATGATGGGTTTTACACATGAGAGATCACCTACAAAGCCAAAAACAGACCCCCACCTACCAAAAGGCACCACACTCCATACCACTCATCACTCTCATTAAAGGAGAGGTTACATCAGTACCCTTTAGTCTCAATGAAGGATGTGTGGCCTCTTTGTCTGTCAGTCTCTGCAAAGGATTCTAATTTCTGTCTCGCTGGTAGGTGCACATTAATTTCTTACACCGAGAAGCTTCTCAAATAGGTATGGTAAAGTAAAATTCATTAGCAACTGATTTTCTCTAAGACGTCTCTAAAGTTGCCTCTAAAGTACATCTGGTAAAAACATTTTTACCAGTCATTACATTTTATGTTATGGACCAAAGTTATAGAACAGAGTAAATAAATAATCTTAATCACACAACTGGAATTTAAAGGCTACTGTGCAAAGACGTGACCTTAGCATTTATATAATGATAGCCTGTGAGATTGCAAGAATAAAAATTAAACAAAACCTAGATCTGCTGATAGACTTTACACCATGCAAACCAGATTTGTTAGGATGGATTAAGTACTTGAGTGGATTTTGTTCATTATAGCGCTTTTTGTCTGCATGGGCAAATTAAAACTTTTACAAAGTATTACACTGGTCGTGTAATGTTAATATTTATTTCAGATTTTACTTTGTGTTAGAATCAGCGCATTGCTCTGTCAGTGTTATGATTAGAGTACACCAGAAGTGATTTGTTCTACACTGATATAGTTGAACAAGACAAAACCAAAATGATTTTTTTTGCTTAATAAGCTATCCATTAAGAAAAAACTTTTTTACCATGTTAAATTGGACACTGAATAAATTCTATGATTTGTCTATGAATTTGAATATGATTTGGTGACTGACCTCATCAACGTTCTCAAAGGCATTGATGACATCATAAGGGAGGCAAGATAGCAGGTCAATGACAAACCAGGTCTTCAGGTAGTTCATACGGATAAGTTTGGGGTCAGAGATGACCTCACCAGCCGGGCCCACAAATGTGGTGTGGAAGTTGAGGACGATGTCCACCAGGAAGATGACGTCCACTACGCTGTCTACCACCAGCCATGCCACGTTGTTCTGCTTGGTCTTGAACGAGACATTGTAGGGGACCATGATGGCTGTATAGAAAGTGAGGATAAGGATTACCCAGTCCCATGTGGTCTTGAAGGCGCAATAGTGTAGGATGATGTGTGGCGGCGTCTTTGGCGTCTCCTGTTTATACTGAGGCAGGATGTCTGAGCCGAGCTGCAGCACCTGGACAGGTGATGAAGGAAAGAAGGAAACCTTCACATAGATAGCCATGTGTACAATTACTGACATGTATATTAATAGCATTTAACAGATGCCCTTATCCAGAGTGACTATAAGAAAAAACACAGGAGATGGTTATCAACTTCAGGAAACTACAACCCCTCACTCCCATATTGCTCTAAAGGACACATTATTTGTTGAAATAATTGAGTCATTCAAATATCTTGGTGGTATTTGGTATCACTGTGTTCTTTGATTTAAATTAAATTACAACTGTCTATTTTGCACCTTTTTACCATTTTTCCTGTGTGATTTGTATAGTTTGCATTACTTGTACTTGCACTGTTTGCATTATCTGCACTGTTATACACTGTCCATCTATGCACACTAATTCTGCCAAATTGAATTCCCCACAGTTATGGAACAGCCTTCCAATTAGTGTTCGAGGCTCAGACACAGTCTCAGTCTTTAAGTCTCAGTCTTTTAGTCTTAGCTGAAAACACATTTGTTTAGTCAAGCTTGAAGTTAAGGGATGCTGTTTCTAGGTGAACACGGTGTGGAGCAGGTGTTATAAATTCCTTACGGTGGGCAAGCGCTGGTTTGTTTTTGTCTTTGTAGGCAAGCATGACTGTTTTAAATTTGATGTGGGCAGCTGCAGAAAGCCAGTGGAGGAAACACAGCAATGGCATGGTGTGGGAGAACGTCAGGAGGTTGAAAACCAGTTTTCTGGATTTTCTAGAACAGCATTCTGTATCAGTTGCAAGGGTCAGATGGTATACAGAGGTATCTAACCCAGAGGCAGAGTGAGTTGCAGTAGTCCATTCTTGAGATGGCAAAAGACTACACAAGCACTTGAGTAGCATCTATGGACAGGAAATGTCAGATTCTCTTGATGTTGTAAAGTAGAAACCTGCATGACCAGGTCCGGTTAGCAATGTAAGATGAAAAAGAAACATAGTTGTCCAGGACTACCCCAAGATTGCATGCACGGTCAGATAGTGTGATCTGAATGTTGTTCAGGGAGATCACAAGATCCTGACATGGCGATGCATCTCCAGGGATGTACAGCTGCTCAGTCTTGCTAGAATTTAGTTTCAACTGACAAGATATCTGCTAGACATTCAGAGACCCAAGCAGAAACATGAGTGACTGAGGGAGGAAAGGAGGAGTTGAGTGTCATCAGCATAACAGTGGTATGAAAACCTAGGTGAGTACATGACTTCACTGAGAGAGTGGGTATAGAGTACATGACCTCACTGAGAGAGCGTGTATAGAGGAAATGACCTCACCGAAAGAGTGGGTATAGAGGAAATGACTTCACAGAGAGATCGGATATAGAGGGAGAACAGAAGATGACCCAGCACTGAGCCTTGTGGGATGCCACTGAGAGCCATGCTGTGCCATGCATTCCAAGCCTCATGAGGATGGATTGAAGAATCTTGTGACTGAACATATAGGGGGAAATTCAATTTGACACAGTAGCACAAGTAGAAGGAGTAACATAAAAGAAAAGAATTTCCATAAATACCTAAATATCAGAAATAATATAAAATAAAATAAGATAAATGAAAATAACAGATATAATAGAAACAATAATATAGATCAGTGTGTATGAACATATGCTGGAGTTCTATTTGTATATACACATATCCAATTCTTGGTATTTATATACATATACGCATACACGTGCAATATCTGTGCAATATCGGTGGAATGACAATTAACTGTTGAGTGTATGTGTTTGTGAGACTGAGCCAGTGGAGTAGGAAGTACTTGGTACTGTTGCATTGTGAAGTCTGATGGCATGAAAGCACCCCTCAGTCGTCTTGAGGCATGTGGCTTTCAACTTTCGACTTCCCCCTTATCCTCTTCTCAATCACTGCCTGCACACTGTCCTGTTCCATTACCACCACAGAGCTGGCCTTCCTCACCAGCTTGCCCAGTTTGTTGGCACCAATTCCCAATGCCACCTCTCCAGCACACCAGAGCAAAGAAAATAATGCTCGTCACTACAGACTGGCAAAACATCTGTAGCAGGCTAACCCTAACCCTGCACACATTAAAGGACCTGAGTCTCCTGAGAAAGAACATCCTGCTCTATCCTTTCCTATAGAGGCCCTCACTGTTGTCTGACCAAGTCAAGTCAAGTCAAGTGGAGTTTATTGTCATTTCAGCCATATACAAGTACATAGTGAAAGGAAACAATGTTTCTCCAGGACCAAGGTGCTACATAAGACAAACACAAAACAACACAGAACTACAGGGTCTACATAAATTATACATAAAGTGCACAAGTGCAAACATGAGCAGACGCACAAGACAGAACAAGATAGTACAATGACTACAACGAAGACCAGTAAGCAGTTCTGTTTAAAAGTGACCAAGTGACAGTAGTGCAAATATTACAGAGTTTGATATAAATAGCTGAAGTACTGTAAACATAATGGTATTATATTATGTGTAAACATAATAGTAGCAGCAGCAGCATAAAACATGTGCAAAACATGTGT
>JAKKZL010000034.1:10000-12837 GCA_037576815.1 Pangasius larnaudii
ATCCCCGCTCGGCCGAGGGGTCGGTAACGCTCAGGGTCCTGAGCCGCTCGAGACGTGAGGCGGGAACAGTGAGGCGTGCGCGCGCACACACACACACACACACACACACACACACACACACACACACACACACCCCGTAACGCCGCTCAGCGAACACTGCCGTTTATTTCACACCCGTCAGTGTTAATAATGAAACTCTGGTTTTTCTCAGCACGCGTGTGACTGTAAGAGCGAGTTCTGCGCAGCGTCCCGCTTCCTCACGCCGCTTTTCTTTACGCCTCACGCCGAACTGGAGGCTCTGAGCTTCCGTCACTGCTTAGCCTCATTCGCCTCGCAGCTCCACCAACTGCGTCTCCGCTGATCGACTACATCTGGGGTAAAAGGGATGTTTTATTTTAAAGAATGTTTTTAAATGATCAGTGAAATCATTTCAGTCAGAAACGCAACAGCTCCAGTACAGAAACAATCCAAAGCGCGTGCAGGTCGACGCGTCCGATCAGATCGACCTGGTAATCCATTTCCACAAAAATCACCAGTTTCTTGTATTTCAGATTATTTCTATTTTTATAAACAGCTAATCAGCAGATAATAAACAGAACAATTTTCCACTTTATGATAAAATCTGTAGCGATGAGCATCAGGTCGCGGAAATGAATGATTTCTGTTCTTTTTTTTTTTTTTTCTGGGAATATTTTTTAAAAATACATCTATAATAAATAAAAGTGCCGTTATTGTTGTATTAATAATTGTTGTTGTTATTGCAGGATAATCTCGAGAACAGATGCGAGCTGATATTAAAAGCTCTAACTGCCTAAACTTTTATTACATTTACAGTAAAATGTTAAATGTTCTGCCTGATTATTAAAATGAAAGCCGTTAGAGGATTTCTGTCCTGAACAGAGCACAGAGACAGACGACGGCCTCCATGATACGAACGTTGTGTGTGTTTGAGTTAATCTCTGATTAAAGTCTGGTGAGTGGTGAAGGGTGTGGGGCGGAGACACGCCGCTCCTCGTCATCATCAGTGTTAGCGTTTTACTTTAACACAGAATTAAGAAAGATACAGGAGTTAAAGTGAACGTGGAGATGTATAAATATAGAACCGAGTATG
This sequence comes from Pangasius larnaudii, assembly GCA_037576815.1. Classification (NCBI taxonomy): domain Eukaryota; kingdom Metazoa; phylum Chordata; class Actinopteri; order Siluriformes; family Pangasiidae; genus Pangasius; species Pangasius larnaudii. The sequence continues at coordinate 11,112 of JAKKZL010000034.1, forward strand.
ACAGTACACACACACACACACACACACACACGGTTCTCCGCTCTGTTATTAACCCGTACCTGAATGTGTTCCTGTTCTCTGTGTTTATCATCACGTTTAGTTTGTGTGTGTGTTCTGCTTTAGTCATTAGGAACAATGAATGTTGGTCTCATGAGAATTTGCTGTTAATTTTCTCATTAAACACCATTTTCTCTTTCACTCTTCAGCTCCGTGTGTGAACTCATTCTTATTTACTCACAATATACACCACATTTAAAGTGATCCATCACACACTCGCAGTCATTCTGTTATACTGAACAGCAGCACTGCTGGGTGGGGCTCAGGCACAAGGCCACAGGTGAGCACAGGTGATCAGCTTCAGGTCAGCTCCTCCTCTCTGTGCTCTATCACTTCATCCCTTGCCCTTGTTTGGACTGTGAGAAAGCCTTAGCCTTAGCCTTAGCGTAACCGTACTACCGCCTCCTCACGCCCGAATTTATGCATATTTATGTAAATGTATGTATATTACTATAATAATAAATAAAGGCCTGAAATATACATTTATATACATAAGTTTCAAATGTAACACAAGAACTGAAATTGAACCTTTAATAAATAATACAACTAAAATGAGCGATTGTAAGAATAATGATCACAGAAATGCTAAAATACAGACAAAAGTCTGTTAAAAAAAGTCAATTATACCATAATTGCTACAGATGCTGAGCCACTTGTCTTCCTAGAGTGGAGATAAAATATAAATACAAGCAAATGATGATCTGAAGTCATGCAGAACTATGAGCACATTTATAAAGTTATATATTTAATTAAACTAAATTAAATTTAACTCTCCAAATGATCCTTGTGAAAAGTAGACGTCAGTCTGAGAAATAACCCGACTGCAGTAATCGTTAAATATTTATATATATGGAAAAATCTGTAACAAACAAAAACACCACAGAGAGAATTCTCCGTTTCATTTATTTATCTGTAAAGCGTTTAAAATGTTTTATTATGCATCATGCTGCATGTTTACTTTTTTTTTTATCATTCAGGATTTAAAGATCAGGAACTACAGCCAGCGTGAGACAGCGTGAGGGGTCTGAGACACAGCCGTCAGAGTGAATCATCAATAAACCCAATAAACTTTAGCTATAGAGCAGATTTCAGTTCCTTTAACAAACAAATTAAAGTATTAATAAAATAAAACTCCAAAAATGAGCTCAGCAAAAATGGAGAATTAAAAGCACACAGTTCTGAATGTTATGACGAGGTTCTGGAGCTGATCCGAGGGTTCTTCTGGTTTCTGTAACGAACAGCCAACCACACGGTCACGAGCTACAACACACACACACACACACACACACACACACACACACACAGAGTGAATATGATGTGACTCTCACACTCTCCTGTGTAATTAATAATAATAATAATAATAATAATAATAATAATAATAATAATAATAATAATAGAAGACCATTTTATAAAAACACACGTAGAAACTGTAAGCATTTGGCACTTTTTTAATAACTCTGTTATTATTATAAGAGAATTGTTTCGGAATGAGAGCAGAGTGAGTGATGAGGAACCTGAGAGAAACTGCAGAATAATCCGACTCCACCCAGGAAGCTGAGCATCTCTGCAGCGTGCTGCAGCATCAGATCTCCACACGTGAAGCACTGGGCTGTTGTTTTACACGCCTTTAACACACACACACACACACACACACACACACACACACACA
>JAKKZL010000034.1:30345-42119 GCA_037576815.1 Pangasius larnaudii
GTGTGTGTGTGTGTGTGTGTGTGTGTGTGTGTGTGTGTGTGTGTGCGTGTGTGTGTGTGTGTGCGTGTGTGTGTGTGTGTGTGTGTGTTGTTAAGGTTAGTATATACACATGTACAGAAATGAATCCTGTATGAACTCTAGATAAAGCCACCAACTGTCTGTGCTGTACAGAGTGTGCTGCTGAAGCGCAGTGGAAGTTCTCTTAAACAGGAGTGGAAGAAAAAATACGTGACGTTATCCGCTAACGGCACGCTGAGTTACCATGCCAACGTCAGCGTGAGTGTCACGCCGTCATCACACACCGTTTATTTATTCATGGAACAGTCCAGAACACTCACAGAGACAGGAAGTGAATTTATTCAGAGGGATTTTACGCAAATAAAGACACACAGAGATAGACAGATAATATTAATAATAAAAGTATTAACTATATTCATTACTATTATAATTAGTACTATTACTGAGTTGTGTGTGTGTGTGTGTGTGTGTGTGTGTGTGTGTTGCAGGACTACATGCAGAATGTTAACGGTAAAGAAATCGATCTGCTGCGTGTGACGGTTAAAGTTCCAGGGAAACGCCCCCCGCGGGCTGTACCATCCGCTGCACCCCCGCCGGGGCTGAATGGAACATTCCAGGGTGAGCTCACAGCAGACGACACCTGTTCAGGTGAGTGCGCCCCCTACAGCTCAGCTCACTCTGCACTAAACTCCAATCAGAGTCTGGTGCAAATTTACATTTCACTGAAACATTCATCATGTTGCTGCTGTAATGGGGTGTGTAACTGGTGTGATTGTGTGTGTGTGTACCTGGTGTGATTGTGTGTGTAACTGGTGGGTGTGTGTGTGTGTGTGTACCTGGTGTGATTGTGTGTGTAACTGGTGGGTGTGTGTGTGTGTGTGTGTGTGTGTTGGGTTCAGCCTCGATGTTAGCGAGCGCTCATTTATCAGCAGATGACGGAGCAGGTGTGTACGGACAGAGAACTCCGTTTACTCTCTCCTCCGTGCACAACATCGGTGTGTAACACTCATTACACATTCATTAAGGAGTAGAATACTGAAGTTGATTATTTTCCCATAACAGCACAACCCCAAGTGTTTTATTCCTCTTATACTACAGCAACTTGCCAACAATTACAATTTATTATTTATTAAAGAATGCTTTTATCCATTAATAGTTACATTTAATGTTGTGAAATGTGGAATATTTTACACTCAGACATTTTAAATGTTTAATTCTAAACTTATTAGATTTTTTAAACATTTACATCAGTAAAATAAAAATTGATGAAATGAAATCACTGATGTGTGTTATACTGTTAAACGTCAGATATCGAGGGTGTGTTGAGCCCGACGTTAATGAAAGACCCGAGCACGTCTCCTACAGCGGACAGGAAGAAGCAGCGGAGGAAGAAGAACGTGACTCAGAGATCAGAGAGCACGCTGGGACACGCTGAAGGTCAGAAACCTCGAAACGCTCCTCAGGTTAACGTTAATGACGTCATCGTGGTGTTACTCCGCCCCCGATGTCCTGCAGCATCTAACCGCTCCTCAGGTTAACGTTAATGATGTCATCGTGGTGTAACTCCGCCCCCGATGTCCTGCAGCACTCAGAATTATCTTCACTTTGCTCCATGATGCGTCTTTTCTCTTCCTTTTGTCAAGCAGATCTTTACTGTCATCACAGACACATGCCACGTGCAGTACACACTGAGATGAAATAATCTTTTCCTCTTGTCTTTTATCGTCTTTTTATCCTCCAGCCAAACGCAAAATGTGGAAATTAAAAAGCTTTGGCAGCCTGAAAAACATAAACAGGACAGGTAATGAAGCGAGAGAACGATTTACTCTCACTGCAGATTTAATCCCTCGTGTGTTTCATTTGCATTCAGCTTCCCGTCTCATCACTAACCGTTTCTTTAAACCACTTCCACAACATTCATTTATTAAATATCATAAATTTCATAAATACATAAACTTCTTTAATCTTTTCTGTAAAGCTGCTTTGTGACAATGTCCATTGTTAAAAGTGCTATACAAATAAAACTGAATTGAATTGAATATAGTGTAGAATTTCCACGTACCGTAGTGTCACAGGTATTATTTTATTAAATCTATATTATTTATTGCATATATTTTATTTACTACAGTCATCCAGATGTATATGTATATAATTCTGTGTTTATTTGTATTTTGTTTTATTTGGTGTGTGTTTGTGTGTGTGTGTGTATGTGTGTGTCTTCAAACCTACATTTGTCACTTTTTTTGGAGTTTTAATAGAACACTGAGAGCAAACAGAAGTGTGTTCATTTCCTGGGCTGTGTCCTAAATCCCTCCTCTCTGTCTGTAGTGTGCTAGAAAAGTGTACATTAGATTATTCTGGCCTGTTACAGCGTAATGACGTGTGTGTGTGTGTGTGTGTGTGTGTAGATGATGAGAACTGTGAGTTCCTGATCGTGTCCAGCTCGGGGCAGACGTGGCACTTCGAGGCTCAGAGTGCAGAGGAAAGAGACTTGTGGGTTCAGAACATCGAGAGTCAGATCCTCGCCAGTTTACAGAGCTGTGAGAGCAGCAGGCACAAGGTGACCTACGGCCTCTTATAACCTCTCTGTGTAGACCTGCTGTGTGTGTGTGTGTCAGCTGTGTAATGTGTGTGTGTTACAGGCGAGGAGGAACAGTCTGAGTGAAGCCGTGGCGATTCAGGCCGTACGGAACGCTAAAGGAAACGCGTTCTGTGTGGATTGTGACGCGCCCAGTGAGTGTTTATGTGGAGGATGAAACTGTTCGTTATTAAACCTGAACGCAAATCAGAAACTTAATCGATAAAATTTAACTTTGCACTTCACACTGTGTGACACGTGTCTATGTCAAAATCTTCAGAGTGTAAATTTAGGTAACGCTGCTAAACATTTATTGTGCGATTTAAGTCAACACTCTACGTTAAGCAAAGCAAGGTGTGATGTCACATGATTGGGTCTGTAATTGGCTGATTAAGTTTAACTAAAGCTCCGCCCCTCGGACCCACAGATACCTGTCACACAAAATATTTTGACATTTGCTAGAAACACACAGTCAGGTTTACCTTTAATCACTTGTTCAGACATTCTCTAAAAACCCTAAACCGTGGATCCCGAGTGGTGCAACAGAAAAGCGTTCACTCTATCGCCTGGAGACAACGAGTTCAAATCCAGATGCTGTCACAGCTGTCTGTGAGCTGCAGCATACTCCCTCTCCCCTGTCAATCACAGTGACACTAGCCAATCATGGGCATCTGTGAGCTCATGTATGTGGAAGAGGGCAGACAGCTCTTTCCTCTGAGTGTGTTACGCCGCATGGTGACGCAGGTTGGCCTCGTCTCTCAGAGGAAGCAGGTGTCAGCCTTCACCCTGTCACAAACCCCATAAAACACAGCCCCTGTGTCTCCGCACTCACAGATCCCACCTGGGCCAGTCTGAACCTCGGGGCTCTGATCTGTATCGAGTGTTCGGGGATCCACAGGAACCTGGGCACTCACCTGTCCCGCGTCCGCTCTCTGGACCTGGACGACTGGCCATACGAGCTCACGCTGGTCCTCATCGCCATCGGAAACCACATGACCAACAGCATCTGGGAGAAACGCACGAGAGGACGCCAGAAACCGCGACCCGACGCCACACGGTGAGTGGAAATGTGACCCGACTTTAACGAAACATCAACACAATGAAGCAGTGTGTGAGATAAACACATCAGACACCACACTTTGGGTTTACAACTAAATAATTCACTTTTTTCTGGACATACACACGCAGGTACACCATTTTGAAATACGGGAACTTTAAGATGTGTGTGTGTGTGTGTGTGTGTGCAGGGAGGAGCGTGAGGCGTGGATTCGGGGGAAATATGAGCAGAAGTTGTTTTTAGCTCCTCTCTCCTCTCTGACCGACGGATCGGACGCTCCTCTCTCGGCCCGCCTCCACGCTGCTGTGATTGACAGGGACCTTCCCAGGCTCCTCCTCCTGTTAGCTCACAGCACGAAGGAGGAGATCAATGCTCCGCCCCCCTATATGATTCGCTACGGTAACGGAGGAGTGCATCAGTCCCAGTCGGCGCTGCATGCGGCGTGTCAGCTGGGAGACGTGGTCATGACGCAGCTGCTGATCTGGGTGAGGATCCGAACACTTCCACAAACGCAGAAAAGTCACAAATACTGCGATAAAACCCTTTAAACATGACTCTGCTGAGTTACTCTTCCATTTTAAACACAAAAATGAACTGATAATTTCCCTGCACTCGTGCTAGCAGGTGACGAGTCTGCCATGATGCCTTGTGTCTTGTGGGCGTGGCCTGATGAGAAACAGTATTAGCTATACACAGCTTCTAAAGATAAATAATGAAATAAATTAATTAGATTAGATTAGCAAAGCGAGCTAACTGTACTAGCGCCGTACACGCAGCAGAGACACCAGTGATCTCTGCTACATCCTTCCCCGCTTTCTGTTCCTTCCTGACGTCTCTGTATGCGTTTAACGAGGAATCGATTTGCATCGAAGGGTAAAAGGGAAGTGACTGAGTGGGGAAGTGAAGAAGCGTCGCTCCACAGGATCGCTCCGAGGATTTCAGTTCAAATGTCACTGAAATCAAGAAATTAAACAATAATCTGTCGCTTTGTCTCTCAGTAACACGCAGGGTGAAGTGCAGTCTGACTCGTCCCTGTGTGTCTCTCTCTCTCTCTCTCCCTCTCTCTCTCCCTCTCTCTCTCTCTCCGTGTCTCAGTATGGCAGTGATGTGAGGAGTGTGGACTCTGTGGGACAGACGGCTCTGTCTCTGGCTCGGCGAGCGTGTAGTCAGGTGTGTGTGGAGATCCTGCTTCAGTACGGTTGTCCCAGTGAGATCAGTCCCACCATGTCCTCCGCCTCCATCACGTCTCCGTCAGGAGCAGCCAGTCCCAGCCTCTCACGCAACAGCAGCTCCACCAGCCTGAGCCGCGGCAGCAACAAGAGACAGCTGTCGTGAAGGTGAGGCAGCTGCGTTCAGGTCCGAGCTCTAACTCCAGCTCTAACTTTCCATGGAACACGTTTTTATTAAAGTGATCGTTATATTCCAGCTGATAATGAAATGATTTATAGGTGTGATCACTTTTCTAAAGGCAGGTCGTGATTTCTAACACTGCTTGTTGAAGTGTTCGTATTTTATTTACTTAAAGTGTTTTTTTTGTTCTTTTCCAGGACCAACATGTTGAAATAATCTTTAACAGAAGTGATTTTCCTGTGAAATAAACCGAGGCTTCAGATTTAATCTTGAATCCAGTGTGAACTCCTGACGTGTTGAAGAGGATTACGAATCATCTGCCAGAATAAAATTGGGATTAATTACTGCTTAAATACTGTGATATGAACATTCACTCTGCAGAGACGTACTGAGATCCTGAACGGCTTTAGAGGAAAATGATCTGAACAAAAATCAGAAATAAATAAGTAAATAAAACACATGTACATATAGAGTAAGAGTCGAGAATATTTGTACTTGAGAGAGAGAGAGAGAGAGAGAGAGAGAGAGAGACTACATGATGAAATGTATAGGAAATAAAAAAACTAGAATAAAATGATTATCACTATTAGTTGATTATTATTGTATGGAATAAATGAGTTTTTTCCTCCTGCAGTAGACGTGAGGAGAGCGAGTCAGATCCCCGACCTCATACACACTGATTAGCCTGCGTTAGCATGCCGTGAAATAAGCTAGTGTGTTAGCTAAACATAAATAATGAGCTAATAGCGCTAGAGAATAAAAAAGTATTAAATATATTAAGCTGGCATTAGCTAAACATCAACATTAAATATCTTCAAATGTATTAAAAATAAAAGAAATAAGTTCTAAATAAGAGTTGCACGGACTCGGGGGAACGGCTCGTCCATCACAGGCACTTTAGGGAAAAAAAAAAAAGAATATTAAAAATAATTTGAACCGAGTACATTTCTAGTGTTTTCATGCAATTCATCATCTTCCTCTACCTTCACTCGAGTCGACCAAGAGGAAGTGGACGAGGGGAAGTCATAAACAGGATTGGAACACAGCCCTGAGATATGCTTTACTTACTTTCCATTTTTTAATCAAATCTGTAGTCAAATATGAAAACATTCAGTAGTAAAAGTTAAGAAAAAGCGCTTTGGACCTGAACTTACTGTTATCAGCGGTTTTTACGGCTCTGATTTAATGCCTTGCGTTTCATTCGAATGTATTTCAGATTCTCATGTTCTCGATGCAGTGTTTCTAACTGAGCTGGTGTCGTGTGTGTGTGCGAGTGTGTGCGTGTGTGTGTGTGTGTGTGTTGTTGCCGATTGTGCCATTAAAATGATAAAATAGCACATTCCTCCCATCTCATTAAGCTGAATGCGTCGTAGTGCCGTGTAGTTAGAGAACAGAGGAACGCACCGTGATGACGGACGAATGCGAGCGTCGTGCTGAATCTGCCAGCTCGTGATGTAGTGTTAAACGTTTACACTTAGCATTCTGCAGGTTTTTCTTTTTTTCTAGTAAATCAGATGTACTCTAGGAAAACTACAGATAAGTAAACATGCGATGTGTTGCAGTAACTTCATCTCTCCACTTTAGTGCTTCTGCTCTTCTCTGTGACTTTCTTATTTTTTGCAGTTTTGATTGAATGCATTTATTCATGTGCAATGTTAAAGCTGTTTTTTCTACTTTTAACTGCACTCAAAAATACATAAGACACCAAAATAATAAATGTTTTATACAGAGACGGGTTTCAGTGTGTTTATATCAGCTCTTAACTAATGTTAATCTTTACAAAGTCCTCATTCACAACTCCGTACATTTTCAATTCTGTTAAAATACTAATAAGTGCTAATCTAAGTGTCCAACGGTTTAAAGGAATTTGACAGAGATAAGTGAAGTTCTGCTGAGTCGCTCAGCTTTCTGTTGCGTAATCATAGTGCAGCTTGCTCACTGCCTCATTTAGCTCCAGAGTGTTATTATATATTATTATATAAAATAGGGGCTATTTTAGGAACTAGTAGGGACTAACAAGCGCTATTAGAGGCCCAATGGGGCAGGAATCACGCTGCCCCGTGCTCAGGGGACGAGCAGCAGTTAATGACCGGGTTGCCAGATTTAAAATACTCTGAATTAAATGTAATAAATTAACAAAGGCAAAGTGAAAGTGCAGACGGTGTGTGTATGATGTACAGAACCATTTCTTTTGTAAGATATTACAAAAGAAATATTAATTTCACACCAAAATTATTGGTCACATGCTGCTTTTATTAAAAACCTTTTTTTTCTCAAAAACACAAGTCAGTTTCTGTTACATAAACATGAACACCAGTTCCCAGAATCCTCTGCTACAAGGCTCATCACCTGATCTGTCACATGACCTGCTACCTCCCTCTCACTGCTCAGGCATCTAATCACACACACACACACCTGTTTCAACTCACCTATTCATCACAAATGCACACCTCATATACCTCATCACTACTCATGATACTGTCACGGCTTTATCTTACAGAGCACGCTACTCTGAGTAATAATAATACTAATACTACTACTACTACTACTAATAATAATAATAATAATACTTGTGAGAATATGGTGTCTTCAGATGTTCTCTACATTCACACTAGCGAGCAGCAAAGTGACAGATGATCAGTGATTTTCTGTATAAATGTACGATTCAGGTTTCAGCTGAACTGAGATGATCTACGCAAATTCTATGCAAATGAGTTATGACGCAGTAACAAAGTGACAAATCCAAACGATCGTCTCGAATGATTCCTCGGACCGATGTGGTGCGACGCTTCTTCAGTTCCACCCACAACTTTAGTTCCTACCTGCAATTGTTTCCCTTTTACTGAGTGATGCAATGGAAGTGACGTATCACCCTACAGGCGAGGTTTAATCGTATCCTGTCATACAGAGACACGACACGGGATACAAACGTTCTCACACTTTATTACAGACAGACATTTCACAAGCACCAGCAGCTCTGAGCTTTTTATCACACACAGTTTCAACGCTGCGTTCATTTCACAGTGTGACCGGTTTTTATGGCACTATCGCTCAAATAATAATAATAATAATAATAATAATAATAATAATAATAATAATGAGAGGGCTGTAAATGGAGAAATGTAATTCACTTTCAGTATTCTGGCCTTTAACATTAATTTGGTCCATTTTTTTCTGTCTTTGGTCTAAAATGAAAAGTCGACGTGTTCAGTGTGTGAATGTTGCTTCTAGTTTTACAATGAAGCTACGAGGCTAATGTAGCTAACAAATAATGGAAGCTAACAGCCGGCAGTTTAGCACTGTGAGCACTTCCTGTCACACACAGCGGTCCTGCTCATGTTTACAAGTAAACACTGAAGTAATAAGGCACATTAACTCTCTGAACATTTACATTCCTTTGGGTATTTGTAGGAAAACTTAGTGTTTACAATAATGTGTTTAATCCCCTTTTTTTAAGAGTTAAATTTGTTCGTAATTAAACCTGAAACTGAAACAAACACCTGAACATCACAGTAAAGTGTTTTTCCTCCTGCGTGTGGTGTAAAACCTTCACACTGCTCCATGGGCTGCGTCCTAAACGCAACACTACTGCACTAAATAGTACAACACGACTCAGGTGATATGGTTCTGCGGTTGGAGACGGAGCCCATGATGATATCTTCTCGTTCCTGTTTAGAAGATTCTTCAGAACTGCAGTGGAGCTGCTGCGACACGTCTTTGGAAATTTGTGAAATGTTTAAAGGAAGAAAAGTTTTAATATTCGCTCAGTCCATTTATGGAAACTGTGAGAGTGAAATGAACTTGTAGGAGGTAAAACTGCTGAAATGTGATGATGCTGTTGTTGTTGTTGTTGTTGTTGTTGTTGTTGTTGTTGTTGTTGTTACTGATCTGTAGCACCGGCTGTCCTCCTGCCACGTTTTCTCGGTGAAGCTCTCGGAGACGCTTTATCTAAAAACAAGAAAGAAGATGTGGGACAAAATGAGTTAATTATAAACCTGCGTCTTAGTGAATGTGGCGCCTGAAAAAAAAAAGATAAACGTGAAAAATCAAAATCATTAGAATATTAAGCCACACCCATTATCTCATTTACACTTTCTGTTTTTATCCAGACTTTGCTGAATGTTTAACAGCACAATCAGGTTCAGTATCATACACACAAATATTCTACACCTGATTTGTGTTTTCACTCTTACTGCCAATCATCTCAGCCAATCAGAACGCAGAACACTGAACTGTTGGATTAAGCTGTGACACCTGGTGGTGGTAGCACACTGAGATCAGTAGAGCATTTATTATTTGATGAAACTAAAAGCAGGTTATTAAGGCAGGGATTAAACTCACTCATGGCGTTGAGAGTTTCCTGTGGAATCCAGCTAATGTCCACATCGTTCATCCCCCCTGTGCCTGTTTCAACCTTCACCGGAACTCGCTTCCTCTGAAATAACAAAGGTCAAAGGTCATGAATTATAATCAGAGCGATATAGAGGGTGTTCCTGCTCTAACACGCTGCTGATCATTGTTAGCCTGATTACTCCGATGTTTGAGTTAAGACTCTTTGGTGAGGATACGGAAGTGAAGTGGACGCACCGTGCGAGACTCCAGGACCTGATACAAGCCGAAGAGCATCAGCGAGACCAAACCGCCCAGGAAGATGTACATGAACATCCTGTAAATGATCACATCGTGTTTATTAACCTGCTCACAGAATGCTAATTAAAAACTCTTCACACTCATACACATGCACAGTGTAGAAATACTTCTCCAATAAGTTCACTTCATTTATTACAATGTCCAAAATCATTTACACTGAATCATTTACACTGAATCATTTACACTGAATCATTTACACAGAATCTTTGACACTGAATCTTTTACACTGAATCACCTACACTGAATCATTTACGCTGAATCACCTACACTGAATCATTTACGCTGAATCACCTACACTGAATCATTTACACAGAATCATTTACACTGAATCATTTTCAGCTTGCATTAAATCAATAATATTAATGTAAAGCTTTGTCCTTACGTCTCTCCGTCCAGACCCTCATCCAGTTCAGTGATCGTCACCGTCTGGTTAAAAATGGCACTTTGGAAAACATTTCCCTTTAAAAGAAGAATAAAAAAAAACCTAAATTAGAATCAAATCGCTCTCAAAGACATCACACTAATAACTAAAAAATTAATAATTAAAATTACACAAGCACAGCAGCAGCAGTGGGAATAAACACACACACGTACATGTATTAAATCACTGCTGTAATGATAAATTAAAATAAAACAGCTATTATTTCTATAACAATAACTATATAATCATTATTTAATTACCAGTTCTCAGATTTTTCTTAATGTATTTAACTATATAATAAACACGTTATATAAATATTAACCATGTTATACAGAGTAAAGCGTGGAGATGAACCTCAGAGTCGTGGTAGTTGAGCAGGATGACGAGACCGAACGGACGACCGGCCATCGGCTGCGCGGGAATAAACGAGTACTCGAACGACGCCTGTTTCTCCGGCGGCACCACGGCATCCAGCTGCAGAGCCGTAAACTACACAAATATCACAGAATGTTCACATCATATAATATTCACCACAGAAAAACTGCACGAATAATAATAATAATTAGTAGCAGTGGTAATAGCAGTATATAAACAGATATTATTATTGTTATTATTGTTGTTATTATTGTTGTTATTATTGTTGTTATTATTGTTGTTGTTGTTATCTGTAGGATGCAGAGACTCACATTTTGGATGTAGAACTGGAAGTCCTGTGGGTAACGGAACGACGCCTCGAGAGAGCGAACTGTAAAATCCTGACTGCCTTTATTAGTGAAACCAACCAGAAACTTCACGATCTCATTGGCTGGAAACTCTACAAAAACAAAATGTACAAATCCTAAATATACATATTAGAGCAAAAGCGTTTTATTTCCAGTTATTAAGAGCAATGCGGTGGAGAATGTGCTATAACGTGGTGTGACGCTCGGGTTCTGACGGGTTCTGACGGGTTCTGACCTTCTCCTGTGATGAAGATGATGGTGGTGTCTGCATCGGGGTGAGACGTCACATCTGCGCTTTGGGAATCTTCATCTAAACCCTCAGCGTCATCCTACAGAGAGAGAGAAGGAGTTCAGCAATAACTGTATGATAAACACGTCAATAAAACACGTGATCAAACCCCCGTGTGTGTTTCAGTTTAATCCACGTTCCTAATTCAGCGTGATTTAAATCATACAAAGAGAAAGTCCAGCGTTTCTTGCCCTCCGATGCAGAGACGTGTTCAGTGTGCTGCACCGGAGCTACAAGGCTAATGTAGCTAACACATAACGGACGTCTATAGCCTGCAGGTTAGCGTCATGTGATCCACATCATCGCATTTCCTTTTGCTTCTCAGTATCTTTAAAGCTACATTAGCATTAGCAATGTTCTCACCCCATCTCCTGTCTGAGGTTCTTCCACCAGCACTTCCTCTTCATCCTCCTCCTCCTCCTCCTCCACCGCTGCATCTGACGATTCATCTGTCACTTCAGCTTCGGGTTCTGCGTAAACTCGGCCTGCGAGAGCAGAAGTGTGTGTGTTCAACCCCACGCTGTGTGTTCTGCACTGTTCTTCATCATTTAATCTCCAGTTTTCTGCTCCTTTAATCAATTCATTTAATCTTTTAATGTGGATCCTGGTGCATAATCACTGACGGATCCATCGAGAGCCTGGTTGATTGATTGGTTGATTGATTGGTTGATTGATTGGTTGATTGATTG
>JAKKZL010000036.1:19861-30252 GCA_037576815.1 Pangasius larnaudii
AAAGTGCAAGAGACCATGGTGCAAGATGAACATGCTATATATAAATATGAAATATGTAAACAGCAGACAAGATAGAAGATATTAAAAAATATAAGTAGTTATGTACAGAAAAAGTGAGTGTACATGGGAGATAGAGAGATATTGCAGCTTCAGAGGGGAGAGTGACTGTCAGTAGGTTGGGGGGGTGTCACCTGGGGGGAATAGGGGCACTGTTCAGCAGGCTGACTGCAGTGGGAAAGAAGCTGGTTCTTGCCAGAGGGGAGGGGCTGGAAGAGTACATGTCCGGGGTGAAAGGGGTCGGCTGCAATCCTGGATGCACGTCTCCGGGTCCTGGAGACGTACAAATCCTGGAGTGATGGGAGGCCACAGCCAGTCACCTTCTCAGCGAAATGAATGGCAGCAGCAAACCAGACTGTGATGGAGGAAGTGAGAATAGATTCGATGATGACAGTGTAGAAGTTGACCATCATCTTCACAGGAAGGTGAAACTTCTTCAGCTGCCGCAAGAAGTACAGCCTCTGCCTTCATGGTGAGGGCGCGACATGCTTCCCCAGCCTCACGAACTGCCGTCTGTCTGTCAGGAAGTCTGTGATCCACCTGCACAATGAGTCCGGCACGTTCAGCTGTGAGAGCTTGTCTCGGAGCAGAGATGGGACGATAGTGTTGAAGGCAGAGCCTGGCATAGGATCCTGGGGAGTCCAGATGCTGGAGGATGAAGTGGAGGGCCATGTTTACAGTGTCGTCTACAGATCTGTTGGCTCTGCAGGAAAACTGCATGGGAACCAGAAGAGGGTTTGTAATGTCCTTGAGGTGGGACAAGACGAGGCGCTCAAAAGACTTCATGACCACAGAAGTCAGGGCAACGGGTCTGTAATCATTAAGTCCTGTGATCCTCACCTTTTAATAAAGGAATAATCTCTGAAGTTTTAAAACAGGCTGGCACATGGCAGGTCTTCAGTGAGGTGTTAAAAATGTTAGTGAACACCAGAGACAGCTGGTTGGCACAGTGCTTCAGGATGGAGGGGGATACAGTGTCCGGGCCTGTGGCTTTGCGGGAGTTCAGTCGTTTAAACAGTCTGTTCACATCTCCCTCTTTGATGGAGAGAGGTGTGAGGGGCAGGGGAGAGGGCGACACTGAAATGCGAGGCTGTGAGGGTGATCCAGATGTAGCATCAGGGTGGCTGCTGCAGATCAGTGACTGGTGGGGGGGTTGGGGGATATCAGGTATGTCCCATTGTCTTTCAAAGCGGCAGTAAAATTCGTTCAGCCTGTTGGCCAAGCGCCGGTCATTCACAGAGTAGTGGGCTCTAGGCTTATAGTTGATTGCCTTAAGCCCTTTCCAGACAGAGGCAGAGTCGTTGGCAGAGAGATTCTGTTACATTCTCTCACCATGCTTTGATTTAGCTTTTCTCATCTCCTTGCTAAATCTGTAGTTGGCTTCTTTGTATTTGTCCCCACTACTGAATGCAGCCTCTTTCTCTGACCTCAATCTGAGTTTAGCTGTGAACCAGGGTTTATCATTGTTGTAACTCACCCTGGTGCGTGATGGAATGACGGTGTCCTCACAAAAGTTAATGTAGGACGTCACAGTGTCCGTGTACTCATCAAGACTATTGGTGGCAGACCTAAAAACTTCCCAGTTTGTACAGTCCAGACACTCCTGCAGTTCCCCCACAGCCTCAATGGTCCACTTCTTTGATGTCCTCACAGTAGGTTTGCAGAACCTTAGTTTCTGCCTGTATGTCGGAATCAAGTGCCCCATGATGTGGTCTGACTGACCCAGTGCAGCTCAAGGGACAGCACAATAAGCACCACTGATGGTGGTGTAGCAGTGGTCCAGTACATTCCCCTCTCTGGTCAGGCACTTAATGAGCTGTTTGTATTTGGGGAGTTCATGGGAGAGATTACCTTTGTTAAAATCTCCTAGGACAATAACTAGGGTGTCTGGGTTTGTCCGTTCCACACTCAGTATCTCGTCAGCCATGTGGCCGTGTGTCTGTCCGCTCTGTAGACTTGAAATCCACTCAGCTGGAGCTCAGAGTCCAGTATAAGATCACACAGCCACGATTCTGTGAAGCACAAAACACAGGACGTAGAAAAGTCTCCATTTTCATTCAGCAGCAGTGTCATCTCGTCTATTTTGTTGCAAAGTGAGCGCACGTTTGAGAGGAATATCCTGGGAAGCACGGTGCGTAAGCCACGCCGGCGGAGACGCACAAGCACTCCTGAGCGTTTACCTCTTCTGCGGAGCCTCACTTTCTTACGAGCATCCTTGATCAGAATAGCCAGTAAATCCACGGTAGAAGCCTGAAAAGTCGGAAAAAGGTCCACAGGGGTAGTAGCTCTGATGTTCATGAGCTCTTCCCTGGAGTAGGAGCCACCAGAGCAGTGGCAGAAAACTAAATTAAAACACAAAAAGAGACAAAGTAGAGTGCACCAAAACACAGAGGCAACCATCCGCAGTGCCATCTTGATCCTTGATCCTTAATTAGAGCGAGCATGGAGAAATCTCCTTTTCTCCTATCCCTTTTATTTAACACCACCCAACATGGAATATCCTCAAATGAAGTGGTTTTATTGCCAGCTTAGCAAGCCAATTAAATTATATATACAAAGAACGATAAACAGAAAACAACCAAATCATCAGGAGAGGGCAATGCCAAAATAATAAACAAAATAAGATCTTCCTAAAGAGTTTAAACAAAATAAATTACCTACCAAAAGAAAAGCAAATAAAAGACAGTTGTCTTACCTCTCTCCCTGACTAATGTAAAAACAGGAGAAAAACAGAAAGGGGGTAAAACCCAAATTAATAGGCCCCCATCTCCCTACACGGTTTTACTGTTTAACTCCACAAAAAGATCAAATGACCACTTCGTATTCACACAACAGATTCACCGATTACACTTTTGCTCAACAGCAATTACACAACACGTTGATTAGGGTAGCAGAAAAGGGACTCTCTCCGAGCTCTGCTTCTCCGCCGCGTTATATCGGCTGTTACACGCGCTTGACAGAGGAACCATGCTCCCGCTAATTAGGCTCAGCTGTGGATGGTTTGGAGTGCTGCGTGAAGAGAGAGAGAGAAAGAAAAAGGGGAGAAAACAATCACTAGTATACACAATATAATTTACGTCATGAGATGTAACAATAGTTTTTGCTTGTGTGAGCTCAGACTGGAGACTTTTTTGACACCAGTGCCAACCTTTGCAATCCACTGTATGTCTCTCTTCAGAAAGTGATTTTGCAACATGGACAAGCTTTGGTATGCTTCTTACAAGGGATCTCCACTCTGAGAAGTGCTCAAATCGTTGTGATCCTAGAGACTGTTCTGTCACATTAGTGGCCAATGTTGCCACTTGAGGATGGATCTCCTTATCCTTCTTTGGCTCCACAAGCTCAAGTGATTCACCCTTAGCTGTTTCCCCAAGAAAAAGTTGTTGTAGGAATTCTGGACCAGAGAACCAATTAGTGTGAGGAAGGATGGTTGCTGGAATTAATCTAGCACAGAGGTCAGCTGGGTTCAGGTTTGAACCAACATGATACCATTGTTCTCGTTTTGTGGAACTTCTGATTTGTGCCACTCGGTTTCAACATACACATAGAATTGCCAAGATGTATTGTCGATGTACCCTAACACAATTTTACTGTCAGAGTAGAATTTTACTGCAGTCAGTTCCAGATCCAACTCTTCTGTAATCAGTTCTGCTAGTTCAACAGCTAGAACTGCTGTACACAGCTCTAGATGCAGCACTGTGTGAGCAGGGTATGGTGCCATGATAACTCCAACATGACACTGACCATCCATAGTGACAATTCTGAGATATGTAACTGCTGCTATGGTCAACGTAGAAGCATCAGAAAAAAATTATCACCTCTGTCTTGGAAGCGTGGGATATAGAGACTGGTACATAGGGTCTGCGAATCTGGACTCTACTGAGATCTGTTAAAGAATCTGTCCATGCCTTCCATTGGGCCTCCTTATAAGTTGGGAGTGGTGTGTCCCAATCAAACTGGTCTGATGACAGAGGCCTTACCCTGCATGGTAACAGTGGCAACAAATCCCAAAGGATCGTAGAGACTGTTAACTGTTGAAAGTATGCCCTGTTGAGTGAATGGTCTAACATCTGGAGTTACTTGAAACGTGAAACAATTCTCAATTCTCTAAACTCCAGCTTACATGTAAGCTTCATTGGAGAGGTAGAGTATTGTCATAGAAATCTAGAAATAGAGGCAAATAAATTCAGCAGACAAGATTGAGCAGAAGAAGCAAGAGTATAAAATTTATTGCTGCAGCAAGACGTCTTCAGTATGCATTACAAAAATCATGCATCCAGAAGAGGTGCTTCCCCTTTCTGGTGCTCCCTTTTATACATGGTCTTTCATCCCTTTAGAGCATTCCATAACCTTTTATGAACATAATTACACAAGGTTCTAATTCTGCCTATTATGGTTAGGTGTTTTGCTCTAATTTTATTGGTTATGCTTACGTGCATCATTCTTTTACTCTCAATTACTAGGCATTGGCATGTTGTTTTGTTTTAGCTGACATTTGGAACACTTTGTGCTAACGATGACAGGAACTGGGCTTAATTCATTTCTTGTTTTCCTCCTTGAGCAACAGCAACTATTTTCACAGAACATCTTTTCCCTCGTAACTTGTCGAAACATAAAAACTAATGATGCATGCAAATAAAATTTTCCACTACATGATTGACACCCAAATCCAGATCCTTCAGGTCATTTGCTCTAGGGAATGCTTCCAAGACTTGGTGGTTATTATGAAGAAATCTTGTGAAGCTTAATGTTTGACTCAGCCAACATGTTTTTGGTGTTTTTCAGGAGACTGATGGCTTCGCCTGCACTGGAAACAGAGATCAGGCTGTCGTCCAAGTAAAAATTTCTATGGACAAACTGTTTTGCTTCTCTACGATACTCCTCTTCTCCAAAATCCACTGCCCGTCTTATCCTGAAGATTGCCACAGCTGTTCCCAAAAACATGTACTGTCATTTTGTACTCTGTGATTTTTTTTGGAGGGATCATTATCCTTGAACCACAAGAACCTCAGAAAGTTTTGGTGATCTGCTCTAACCTTGAAGCAGTAGAACATTTGCTCTACATCAGCCGTGACTGCAACTTGTTCTTTATGAAAACGCATCAGGACACCAAGTAGCTTGTTGTTTACATCTGGTCCATGAAGAAGAGTGTCGTTCAAAGAGATGCCTTCACACTGAGCACTAGAATTGAAGACGACCCAAATCTTCCCAGGTTTCATGGGGTGGTAAATACCAGATACCAAATATCGGTAAATACCAGCCTTCTTCATCAGGCTGCAATATGGGAGCTAGATTTGCATGTTTGTTGATGAACATGTCTTGCATAAACTCCACAAAGTGTTTGGCCATCTCAGGTTTTCTTTGTAAGGTGCGTTGCAGAACACTCTCTCTCAGCCAAATGCTACAAAACTGATAGGACACCGCTTCACAGTGCAGGTGGATAATGACCCTAAACATTCTGCGAAAGC
The DNA here is from genome assembly GCA_037576815.1 of Pangasius larnaudii. Classification (NCBI taxonomy): domain Eukaryota; kingdom Metazoa; phylum Chordata; class Actinopteri; order Siluriformes; family Pangasiidae; genus Pangasius; species Pangasius larnaudii. Next base: position 25,387 of record JAKKZL010000036.1, read on the forward strand.
GACTCAAGACTTTTTGAAGGCAAAGAAATAGAATATTCTTCAATGGCCAAGTCAGTTGCCTGATCTCAACGCAATAGAGCATGCTTTTCACTTACTGAAAACAAGACTTAAAACAGAAAAACCCACAAACAAGCAGCAACTGAAGGTGGCTGCAGTGAAGGCCTGGGGAGGAAACTCAGAGTTTTGAGAACATGGGCTCCAGACTTCAGGTAGTTATTGACTGCAAAGGATTATCATCCTGAAAGTCTACACTTCAATCACATCTTGATTTGTTTTTATTTATTTATTTATTTATTTTTTTTTTCCAAATCCATTGTGGTGGTGTATAAAGGCAAAATCACAAAAACTTCATCATTGTCCAAATACTTCCGGACCTAACTGTGTGTGTATATGTGTATGTATGTGTGTGTATATATACTGTGTGTGTGTGTGTGTGTGTGTGTATGTGTATGTGTGTGTGTATATATATATATATATATATATATATAACACACACACACACACACACACACACACATAGACCTGGTATGGTTTTCATTCAGTGTATGGACAGCCTTTGCCTTGGATTTTGAAGGATATATTTATCTCATTTGAGCACAACTATTCCTATTCCTTAAATGCTAATGCTAATCAGTAGAGGTACAGTCTATGGAGGATACAACAAACTAAACAGAGTGACACAAGACAATACTAAATGCTAAGCTAATTACTAGACTAAATACTACAGCTAATCATACAGCAACAAAGAGTTTGAATAAGCAACAGACAAGACAAGGAATCAGCGAGGTAACACATGGGTAGGTGCAAGCCCTTGCAAAGAGAGTCTGAGAAGAGGTGTCTTATATACACTTTAGTAATGAGCCCAGAAACCAGCAGCAGGTGTCAGTACTCATGAGAGGCAGAGCACTGGGTTTATGCTGCCAAGGACAGATGCATGAAAGAAACCCCCTCCCAATCACCGCTCCAGAGGCACAGGATTGACGAACAGGAGGATGACCACGGGGTGCAGAATTGTACAATCAGGACACTGGCTGTGGTATTCTGCATTTAAGAGGTAGTCCAACACATCTCTGCCAGCGACGCAAGATCTAGATGTACTTGGAACATGGCACCTTTGGCAGCAGAACACCCAGTTTTTAGGTGAGCAAATGTTTTGGAAGAGATGGATTTAAAATGTGTTAAAGTAAATAACACAATATATGTTTGCCTATCCCTTGTTTGCAATAACTGCATAAAGCCAGCGACCCACTGACATCATGAAACTGCTGCATTCTTCTTTTGTGATGCTTTTCAAGGCTTGTACCACAGTTTCTTTCAGTTGTTTGTTTGTTTTGCCAGTGTTTTGGGTTATTGTCTTCCTGCATGATTAAGTTCCTTGGCGTTAGATTGGATGGATTTCTTTGAAAATTGGGAGACAATGTTTTTGTAGACTTCTGAATTTATTCTATTGTTACTATCTTGAGTTACATCATCAGTAAAGATTAGTGAGCCATTCCAGAAGCAACCATTCAAGCCCAAGGCATGACACTACCTCCACTGTGCTTGGCCAGTGATCTTGTATGCTTTAGATCACAAATCGATCCTTTTTCTCCACACCTTGGTCTTTCCATCACTTTGGTAGAGGGTAATCTTGGTTCCAGAACTTTTGTGACTCATCTCTGTATTTCTTTGCAAATTCCAATCTGGTCCTCCAATTCTTACTGCTGATGAGTGGTATGTGTTATGACCCCTATATTTCTGCTCTCAGTATCTTCTTCAAATGGTGGATTGTGATGCCATCCCCCAGCCCTGTGGAGTTTGTTGGTGATGTCACTTGCTCTTGTTTTTGAGTTTTTCTTCACAGCTCTCACAATGTTTCTCTCATCAAATGCCAATATGTTTGATGCCTGGTTGTTTGTTAGTGCACCAGTGGCTTCTTTCTTTTTTTTTTAAGGACATTTCAAATTGTTTCAAACTGTCTATACCCAATACTTGTGCAATGGCTCTGGTTGATTTTCCTTCTTATCTCAGCTTCAAAATGGCTTGATTTTCACCCATAGACAACTGTCTGGTCTTCATGTTGGTCTATACTTTTTAACAACAATTGCAGTCTTCACAGGTGAAACCCATAGCTCAAACTAAGAGTAGACATTCAGAGCTATTAACTGTTTAAACAACTAATTTAACAAAGCACACCTGGGCAACAAGAAACAGCTGTCAGTAAAATGTTCCAAAATTTTTTATCTTGAAAACTGTAAGGGTTCAAACAAAAGGTGCCATATTGCTCAACAAATGTAAATGTAAATATCAGGAAATGAAGGATGAAATTCTGATCTATAATTTCATATTCACCTTTTGATTTCAAACCCAACTGCCTTCAGTGTATAGCAAAAACAAAGGAATTGGCCTTTTCATTTCAGTACTTTTGGAGTGGACTGTATTTTCCAGTAATCTTGTCAACACGGCCCTTGTGAATTCTATGATCAGATAGACAGGAAGAAAAGATCAGAATATTGTCAATGTACACCATGATAAACTTATTAAACATATCACGGAGGACCTCATTAACAAAGGACTGGAACATCGAAGGGACACTGGCCAAACCATGGCCAAGTATTCATAATGCTCATGGCTGTAGAAATGGCAGTCTTCCACTCATTTCCCTTCCAGACTCAGATAAGGATATAAGCACTGTGCAAATCAAGCTTGGGTTAGATGTGTTTTCCACACAGGCTGGAATGTGAGGCAGGGGAACACCTCAGTGTGATGAGGACACTGTCATTCCATCCACTGGCTGCAGTTAAAATGCAGAAAGAGCATAGTCTGCTATGGAATTCTTCCCTAATGGAGGTTGAGCAGTTTCTCCCGATCTTCAGGCCATCCAAGTGGGACCAACCCCAGCAGCAGCAAGCGATCTCAACCGATGAGAACTCCAACCAGAAGTAGGACGTCAGGATGGATCAGACAGGTCTGGAGAGCAGAAGGGGTCAGGATCACTGGTATCTCAGGAGTAGCGTGTGTAGCTCAACAGTGAGAGGAATAGAGAGAGGGAAGAGAGAGAGAGAGAGAGAGAGAGAGAGAGAGGAGAGATTGTTGGGAAAGTTTTTGTCTTCTAATGGTTAAGGACAATGTACTTTGTGTGTATAGTGCATGCAGGGACTCCGTACAAAGCTAGCTATGACAGCATAACTAAAAGGGAGAGCCAATAGGTAACACAGGGCATCCTGGGACATAAAGCGGCCAGCCACTCCACAATTCTGGGCCCTGGGCACTGTGCTACTTGTGGGCTATGCTTGCTTGATCAGCGGTTTGGATTATTATCCATAGGTTTGGATAATGGATGGCTTTATTGAAGTCTTGATAATATTTTGGGGATAAAAATGCATAGCTTATAAGTAAAATACACAATAATACTATGTTAATTAATCAGCAAACACATCTTTTGAGTTGCTTCATTGTAAAAAATTTCTGCTCATTGGATTTTGTAACTATTGTGGATAGAAATGCAGTCTCAATATTATTTAATGACTAATATCATATATCCTATTATATTATTTATTACCCTAATATATTATCAAAATTCTAAACTAAAATTGACTGTGTTCCAAGTTCCAAAGAGATTTATGTTTTTATTAAGAAGCAATGAGTTGGCAACATCTGGAGAATGTACTGAAAGCAAAATTCACAATAAAAAAAGAGTTTTCACATTGGTAATTTATTGATTATCTTCAGATGAAAAAATAGATAAATATAGATTTTCCTTTGAACTTGTCAACAATTTATGTGAACCTGCTTAAGACTTATCAGACCTACAGATGACAATACCAATCTGTAGCGTTGGAATCCTCCTAATTTTTTAAAAATGTCATTCCAGTATAAATTAGATGAGACTTCCTGTATATGGGATTCCCATGTAATCAGACCATCGAAGAAAAACCCAGATGATACCCAGTGGTCGACCAAGTGTGATGTTCCCTGAACTCTATAGAACTGATGATTATCTGTCCCAAGTGGAATTAGTTAGCTCTCTGATTAAGAAGATTGCAGCATTAGAGTTGCACATCCAGACTGTAGAGTGGGTTAGCGAGAGCAAGAGCAGCATAGTTTCTGTAGGAGAAAGTCTAGATGCCTTGGGCGGAGTTAGCAATCCCCCAACTCCGGCATTAGAGCCCTCACAGCAGGGCAAATGGGTAATGAGTCAGTGGCATAATCGCAAAGCCAAAACTAAAGCTCAGGCTCACCCACAGGAGCACCACTCCTCTCTGCTTCATGTGTCTAACAGGTTTGCTCGCCTCAGTGAAGCACCAAGTATCTGAAAGATCTGAAATCTGAAAGAGCTCTGGTTATAGGAGACTCTATCTTAAGGCATGTGAAATTAGCTAGGCCTTTAGGGGCACCAGCAGCTTTAGTTATGTGTATTCTGGGAGCCAGGGTGCCAGACATAGCAGGTAATCTTAGGGTCTTAGGCAAGCACAGGTTTTCAAAGATAGTTATTCACGTAAGGGCTAATGATATACACCTTTGTCACTTAGTGGTTACTAAGAGTAACATTGTAGAGGTGTGTAAATTAGTGAAGGTGATGTCCAATGCTGTAGCATGCTCTGGCCCATCCCAATGTGGTGTGGCGATGTAGCTTACAGCAGATTATGGTCGCTGAACTTCTGGATGTCCAGGTGGTGCTCTGAAAACAGTGTGGGCTTTATATCTATATGTCTTTATATCACCACATGTTTTCGGAACTGTGTAAATCCAACGCGACTCAGTCTACAATCATGGTCACGTGCCAGGAGGAGATGACTAGGTGTCTCATGGCCCTGCAAGGGGACATAAAGTTGGGGGCCATGCAGAACCAGGTGCACGACTAAATTGTACGATCTCCTGAGTTCT
>JAKKZL010000037.1:15703-34716 GCA_037576815.1 Pangasius larnaudii
GTTAATTGGTGTCAGTGCTGTGAGGAACAGCAGGTAGCAGATCTAGCGTCGAGAAGCTATCACTCTCCACTTACGCTCTAGGCTGCTCTCTAGTGAATTTTTAATTTAACTCCAGTAATAGGAAGTTGAGAGATGACAAGACTTGAATGAACTTGAAAAAATATACTGTGTAGGCAGAAGTGAACAGGTGAAGTCTGGTGTAAAAGCCAGGAAGGTTGAGGTTATTGTCCGAGCTTTCAGGTCATTCCATTTTCATCCTGAACGCTGATGGTATCTACGAGGGCGAGATCTCGGCAGAGACCACATCCTGTGGAATTGTTGTTATGGACAATGGCAGTATGGACTATGGCTCCTGACACAGAATGTGTGCATGTTCACGCAATACAGCTACGTGTTGGAAAGTGAACGCAGGCAACACACTGAACCTGAGTTATAATGTTTTATGGAAAACTAGCTTTACAGTCAGATACATTAACACAAATCTGGCAGAAGTTTAAGGCAATCTGCAGAAAAACAGCTTTGAGATGAACTGGAACACTGACTGCACCCCAGACCTCCTCATCCAACATCGGTGCCTGACCTCACTAATGCTCCTGTAGCTGAATGAACACAAATCCCCAGTATCTGAAAATGTGGTCACTTTAATAGGTACACCTGTAAACCTGCTCATTTATACAGTTCTCTAACCAGCTAATCATGTGGCAGCAGCACAATGCATAAATTCCTGCAGATGCAGGTCAAGAGCTTTAGTTAATGTTCACATCAAACATCAGAATGAAGAAAAATTGTGATCTCTGTGACTTTAACCGTGGCAGGGTTGTTGGTTCAGTCTCTAGAGTTTACACAGAATGGTGCAATACAAAAAACATCCTGTGACCAGAGGGTCTGCAGGATGAAACGGCTTGTTGATGAGAGATCAGAGGAGAATGAGCAGACCAGTCTGAGCTGACAGGAAGTCTACAGTAACTCAAATAAGCACTCTTTACAACCGTGGTGAGCAGAAAAGCATCTCAGAATGCACAACACATCAAACCTCGAGGTGAATGAACTACAACAGCAGAAGACCAGGTGATTTTTTTTCTAATCTTCACCTGTCCTGTTCTGCTTCCTTCCTGAATGATGCAGTGACTGTGTGCTTTCTGTTTATATTCTCATATAATTATTTGTACAGATGCTTCTGGTAACTTCAGTTGTTTTGAAATTGCTCCTAAAGAAGAACCGGACTTGTAAATGTGTACAGTTTTATTCTGTTGTCTTGGCCGAGTTGCTTGGATTGGACACAGGCACAGGTGTGCTCCCAATGAGCTCCTAATTAGGACAGTTGGCCAATCAGAAGCTTCTAAAAGTCATCAATTTCTGGAACCTTCCAGACTGTTTAAAGAGACAGTTTGGTGTATGGAAACTACTGGAATTGTGATACAGCGAATTAAGGCTGAAATCTCTCTAATCGATTGTTCTAAAAATGACCAAAGTGAACAAACTAGATGCATGAGATGTGTGGAGTTGAGAGAGATTAAATATCTTTAGTCTAGGTGTATGTGAACTTTTGGCCTCAACTGTAGCTACTATAATTATGTGAAAGCAAGAACTAACTCTGCACTGGGAAGCTTACTGACGTTTTGAATCATAAACCCATCATTTCTGTTAGAGTCGTAAATCTTCAGATCTGTATAGAAAATTAATCTGCACCTTCCGGTTCGAGAATTCATCTGTGCCGTGATCTCACTTGTAATCAACACACTGTCTCTGTTAAAAGGGTGTCACTGCATTTAAATGACCTCAGACGTGGGAAGTCAGAACTCTTTTTGACCTCCTTTTGCACATTTGAGCTACACAGCGGCGGAAAAACAAGGACACCTCCACGTTCGTCTCGCCAGCTACCTGCTAACTGCTGAGTGATGTAGATTTTCCTCAGAACAGTGAGCTGTACAGTCAGTGTTACAGGTTTAATAAGTGAATGTGTCTGTATGTTAATGATCTAAAGCGAATCCGTGTATCTGCAGTATAACTCAGTTAAAGGTAAGAAGCGCTGCTGTGTTGATGCTGGTGCTGTGAGCGGCCATGTTGATCTGACGTCACTCCGGGGTTGAAGGACACCATCCTGAACTCCCAAGCAGGAAAGTTGAAGGGGGAAGTTTTCTTTGGTTTTTACTAGTCACATTACGACACACTTTTTTTTCAAGTGCTGTGTCATTATTTTGACTTAATGACCTAGTAAGTGAAAATAATGAGATGATATCTTGAAATAATGAGTTACTACATCAAAACTACAAGATAGTGTCTTGAAATAATTAAATACTAAATCAAAGTAACGAGTTAGCAAGTCAAGGTAATGAGTTAGTAAGTCAAATAGAAGGTAATATCTTAAAATAACTAGTTACTAAGTCAAAATAACGAGATAGTTATTGAATAAAGTTCACCCCTTGCTGTTCAGTGCTTCTGTAAAAACACTGATTTATGAAAGACTACAGGAAATAACTGATCAATAATACTCTTAAACATATAAAGGGCTTTATTTTACAGCTTCACGTGTTTTATGAGAAAGCGTTTCATTGTAAAAGTCCATGTTCTCTTGGGTGCAGCAGCTCCTCCACACCACACCGCGGCCATGTTGCAGGGAAAAAAGAAATAGAAGTGGAAGCGCTGCGGCCGCGGCGGCGTGACGTCATCAGCGTGCGACAAGAATTCCGGGCGGAGGACGCGATGGCGGAGTCTGAGTATGTATCCCTTTATGTTTACATTTCTATCGGGATTAATCCCGAGCATCCGTTAGTGCGCGCGCTTGCTGCCGTTAAAGCGCGTCGCGTGCGCGGTGTGCGTGCGGCTGGAGAAGGTATTTATCAGAATCGATGATGTGAAATCAGGACTTTTCCCCGCACATGGGTCCGGTGTTGAAGCTGTGTGCGGTGCTGCACGAGCCGGGAGCATAACCGCTAACTCCTCTCTGCATCTCCCTTTAGGACAAAGAAGATCATTAAGCTGGTTCCTGAGAACCTTCTTAAGAAGAGGAAAGCGTATCAGGCGATTAAAGCGACTCAGGCCAAGCTCGCTTTGCTCGAGAAAAGAAAGGTAACTCCACACACTCCGCTCAGCGGACACTTACTGACCAGACACACAACCCAGACGTGACCAGGTGAACGTTTTTCTAACAGACAAAGAAGGGGCAGCTGCTGAGGTTCAAGCGTCTGGAGGCCTATCATAAGGACAGCAGGAGGAGGCACAGGGACGAGGTGCGGCTGGTGAGGAACAGACACAGACCTCCTCCTGCTCTTCCTCCTGCCAAGAACAGCCTGGTGTTCGCCGTGCGCATTCGAGAGTAAGCTGCCTGAACGCTTCTTCACAGCCGCCTGTCTCTCGCAGTGCTCGGGTCGCGTCCTGAGTCGGTCATGTTGTGTGTGTTTACAGGATCAAAGGCGTCAGTCCGAGAGTGAGGAAGACCATTCAGATGTTGAGGCTGCGCAAAATCTTCAGCGGCGCCTTCATTAAAGTCAGTAAGACGTCCCTGAACATGCTGCGAGTCGTCGAGCCCTACGTCGCCTGGGGGTGAGAGTCCGTCATGCTCGGCGCATTAAATCTGCATTATGAGAGATGTGACATTTAATTAATATTTTTTAAATATTTCTGACAGATTTCCTAATTTGAAGTCGGTTCGTGAGCTCATCCTGAAAAGAGGTCAGGGGAAGGTTGATAAGAGGAGAGTTCCTCTCACGGACAACACCGTCATTGAGCAGTATTTAGGTAAGCTCTGTAACTGCTAAAGGTTTTAATCGTTTAGCTTAAAGGAGAGTAAATAACGCGGGAACACAATCTTTACAAACCTCAGACTGGATAACGTGTAGAAATGTAGAAATATCCCAAACTAAACAACTCATTCTGCACATACTGCTCATTCACGCCGAAGGCTCGCCCGTGACGTGTCGTACCCTCGCCGCAGTGTAGGACGCTGTGGGCTTCCTGTCAGACTGAAGGATCACGTGTGCAGAGTTTTTGGGGGATTCTTTAGGTTTAGGTTTTTCAGCCATGTTCTCCTTTTGCTAGATGACGGAACAGTGCCAGCGTTAGACTGTGCTTGTGTTCGTAACTCTCCTGTTTCTGCCTGATTGTTAGTACAGTTCTCCCAAAACTACACACACACACACACACCGTCCATCATCAGCCTGTGAAACACACACACACACACCACCATCTACTCTGAGCTCTTAAGCTCCTCGCCTCGCTGAGAGCACATCACGTCTGTCCGAGCGACTGGAGCGCTCCGGCTGTGAGACTCCTCTCCGCGCTCCTCTGGTGGGAGTAACATCCTCGTAGCTGTTCGTGTTCTGCTGAAGCGAGTCTCAGAACTAGCTGCTGTTTAGTTCTTTTGGAATCTGGAGCTTTCCTCAGTCTCTGCGTTTTCGCTCGGCACCAGGAAGCTCAGCGTGATGGCGCGTTCCCTGAGTCGCCTCATGCGAGTCTCGTAGGAGGACGATGTGCTCGAGACGCGGTCAGGTAGCCGAACACTTCCTGCATTCTGCCCAATCCGACACGTTTCCAAGCCAGCAGAAGAAGGTTGTGGTGAAGGAGGGATGATTTGTCCGTTTTTCATCTCCACTAGACTCATACCAGGGGACTAACTGAGAGTTTAACAGGGTTAGCAAACACGCCTGATTTATATCGCTTTAACAAACCTGCGTAAAATCTCCATCAAGAAACTAGCAAACTAATGCTGGAGCTGCCTGTAACGTTTAGCCAGCGGACTTTGTTTAGATAAAGTTCTGTTTGAGCAGAAAATCGTCTGTCGGTGCCACAACGTCCTCGATATTGTAATCGTATTAAATGTTAACGTCTTAAACGTTCCTACAAACGACTACTCATTAAGAGACGTGTTCGCCTTTTTCTCTAGTATAAACCCTCAGAGTTTCTGTGGGGTGTGTGTGTGTGTGTGTGTGTGTGTGTGTGTGTGTGTGTGTGTGTGTGTGTGTGGTCATTGCAGGCTAGAACACTTCGTTTAGCTTCATTTATCCACTGACAGGACGACAGTTAGCCCTTCGGATCTTCTAGAGTTACAGCGTTTAAAGGTGTTCGTTTAGCCGAGCAGCACTCTGTCTTTTACAGCTAATCTATAATAAAAAGTGGAGAGCATTTAGCTAACGTCGATCCCATTCCTAAAGAAACTCAGGTTATGACCAGGCACAGGGTGACGGCTCCACGCGTGGGTGCGATGCGAGAGTGTGCTCTAGGGGGCAGCGTCGCATCACACACCAGACTTTACTGAATTAGACGGCGAGCGAGTGAATTCTCTCTGAAAGCGTTTCTGAACTCGTTTATTCAGCAGTTTGAGCGGATCTTTTACTGAAGCACTTCAGAGTAACCTGAGTTTAAATCCGCAGTTGTGTCGGTCACAGAGTGACGCTGCTTCAGATGAAGAAAGAGAAAGTAAAGTGGGATCCTGCAGGAATAAACTGTATAATGAACTACAGCTGGTATAAAGCATCGCACTTTATATTCACACACAGCACGTCAGTGTGTGACGCAAACACCAGACACACAGGTTTACACTCGCAGTTCAGCTACTAAAGAAACGAACAGAATGATTTATTCGTTTCTGTCTCACGTGTTTATTTTTCACAGATGACACTTTCAGTAGACAGAAAGTACTAGACCCAGTGAGGGAAAATGTAACTGTTTACACAGATGCGTTAGCATGGCACACTTACCCATAATCCCCCTCTGCAGAACGCACAAATATAAACAGGGGCTTCCTGGCCACAGATTAGACTTGAGCCTGTTTTTGACAGTTGTGTAAACAGCAGTGAAGTCTGTGTGATGGTACCGTAGGTGGAGGCGCTTCACCCTCCATTTACTTTGTCCCTGTTCGTCATTTCCCATCTCCACCTCAGACGCCTCGGGGCAGCAGAGCCAGCGCTTTCCTCAAGTCCTCTTCTGCACGGGTCTGCGTTGGAAGAAATTTCTCCTCACTAAATAGTTCACAAGTACATTTGCTCACTTTGCGTGTTTTACCTCCTTTAGGGGTAAAATCTGGGGCGTCAAGCGCATGTCCTCCGGACCAGGACCGGTTCTGATCTGACCCACCAAGTCCGTTTAGAATCCGTGCTCTGAAATAAATCCTCTTGTGTGCTGTAACTGAGTTGATCTACTTTATGCTTTTCGATCTGGGAGCGAAATAAAGCAAAAGAACTAACGGGCAGAAAAGAGACTCAGTTTTCAGCTAAAAGGAAAAATGGCAAATGTTTTGAATAAAATGTTTACTGCTTGCATTTCACAAGGTCAAGTAAAAAAACAGAATTTACAGAGTATATGAATTATAATTTGAGTTTTTGCTCACCACCGTCACCTCTGTCTCACTCATTAGGATAAATTCATCCATTTAAAGCTTATATCCTGAGTTTATTTCTGTAAAGCTGCTTTGTGATGATGTCCATTATTAACAGCGCTGTACAAACAAAACTGAATTGAATTGAAATATAAAAAAAAATGGACTTTCACTAAAAGTAAAGTAAGTAAACTCTATGAAATAGTACATGAATAAAAATTCTTTGTGTATTTTAGCTGTAGGTTTATAGCCTAGCGTGTCTGCCATTTTGGTTTTGGATGAGATTTGTAATGGTGGTGCGTCTCTGCCGTATGTCCCTGTAGGCCAGCATGGGATCATATGTTTGGAGGACCTCATCCACGAGATCTACTCGACTGGAAAGAATTTCAAGATGGCGAACAACTTCCTCTGGCCGTTCCATTTGTCCGTTCCTCGACACTCCGCCAGAGATAAAGCCGGCCTTTTGAAAGAGATCGGCGAGCCAGGACCTCGAGCTGAGGACATTAACAGAGTGATCAGGACATTTAACTGAGCTGCTCTTCGTGCGTCTCGGACAAACTGTGCTGTTTTATGGAGAGTTATTGGCTTTCCTGCCTTCACCTTTCCCAGTCCTGATGAATAGGTGCAATGGACGTAGTTTCATATCATTACCTTCAGAAGGAAGGACCAGACCAGATGTTGTCTTCAGTGTAATGTTCTGTTTCACAGGTCAGAGTCGTCTTTAATTCTGTGCAGCAATTTCTATTAAAACACGTATGGTTTATTATAAACGATAATCCCGTGGCATTGGAGTGTCTGTGTTTGATTTTGTGAAGTAAAGATGTAAGTCACCGTGAATGAATGTCTGCAGTACAACGTCTTTGGGTACAATTTCTCTGAGAAAATGACTGAAGTGAAAAGTACGTGCAGTAATATATATATATACACTCAGTCTAACTGTCAGGACGTGTGAAATAAAAGGGCGGACTGAAGAATTCCCGGAACTCGAATGTCTACGGGAAAGAGAAAGAAATCCAGAAAAAACACGAGGCTGTAGACATGATGACCAACGACTACAGGAATGTTTCCAGGAATGGGAGAAACGCTGGCACGTGGTTATGGCATCACAGGGACGGTACTCTGAGGAATGCTGTAAGATTTAGTTCACCCTCAGATTCACCCTCCTCATCCCAACTACCACGAGTCAAGCCACTAACCTTTAGCAAGCAGTTAATGAGGTAATTATTATACAGTACAGTGGAATGCGGTGATGCCCAGGCCTCATTCTGCCCCAGCGGTTGTGTTGTGTTGTGTTTTCTTCTTGTAATTTAATTGTTTTGTTTAATTTAAACCCAGTTCTCACTCCCTCGTCCCTCAGCATGCAGCAGCCAGGGATGGAGAAAGGCTAGCACGTGCGTCCTCAACCACCACGTTCCTCCCGGACCGCAGCTCTCACGCGCAGCTGAACACACTCTTGAGAAAGTTAACTGCTAACTGCCCTCTTCTGCATACACGAGCTCTCACACCTTCAGCGGGTGAGCGCTGATGTGAGAGTAACGTCATCCCTCGCATGCTGAGACTCCTGGCCTGTGACATCTTCAGCATCCAAACTTGCGATCAAAATCCAGTTTTTCGTCTTTTTTAATATCAATAAAATGATGTAGAAAATATAGAAAGAATACCAGTGCAGTGGAAAACAATGGAAGATATCGACCATCGGAAAGAAGGCACGTGATGCAAATGAGTGTCAAGCTGAATTCTTGTTTCGCTGTTCTCAAAGCTTTGCACGAGTTTCTCCGACTGAATGAGATTAACCTCTTAGACATTTCTCAGTGGCAGTAGGACACGTACAGGGTCTCCAGACAGAGGGGAATGAACACTTTTTAACAAAATGGAACTTTATTTACAAGACGTCCTCTACATGGTTGCCATTTCTCTCGTCTCTCCCTCATGATGAACTCGTGTTAAACGTCTGCTGTTACTCCATCACAACCTCACGACAGCTTCCTGATCCACACATGAGGATGAGTTCAATACCTCCTCCTTCTGTCAAAGGCATTCTTAAATTATATATATAATAGAAACTAAATATGAAAAACTTTGGAAGACATTTTGCTAAAAAAGTGTTAATTTCCCTGTGTATGGAGACTTTGTGACACCCTGTAGGTAACACCAACCCAGATTAGTGCTACTAATATTGCCACCAGGTGAAGAAGGAGAGGATGTTAACACCTCACACAACTTCTTTCCCAAATAATTTAGGTCTCGTCACAACATGACTCTGTGGTTAATCAGTAGTTTCACACTCGGTGCAGCCCTGGTCTGGTTTATATCTGGTTGCAGTAGAGCCTTAGAACACACTGTATGGCCTGATTATTGAGTTCAGGTGTTTCAGCCACACCCGCTGCTAACAGGTGTATAAAATGAAGCGCACAGACAGACAGTCTCCACAGACACACTGACAGCAGACTGGGTTGTGATCGTGATACACAATGCCGTGTGTGAGCTGCAGTGGAAACATGATGGAGTGATGAATCATGCTTCACTGGTGAATCTGGGTTTGGTGGAGGTCAGGAGAACGTTACCTACCAGAGTGCAGAGTAAAGTGTGGTGGAGGAGGGATAATGGCCGCGGGCTGTTTTTCAGGGTTTGGGCTCCTCAGGTTCAGTGAAGGGTAACATTGGCTGAGATTTAGAAAAATATAAAAAAATGCTGTAACATTCAAAGACATTTTAGACAAGTTCATGCTTCCAACTTTGTGGCAGTAGTTTGGGGAAGAACCTTTCCAGCATGACTGTGTTTGATGAGTTTGGAGTGGAAGAACTCGAGTGTCCTGCACAGAGCCCTGACCTCAACCCCACTGAACACCGACTGCACCCCAGACCTCCTCATCATCCCTACATCAGCGCCTGGTGTGAACACAAGTGAACACAAATCCCCACAGGCACACACGCAGGAGCATGAGTAGAATATGAACATGGATTTTCATGAATACTAAATTTCTCATGTAAATGCTCCTATGAAAGATTTATGAATAAATCCATTTGTATCCCGCTTGATAAATGAGGCCCATTGTTCACGTTCCCGCTTTACAAAGTCTCCAGTGTGCAAGTTCTGATCTGTGTTTTGAGCATTTCGCTAATTCTTCTTCGGCTACTCTTTGGATTGCCTTTTTGCTTTGATCATTTTTGCTGTTAATGTGTTTGACCATTTCCTGCCTAATGACCTGGACTTTGGCTCATGTTTTAATAAACTCACATGGAACCTCACTATTCCACTGAATCTGGTGTTTAGACGTCTGTCATTCAGAATCATTACTAAAGTTATAAAGTTATATAATGCTGCTTATAAAAGGGAGGTGTGTAATGCATCTGAATTTGAAAGCATTGAGTTATTTATTATTTGCAGATCTATTTTAGCTGAACACATCTTTTAAAAAGCTGGAAGTGCATCAAACCAGCAGGTGGACGTTTGCCATAAACAGCACTATATAAATTGTTCTGTGATGCCCCTGTTTAATTAATACTAAGTACGTTACTCATTTGGAATTAGTATCAATGAATATATACAAATTGTACCTGGTCTAAAAGAAATGTATCAATGCATCACAAGTGACAAGTGTGACAGCTTCATATTTTTAAAGAATTATTTATAGACTGTCTAGATGCACAGAACAGTTCAGGAGCCATTGTGCTGAAGATGAAGGTGATTTAGTGATCCATTGATGGCTGAAAAGAAATTTAAGCTCTTTTTAAGTCTAGATTGAAGATGAAGACCTGCAAAAAAGTATTTGAATTTGACTGCTGTGGTGTTTCTCTGTGTTACTGCTTGCCGCTGATTTCTTTATCTTCACAGGCACCAGAATATCAATAACATTTGTGGTCGTAAGGGTTTAAGTTGTCTAGAAGGATATTAAAGTACACAAATCTGTATACAGAACAAAGTAGAGAAAATATTCCTTAAAATCAGGGGATATGGATTATATCATCGAACTGGTGGTGCAGGAGCAGCAAAATGGGTCTATCGCCACCGTTCACCTGGGGGCGGTTCTCTCTCTCTCTCTCTCTCTCTCTCTCCCTCCCTCCCTCCCCTTTGGGTGCAGCTCCCTGGGACTGAGGCACCCCGGCCCTGGTTTTCACCCTGCTTTCCCTCCCATCGCTCTCCTTCTTCCCTAATGTCTCCCTCGACTCTGTCTCTCTGCACACAGGGGAACCTCTCATGCTCACCAGAACCGGGGCAAAGCCCAGGCAGGGTTGCAGGCACTGGGGGAAATCTGGGAATCTTTCCAGAATCCATGTTCCCTCATAGAAGTGGGAATACTGATTCGAATTCCCCACGTGCTTCAAGCCTCTGATCATCTGATCGAGCAGGAATACCAGAGAGTTTCCAAGGGAGTACACATCAGGCCTCGGAGGTTATAATCAGAGCTCAATTCACCAAAGACTGATCCAGTGCGAGGCATTGAGAAATGCACGACTGGTGAAGGTAGTGTGGGTGCACAGGGATATTCATGAATATCTGTATGTATTAATGTATTAATACTTGCTAAATTAGTACTGCTAATACTAATTAATTTCCAGGGCCAAACGCATAGTGTTGAGGTGGCTGTTAGTCCCTGCCTCACTCATCCACACATTTTGGGGACACTGGCTGGGATTTAGAAAGATATTAAAAAATGATGCTGGTGGAGAGGTCCTGCTGCAGCATAGCGTGGGGAGGTGTGTGCACCTCTCGCTTGGGAGGTGGTGCAGGGACCAGCATGTCATGGTGACTTGGAGGAGGGGGAGAGCTCTGTCCCCCACCTCCCTCTGTGGGGATTTCCCTCAGGGACTTCAGGCACCACAAGTCCCCTCGCCATGCCTTTGACCAAGTAATCGATGGTCAGATAATCCAGCCAGAATTAAATTCTTCCAAAATGAGGTGCACATGAGAATTCTGGTGGATCATGCAGTGTGATATCTGGAAGCAGTACCTCATCTCAGCATGCACTGTTGTGGACGTGCTCTTCCGAATGATCTCCCCAGGTGGAATTCCGAAAGAGATTCTGGCCAGTTCACTACAATAATGTCACGCGAGCTACACAAATGACTGGAGATTAAATCTATTCCCCTAATGGATGGACTGGTAGAGCGGTTTCGGCTCATTCAAGTTCAATCAGCTCATGCATGTGTGTATGTTGTGCTCTGGCTCTGGGAGCTCTGTCTCACTCTCTATCTCACAGCTCTCACTGAAATGGACAAAAAATATATATATATAAGTCGGCTGACACTTATAACACACAGGTGAGAATTATCACACGTTACTGTTAGTTCAACTCGCCTCTGTCTGCTCAACCACGCCGCCACACGCCCCCACATACCCCCGCCACATACCGCCGCCCCCCACGCCCCCACATACCCCCGCCACATACCGCCGCCCCACACGCCCCCACATACCGCCGCCCCCACCACATACCCCCGCCACATACCGCCGCCCCACACGCCCCCACATACCCCCGCCACATACCCCCGCCACAAAACACACACATGCCCCCGTCCCCTCACGTCCCCGCCACCACATTATTCCTTGCAGGATACAGATAAAAACAGACCTTCCAGAAAGAGGCAGAATAATCCCCGAATAAAGTCTCCCCATTGTTTCCTAGGAAGTAAAGACATGGTGATGGGGTAATGTGTTGTCCAATAAGGAGCCGGAGATGTTGTAATGAGTTTCACTTTAACTGGGAGATACTGGCTGGGTGTGAATCCATTGTTCTGTGATGGGGAATAAACTTTATCCCTGTTCATGTCGTACAGTTGGACTCACGTTAACTAAGTTATTCAGAAGACATTCTTACCATGCTTTTTCTGCAGCTGTATTTATGATGTTAGCTTTCTGTTTTATTGTTTTAATATTCTTGGTTGTTTGTTGAATTTGTCTGCTGGATGCCAGATGTGGCAGAGCTCCAGACCCAAGCTTAACTAAAGAAGATCCACCATGTGTGTGTGTGAGTGCGAGTGTGTGTGAGTGAGTGTGTGTGAGTGTGTGTGAGTGCGAGTGTGTGTGAGTGCGAGTGTGTGTGAGTGTGTGTGAGTGCGAGTGTGTGTGTGTGTGTGTGAGTGCGAGTGTGTGTGAGTGAGTGTGTGTGAGTGTGTGTGAGTGCGAGTGTGTGTGAGTGCGTGTGAGTGTGAGTGCGAGCGTGTGTGTGTGAGTGTGAGTGCGCGCGTGTGTGTGTGAGTGTGCGTGTGAGCGTGTGTGTGTGAGTGCGCGTGTGCGTGCGTGTGTGTGTGTGAGTGCGTGTGAGTGCGTGTGAGTGTGTGAGTGCGTGTGTGTGCGAGTGTGTGTGTGAGTGCGTGTGTGTGTGCGTGTGTGTGTGAGTGCGTGTGTGTGTGCGTGTGTGTGTGTGTGTGTGTGTGTGTGTGTGAGTGCGAGTGTGTGTGTGTGTGTGTGTGTGTGATGCCTTGCAATGGACTGGCATCACATCCACGGTGTATATAATTCATAACACATTGATATATACATTCATTCAGCTATAACCTTAAAAGTTTTTAAAGAAAACAATCAGGAGGAATTATAGCTTTAATTTATTTGATTATGCATTTTATTGAGATCAACAACACAGAACTGTATAAATTAAAAACATAATACACATGAATACATAGTAAAGCTACTTTGTCTGTATGTAAATATGATTTTACCTGCATTTTCCCCTTATATTAAAGGAATAATAGATATTTTTAAAATAGATATTAATTAATATTTTAAAAAGTATATACAGAATATTTTTTCAAAGAAGCATTTATGATGCAATTATTTGCATAATGGTTATAAAGCCTCTCTGGCTGGATTTCTTTGGTACTGAGTCTAAGGCAGGTGTTTATACAGTAGTTGTTCATTCAGACAGAAGTTTTCCACACGTCACAACGAGGTCCTTGTATAGTTACTAGAATTAAATACTAAAAAGTTTTCAAAAAGGTTTTAAGTTGTAATGCATCTTCAACAGGTGAAAGGTCAGGATAAAAACTCAGCCCAGTTAGAAGTTCGATATCTCGTATCCGTGCAACATGAAGTTGAGTCCAGTCCTGAACCCAAGAGTATTCACTCCCATTCTGTACGAGCAAGAGAGACGAACAAGAGCAAAGAATAAACCATGGCTGGCTTGTGTGTGTGTGTGTGTGTGTGTGTGTGTGTATAGAAGGCATGTCCACACACCTACACCGACTCTCTCTAACTTCACCCATAAATGCTTTAGTTCCACTGCCCAGACAAAAATAATGATCTGTTACATGGGAAATATGCTGAAGTGTGCGAGTTGAGTTAAGCCTGTGTAGTGAGGTGTTAAGAACGAAACAGACCGTAAATACAGACTCACTGCATGGACAACAGTGTGGAAAAAGGTCTTATTGCAATTACAATTAACAGTAAAGGGGGAAAAATCAGTCAAGCTTGGAACCTGCATGTGGGTAATTTTAACACAACACCTGTATAAACCCACTGAATATAGCGAATCTTCCCCATGTAAATATTAACATTACTTTTTATTTTAATCTGCCGACTGCATAAATCTGTTATATATATTTCCTTTATTAGAATCAACACTCAGGCTCAAGAGTTAATATTTAAACCCACTTTATAACTACATTAAAATCTATTTAAAAGTTTTTATCTCCGAAATAACTGACTGATAATTTGTTGTCTGCTTATTAGAGCAAATAACAACTGGTATGTTCAGGAAGCATAAAGAATAATTAATAATAAATAATAAAAGCCAACAAGCAAGTTTTTTTTAGTTTCTTGTAGTTGTTACTCTTGAAATTCATTTAGACATGAATAGGGACTGCAGCAGTATAAAACACAACCCCACTTACATGACAAGTCTCCATGTTATCTGGCCGGTGAGGCAGGATAAAAGACACCGCCTCAAGCGGACCATCACACTTCCGTGGAGCCGCAGACAAGTTCTTACAACTCGTCACAATCACAAAGAAATGAGTGGGAACAGGTGCCTTATTCCTGTTACACACAAAAATAACAGTGTTTTGCAGTTTGTTATGCTGATAGAAATATTAATGCCAACACTTTTACATTAATGTCAGTATATTTTTCATGTTTCTACCCAAGATTCTCATTTAAACTAAATGTGACAGATCTACAACTTGAATTTTACTTTTTAGAAAGGTTTCAGAAATTGTCAAACACTGTCAAATAACTCACTTTGTCTTCCGTTTGATGACATCATATTTTCCATCAAAGTCTTTATCGAATATCGGTCCACTCATGACATTTACACCATTCAGGATTTTTGAATATTTTACCACAAGAACATTGTGGAAATAATCCCAAATCCCTGAAAAAAAAGAAAGTAAACATTAAAATCAGAATCTATTTTGTGTGTGTGTGTGTGTGTGTGTGTGTGTGTGTGTGTGTGTAATAGAGAGATGAGCCTTCGGTCTAATTTTAATATGTGAACATCTGTAAAATTTACTGAGTGGATATTTAATTAACCACTAGAGGGGAACATTTACGGGTCTTAAATGTGTTGTAATAATGCATCACATTTGCACGTTTGCGCACTGCATGAAGTAACGTAGAGAAATAGCGATCTAATAACGATAAAATTCAATGCACAGCAAAAAATGTACTGAATGTCAGCTCAGTATTTCAGGCTTTAGTCGCACTGCCGAAGTTCTGGGGTTTAGTAAATTTGCAAAATGCTTTCGCTTTGTCACTATGGATTAATGTGTGTAGATTCATGGCAAAAAGTCAATTTAATCCATTTTTAATTAAATCTGTTAAAGTAAAATGAAACATCAGGTGTCTGAATACAGTGTGTGTGTGTGTGTGTGTGTGTGTGTGTGTGTGTGTGTGTGTGTGTGTGTGTGTGTGTGTGCATACCTGTCAACCCAGAAGAATGAATACACTCAGGTGACATTAAATATGGAATTACCTTTGAAGATTGTAAACATTGGTGCCATGTTACTTGTGATCAGTGAGTCAGACTCCGTTCCATACGAAGCCAAATCTGTAGAGGAAACTGGGCTTATTAAATACTGAAAGTGAAAGTACAGAGAAAGTACATATGCAGGTCAGTTATGGCGGTTTATTGAGCCTACTGGGAGGATGGAGAAATCCGTATGTCAGAGTGTGGTTGTCCTTGTAGGAGTGGCAGGACTGACTTGCTTCAGCTGGAATACGCACATCAGCACGAACACACTCCTCCTGCGAGGCACTTAGAGGTTGCACACCTGACTGAGAGAGAGAGAGAGAGAGAGAGAGAGAGAGAGAGAGAGAGAACAAAAGTATACAGGGGAGACTATAAATAAATAGCTCAAATGACTCTCTCAAGTCCACTTTGCACATAAAACAAGCATATCTCTTGTATCTACAGTGAAACCAGTCTAACGTAGCAGGGTGGAGCTTGAGACGTATCCTGATCCTTTCCCAAAAAAGCACATTCTATGCCTTACAGAAAAGCTCCACAAGTGAAACTGCCAAAGTTTAGCCTCACTGAGAGTGAGTTTCCACCCGGATCAGCTCAGTGATACAGCTGGCAGCACATACCGCTAGGACACTGAGGTTTGTACCTAGAAGTAGTGCAACAAACTATTCTGACTATTTACTGGATACAGATATCTGCATGTAAGCTATGATTTGGGAGAGCTGGAGAGAAATTGATAACCCTTATCACAAATGAGAAAATGGCAAAAAGTTCGTTAAGCTTGTCCATTTTCACAGTTGTGATGAGACGCTGTGACATTTGAAATCCACTTCACCATTCTCACCAGTGGTTCGAGACTGTATGCAACCCAGAGAGGCATGAGGATGTCTTTGCTGTATCCACTGATGTAGGAAGAATGGTGAAGGATGCAGTAGTCTGCTTTCTCTTGTAAAACTCGTGGGACTCCATATGGCAGATGGAGATGTTTGGCCGTTGGGTCTGTCGGCGTAGATGAAATCATTACTTAGCAATGCTGAAAATGTGAAGTAAATGTAAACTTTGAAAAAGGATCCACATACCTGAACTAATCAGACGGTGGTTGAGATATTCCTCCTGTAACAGATGAAAGATGTGACAATATAAACCCAGTTTACACCTGGTCATTTCATGTCTTTATCTGGTTTGCATCCTGATAGAATTTTAAGCCCATGCACTTACACTTGTAGTGAAATGCGTATAAAATATTATTCATAAAATATTTATTCATACTGTTTAAATATTGCATTGTATAGTTTCAGAGATAAATACAACATGAGCCCCACTCTATGAGCTTGAACATACTGTCTCGCTTTTATCATACAACTTCATTTCAGGGTGCAATTGATTCTTTTTTTGGTGCCAACCTCGGATTTGCTGTGGAACCTGCAGATGCAGCCATGTTCATCATCCGGAGCCCGAACAATGGTGGAACAGATGGAGGCTGAGGAGATCTCAGGAGGGTGGACTGGATGATAAGGTGGATTCCTCAGGAGATGGTTGAGACTCCCATGAGTGCCATTGTTAGGGGCAGGGGGAATTGCCAACAAATCTAAATGAAGTTGAAGTTATTTAACCTGCATTTTAGATATTACACAATTGCACAAATTCCTTCCTAATAATTACGTTTAGTTAAGAATTACACATTAGTCAGTTAAATTACTTAATGCTTTCTACAAGGGTAATTAAATTCAAACTGAAGTTCTCTGAAACATGACAGATTGTGCTTGGTCTTTTTCCAATCTTCAGCTATCCAGTTTCTGTGAACCTGTGACCACTGCGGCTTCAGATCCCTGTTCCTGGCAGAGAAGAGTGGAACCCAATGTGGTCTTCTGCTGCTGTAACCCATCTGCCTGAAGATTTGACATGTTGTCAGCAGATGGAGTTCCACCAGAAGCCATCAAAGCAGACTTTATCTAAAGAACTACTGTACCATCTTTTCAAACAGGTTGGGGGGAAAAAGAACAGCTCCCAAATGAATAGAGGCAAGTCCATTGGAGTTGGGTATGGAATAGAGGAGGCATCATGCTACTCTCAGTTCCTGGGAAAGTGCTGTGCAAGAGTCATGACAGACAAGTTACAAATGTGCCTTAACAAGTGCCTTAGGAACATACTGAGCAATCACTGACTACACGCCATCTGCAATGAGGACCTGTGGAAAACAAGTGGGCAGGAGATGATGGAAATACAGATCAGATGCAGGAAGTGGGGTGGAATGGTCCCACACACAGAAAAGACAAGAACACCACCACTATATGGTGGATGATCTCTCTTGGATGATCTATATCCTGCAAGAGGCACCAGGGTTTAAGATATGATGAGGCTAAACAATGAAACGGCTTTCATGAGAAAGGAGACTGGTTATTTTAGGAGACTCATTAACTGGAGCACTTATATTGCCTGTATGTACCTTGCATTTTTAGTGCTTCCTGTATAAACAGACCCATTTCCCCTACACGGGTTATCAACAGAAAGCCAAGGATAAGTTGACTGAGAGGCCAACTATTTGAGCATATTTTTATTGGTCCTGTGCAGGCAGCCTATTTTGGGTCTTTGGTTCCAGTACAGACTTCCTGGGATTTTGCTCATGTAATTTACTGTGTGTGTTTTGGCATGCATAAATTGCCTCTTAGCACTGGCTAAATAAATATTCATAATAGTTATTTAGTTTATGGTGCTAACTTGGGGGAAAAAAAACCTAACTACAAATGCCACTAGGAGAAGCCACACATATACTAATACAAACAGTGTTCAAGTAAAAAAAACACAAACATTCGAGTCGAGGTCACTTACCACACAGGAGGTTATACACTTCTATGTTTTCAAAGGGAGCTACAGTTGTTTTGTACTTCATTCCTGGTCCATATCCTACGAAAATACCCTGTAAACAATGACAGTCTTAAAACCCCGAATAGATAAGTGTGTTTTTGGTTATATTCATTTAAGAGAATTATGAAATACTGTTAATATACTTATGATAAGCCCTATATGGGTAGGAATCCTGACTGTATAGCAGTGTAGGATCCACGTTGTGCAGCCATAGTTATCTTTAGTGTGTCTTGGTTTGGCTAATGTCTTGGTCTAAGACATTATACTACAGTATCACCCTTCTATAATAAGATTACTTCTTACAGAAAAAGCCCCTCTTGGGCAGATGCAAAAGATTCCCTGGCTAAAGCAATGTTAAAACGAGATAATTACTCTTAGATGCACAACATCTACCTTCTTTGATGCTCACAGACACTTAAGTCACATGCAGCGACCTGCTGTTGAGCCATTCTTGAAATATTCAGTGAAGTCAGAGAACATAAATTAAACTTCTTTGATTTACATGTTCTGTTTTTCTAAGGAAAGACTCTTAGTAATATACTGCAGCTGCAAGTCCTTGACATCTGTCTTGGTATCTTATTTGAAGCCAAGACTGAGTGTGAAAGTCCATTCATGTCCTTCATCTTACTGTCGTGAAGCATGTATAAAAATCAAAGCAATGCAGACAAAGCAAATGATAAAAACAGACCAGATGCAGGCACTGTCACTATACACGATAAAGTGTTATCACTCATTATTTACTAAATAGGACATATTACACTGACCTGCATGTTTGTGAAGACATTATCTGAACCGTGGAACCCACCACTGCAGTACTTGATCTCATTTGGCTTGCTGGAGAAAAACAGGGACACAAAGACAATAATGATTACTGCAGTTTCACTGAAATGTGGAGAATCACCAGAGAATCACCAGAGAATCACCAGAGAATCACCAGAG
>JAKKZL010000037.1:34816-48559 GCA_037576815.1 Pangasius larnaudii
TAATGATTACTGCAGTTTCACTGAAATGTGGAGAATCACCAGAGAATCACCAGAGAATCACCAGAGAATCACCAGAGCTGACTCCTTTTATAGGAACGTCCTTTGATAGCTGTTGATTATTTACAAAGAAACTTAAGGCTAAAAGTAGCTTCTAACAGGCCACTGGAAGCGACACATTAATTTTTCATTCTTGTCAGACAACAGGAGCACAGACCCGCACGTCTCTACAGTTATACTACACCAAGTGGCCCTGGGTGAAAAAGTAATTGCCCCCTTAGTTACTCAATAAACCAATAAACCACTTTTTTTTTTAAATAATTGCGGTCAATTAGACTAGACACAACCTGACATCAAGCCTGATCACTGCCAGTCCTGTTTAAACTAAACATCGCTTAAATAAAAGCAATGTAACAAGCAGCACACTATACTGTGATTAAAAGAAATTCCAGAGGAGATGAGAAAGTTGAACTATATCAGATGGGAAAGAGTTACAAAGCATTTCTGGGAACCACAGCGAACCACAACAAGAGCAATTATCTCCATATGGAGAGTGTCCTGCCACAATTCCTCCAGGGGCACATCTACAACTCATCCAACAAGTCACAAAATAACCCAGGTGAACATCTAAGGATCTGCAGGCCTCACTCGCCTCAGATAAGGTCAGTGTTCATGATTCCACCATGAGAAAGAGACTAAGCCATCTGGGAGCTTGAAGAGTCGGCTCTTTGCAATGAAT
This sequence comes from Pangasius larnaudii, assembly GCA_037576815.1. Lineage (NCBI taxonomy): Eukaryota > Metazoa > Chordata > Actinopteri > Siluriformes > Pangasiidae > Pangasius > Pangasius larnaudii. The sequence goes on from JAKKZL010000037.1 coordinate 35,553, forward strand.
CACTGAACCACTGTTACTGTGGCTAGTCACCAGACTATAAGGTGGGCAGCTGGCAAACATGATCTATCCATATGACCAGCTGATTCTGTGTTTCAGCAGCTGGTCAGACCATGATGGAGACCCACTCAATCACACTGACAGCATGTAGTCAGACACCTGCTGGATGGCAGGAAGGTGGGAAATGTGAATACTCGGAGGAGACCTGATGAGGAGAATGAGAGGTGAAATCCACTACTAAGCAACAAGGAGCTAACTAGAGAACAGCATGATGAATGTAAGCTAATAAGTCTAGCAATGATAATGGAAAAAAAAAACCATGAAGTTTCTGGATGGCATGGATGAAGTTCCACAGCATTAAACCAGAAAAATGCAATGTTAAAAAAAAAAAAAAAAAAAAAACCACTCTGCAGCAACAGAGAATGACAGGTTACCTGCAGCTCGAACTGTCTTCACAAGCTGCTATGCAGAGAGCTCCATGTAGCGGACATGCGGTCCGGCACGTGTACGAGGGGTGAACGAGAAAGAGAAAGACAGAAGAAGTAGAATAACAATAGGGTGCATATGCACTTTCGATGCTTGGCCCCTAAATAAATAGTTGATTCTGGGTAATATTATATTTTCTTTGCTCCAATACAATCCAATAATCCATATTGGTAATGCAGTCCAGCAATATAAGTCGTCTTTTATTGTTTTGAGAAGTGGTGTAAAATTAAGCTTAAAATATAGCCACAAGCAGCAATAATCGGGGTCCAAGCACTTTCAGCAATTAGCGCCCCAGTGGCCGGCGCCCATCCGACTGACGCTCAGGGCCGGTGCGTGCTTTTTCGCCATGTTTTCCATCAGAACATACAGGTTCAGGCAAGGATTTACAGAGTATAACCTGGATAAAATTTCTGTTAGTTTTAAAAAAGAAACACTAATTCAGGATAGCAAAGTATAAACATGCGATGCTCATCGCAGCCAGCATATGGTTTTCCAGTGCAGCTAAAGTTCTGATTCATTTGCATCAGAAATGTTCGTGTGTTTTTGGCATTCTACTCTGTCGTAGATGATGTGGCAGTAATTTGGAACTGGACTGGTCAGAACAATACAATCAGAAATCTGGGTCAGGGAGACCAGGCGAAATAAATCTGCTCATTGTATTTATAATTAACATTTATAATTAATGCTAAGTATCATTTTTATTATGGTGAACAATGTGGTAATTTTCAACAGTATTAAATTCAGGAAATTTCAGCATTTACAGAATGTGTTTTTATAATTTGCTATATGTGATTCCCCCACAAACACACACATACTGCATACACAAGCAAGTTTTCTACATTTTATTTGACTACTTTTGCCTTTTTTCTGGGTTTTTTCCTTGTATTCTTATAGTTTTACTATAAACTTTTGTAAACAACTTATTCCTGAAGTACTTGGTAGTTCTTCTTAAGAGAGAGAAAGAGAGAGAGAGAGAGAGAGAGAGAGAGAGAGAGAGAGAGAGAGAGAGAGAGAGATAGAGAGAGGTGACTAATGTATGATTAATGTTTTGAGCAGATTTAAATAAGGCCAGATACATTTCAGTAAACCTCTGGAAGCATTTGAGTTCTGCTGATAGAGCAGCGCGAGTCAGGTGGGATTATGGGTTTATCAGATTATCAGTGTAACAGTGTAATATTTAGCAGAGTTAGTTCAGAGTTTAAGAGTTAGCATTACATCTTGGACTGTCTAGGATATACACTTTATTCCCCCAGGTGCATTTAAAAAAAAATTGCTTCTGTCTAAATGCGCTGCCATGATTAAGGGCATTAAACTGAATTAAAAAGAAAATAAATCAACAGTAAAAAAAAAAAAAAAAAAGTGAATACTTACAGGGCCACTTGCCACTGGGATTTCATGTAGAGATGCGCTCTTTCTATACGGACATTGTTAGCAAAATGGAGTCGTTTAGGAAGGTGCTCTTTTAGATAAGGCTTCATCGGCTGATCAGGAGCTCTGCACTTCAAACACATGTAGTTGATAAAGAAAGAATAAAAAGATGAATTAAGTTAGAAAGGGGAAAAGTCAAGCAAAAGTTCAGACTATTAACAGTGTTAAATGTCCATAATAAGAAAATTCATACCGACAGATTCTTCACCAGCTCTTCATACTTGACTGTCAGGACAGAACAGAGAAAATTAATGTACAGCGATGATAAAAATAAAAGTCCATTAACGCACAAACACACAGCAAACATGCAACAACGCAAACTTATGGTACATTTTACACACGTGTGTGTTACAGGACTTACAAGTGAAAAAGTCTTCTGGAAGGCGTTTGGGTCGGACGCGTGCAGCAGGGCCCTGGATGACTATGAAGTCATCAGTGTTGTCCAGGTACGATGACACATAAACAGCTTTTTCGCATGAAGCTACTTCCATTCCTATTCATCACAGCAACACCATAAAAAGCACAGAGAGACTGGAATAAGATGTTTTGCTATTTTTAGGATGGCTCTTTGCATAATAAATAAAACGAGAGTGGAATCTCAGGCATTTTTCCAATTAAAAAGAGTGAAGTCAAGAGTTAAACTGCAAACTTGCACAATTATTAATATAATATGATTGAAGAATCACTCTGTATCATGGCAGTGTAAGATCGTATAGGAGGGATTACATCCTTATATCACACAAGCCTAAGTTCTACGAGCTCGCATGCTCCGTGAGAAGGCTGTAAGGTGTGGTAGCCAGCCTCAGAATGGTAGCAGCCTGGACTGGACTGGACACAGACACTGGTCCACAATGCAAAGACAATGCTGAGAGTGTTAAAGTAGGGCTTAACCTGTCTGCTGCACTGCACCCGGGTTCCTCGGTGTGTGCCATGCACAGCACGAGTGCCTTAGCCAGTCTCTGCTGACTAGCGGGCCTTCAATTAGCCAGTGCTGTTAGTATTCACAGAGCCTGAGAATGTGTGTCCTTTCATTCACTCTCGCCCACCAAACTCCAGAGTCAGTATCGACTCTGAAACTAGCTACAGGCCTGTGAGCCAAAGGTAGCAGGAACATGCCGGGAGGCTTTGGAAACTTAGTGGACTGCACTGCATTCAGCCTGAATCACCTGGACATACACTTATACAGCCATGTCTGAGGACGGCCACCAGCTGCGTGCCTACTGCTAATCAGGCTGCTAGCTGCAAAAAACCCAGAGAAACACTTCAAAGATCTCTTAGAGCAGATGCTTAGATTGTTCACTCATTTTAAACCTAAACTCACCTACTATAGCTCACATCATTCAGTAGAGGCCTCCTGAGCTGCTGAATCTGTTGGTGCTCGACTGAGGAGCACGAGAACAACACGTCTGTGGCCATGTCCAGGTGACAGAGGATGAACCAGCCACTGAGTCACGTCACCTGACTTAACAGCATCCATCAGCCTCTTTAGATAGAGTTAAAATGAGAGCTAATTCCCACTTGCACCACTTTCAGCAGGTAGTCGAATTGCATTGTGGGTAATGTAGGAAACCAAAGTTCAGACAGACATTTGTTCATGTCAGTGAAAGGAGTGGATTTTTCCTCCTAAGCGGTTGTTTAAAATTCTTTCTTCCATGGTTGAACATACATCAGATATTATCCTGGCAGTTTGTTCTTGGGCACTGAAAAGCCCACTCAGTTACGCTTTATGTATTGCTCATGGAAACAGCCAATAAGAGGTGGAAGAACATACACAGTGTTTTCCCACAGCGGCTTATAATTAGCATAGATGCCAAACAGCTGTAAAATAGATAAACCAAATAAAGCACATGTATACCAGTGCCAGTAGGCTGACAGTATGATCACTATAGAAGGCATAATCAACACAGCATAATTACCATGATCTGACAGAAGAACCAGGTTGACACATTTATGGAGTTTTCGCTGCTTGAGACCATCCATTACCGATTTCATAATCCCGTCAACTTTCAACAGAGCTTCATTCACCTAAAACACAAAGTTATAACCAAAATATTCTTATAAAAAACACTCTAACACACTGGCATATGACATTTGAAGCGTCTGTTGACTATCAGTTGAGTATATTCTAGACAAGGATGTAGTCCACATTAATATGGGTACGTTTGGAAATGTTTGGAATGTGTGGAAATCTTCTCTCATCCGTTCTGGCTTTCCATTCACACTAAAATGTTGTTTTCGATTACTGAAATTAATTGTTTTGAATCTGCTCACCAAAATGGATAATTTTAAAAATGCATTGAGTCAATGAGGGAAAACATGGCTTTTAAAAATGCAGACATACTGCAGGACTGTTATATGATCTCCACAAATCCAAGATGGCCAAAATTATTGTTATGTTTTCTGTGTTAATCAGTTTGACTTTGTGTTTGACTACATTATAAAGTACACAAGTGAGACTAGGACATGCACAAAAGCCTGCTTTAAGCTCATATTTTCAAAACAAAATGCTGGAAATGATGTAAAGGTTATGGGCCAGACACCCACACCGAGAAAAAAGTTCAATTTACTTAATTCATTGGTTCCATGTGAATGAACTGAACTGCATTATCACAGTTTGTGTTCGTACAGCTGGTAGAATTTGATCATGTATTTTCATAACCCTGGAATAAAATCAAACTCTGTGCTGTCACCCAAGCTGAGGATCGAACCCAAGACCTGTGAGGCAGTGACATCACACACCACACTATCGTATCACTCATGATTTAATCAAGTTAATTTAATACTGTCGGCATTCCTTCCTGTCAGCACCGACATCCTCGTGAGACTTTATAATTGGATCCAGTTAATACTACGTTGTAAATTAACCACACTCAGTGTACATAATTTAAACTAGTAGAGAGTAGATTAGATGTGTTTAAATTAAATTTAGTATAAGCAATGAGATCATGTCTTGAGGAGAAATTAAATATTTTTATGTAAACTATACACAATATTTTCTCTTAAATCTGACTGACCGCATATTCCCTTTCCCCAGCGCAGTGTGCAAACCCAGCACGCCGGTTTTCAACATCAGTTTCATGTCAGTTGTAGACGTAAAACTTTTGGGAAATGGAATGAAAACACAGCCTCTTGTTTTCTAAACACCATTAGGGCAGAGATACTGGGTGTTGGTGCAGTTACCGTGCCGTGCCTCCACAGACGGAGCGCCCCTTCCGTTACAGTACTGTAACAGTTACGTGGATGGACGCAACACTGATCATCATAAAAAGTACCTGTGAGCCATTGTTTGCTCTCTCTCAGGTTGAACCAACTCTTAACTAGTGAAAATCAGTCTTTATCCTGCATTTGGGCCTTCCTGTAAGACTCAGCAGCAACTCTTTATTTCCTTTTTTTCACAAGTACTTTTGCTTTTAATGGTGAAAACAGGGGCCATTAAACAGGACCACCACATGGTATAAATTCGACTGAACTGCATGACCAGGAACTGATTCACAACAGTTTACATATGCACAAAAACAAACACTTGTAAATGGAGGTGCACTGCTGTTCATTTGAAGTGGATCAACACAACAGATCAATCTTAACTGCACACACAGCTCTTGGACAACTCTGCACTGTCATTCAGTCAAAGCACAAACAGCAGGATCAGAAGTCCCAGTCATGCACACCACTGCGAATCCTCTTACCAGTAGGTGATGCTATTACTATGCTGGCATGCTAAAGGTGTTAATACACAACTGAAATATCAGCTCCAGCACATTGTTGAAATAATTAAAAAATTTCTGTTTAAGCAGAGTCATATATTTAACAATTGTGCTGCAATGAAATTGCTATTTAACATATAAACAATAACATAAAAATTAAGCATTTTCAATGTTGTGTGGAATCACTAATCTCGTTGAGGCAGGTGAGGGCGTGGTTTAACGGGAGTCTGCAGCCGGAGTATGAGGGAAAGCAACGTGCCACACCTGTTGCTTATTCGTTAGCTTTCAGTATATTAACAAGCTGTGAACCCGACTCACTGACTGAAGCCATCCAACTGGCAGAGGATCACATGTCCACACGCGTGGACCCAGGGACACAGTGACACTCCTGCCCATCTCCAGAAGTCCTCCCACCCTAATCTGTGGCTCCCCAGAGTTCAGCAGCGCCGCCTCCACAGACATACCTTTTCTCCACAAGTACCAGGTGCCACTGAGCTCCAGAGAGCTGGAACAGGGTCCAGGCATGTGTGCTGGGGCTGCAGCCCTCCCCCAATCCAGAGCAGACATACTAGCCCCGTTAATGACATGCTTTTACTGGCCATGCTTTGTGGTGGAGTATGTCAGTTTGGTCAGCATGAGAATACTGCATTGTATTACTTCTTGTGGTCTATGTGGCAAGATATCCCAAAGCATTGATCTGAGCTGTTTGTACACAAGGGTAGCCGAAATTGGGATAAATGGTTGGAAGCCCTGTTATTTGCAGTCCGGGAGGTTCCCCAGGCCTTCACTGGGGTTTCACCATTTAAATTATTATATGGATAAAATGTGATTACAGAAAACTGGGAGGACAGTCCACAACCCAGTAAAAATAATTTTTAGTACATCCTGGACCTGCGAGCAAAGCTCCACACATGGCTCAGGAAAAGCAGCAACAGCTCTATACGAGGCATTACAGGAGAAGTTGACTAAGAGGTTTTAAAGAAAAAATGCAGAGCAAATATACCCACATAACCCCCACAAACAGTGGAGGGAGGCAGATCCTGTTGCTCTGGCAATGGCAGTGGCGAAAATAGACGAGTTGGGACTTTGATCCCAGTTGGAGACCATCTCTCACTTTCCCAGATATCTGGAAAACACTTACAATAATCTAGGTGCATTAAAGTTTTAAGTTTTGCATTAAAAAAAACCCAAACATCTCGACATGTATGGGACGCTTCGCTTGTCCTGCCTGGACGGCTTCTGCATATGATGATTTGGAGATCTCTCAAAGGGGTGGAGCCTCATAACCAACTGCCAGTCACTGAAACAATAATGAACAGGACTGACATCTCAAACTTAAAAATATCAAGATAATATCAATAAAAATGACTCTCTTACACACAAGTGTGTGTAGATTTTTATGTCCACTGGAGGTGTTCTTTTTCTCTAGGTGTGTGAGAGCAGTGTGCATCATAAGAGCAATGGCACTGTCCATAGGTCTGTTGGAGCAATATGCAACCTGGAAAGGGTCCATGGCTGTAGATAGGGATGTGCCGCTCGAAGCACTTCATGAGTGGAGGTCAGACAGAGCGGGAGTCATTCAGTCTCGAGAACTGCACTGAAGGTAGTCCTCCTTAAGCGTGATGGGATGGCTGATGGACTTAGGGACAGATTGTAGATGTCTGAATATCTCCACTGAGTGGCACAGGCTCTGAGGACCTGTCCACAAATGCCATCCGGTCCTGGTGCCTTGTGAAGATTTACTGCTTTGAAAGAGTCGGCCACATCAGGCGCAATCTGTTATTGAGAGCAGGTCACTCCACATACGTATGAGTTCTGACCCATGGTAGTTAGATCCTACCTTGTCCCAATAATCTCGTTCTGATGGTTTTCTGGAGGTCATGTCTAACCTTCTTGCAGGCTATTTTTTTGATGGTGATTTTTGGAACAACATTATCGGTGTATTTACTGATATATACTGTAACTGCAGTTTTTCAGCAATCTGAGAGTATGCTGATAGAGTCTTAATTCTACTGGTAAACTGTACGGGAACCTGGTTTGTCCTGCCTGGGTCTCCGTTTGTGTGCAGACAGGAGGAGAATCGCGGTGTGATGGTGTGAATGATGAGTGGAGGAGGGCTCTGTAACTGTCATTTTCTTTCTTTCTTTCTTTGATGGAATTCAGATTTATTTTACTTGTCATTCTATTAAACCATCATTCCATCCTTTTTTAAAATTCATGTGAGAAGAGAAGCAAAGAAAAAAAAGCGTACAGAGAAGTCAGAAAAAGTGGGGAGAAGAAAAATAAGAATAATAGTGATCTTATAGTGCTGGTGGTATCTGGACAAGAACAAACTTCCTGAGAATTTCTGGATTTTAGTTTGTGTTGAGTTTGTGGAACAGACAGCAGATGAGTGCTGCTCCCATGGATGAGCTTTAGCGTTAGTTTTAGCTTTGTGACTATGCCACTGAGTTGATGTTCTTTCGTCCCCCTGTTAGGGCTCACTATCTCTGCCTAAGGCCTCCAGACCTTCCTCTACTGAATCTCTAAAGTCTGGCTGAGCTCCTCTCTCACCACAATCTCCTTTCAGGTCAGAATGCCTATTAGTCCACATTTCTCAAACATAAAACTATTACTAATGACAGAGGAGGAGTAAAACATTTTCAGCTAATCAACACTCAACACACTGAATAAGCTCAAGGTTGGCGATGCTGAAATACTGCAGGTGTTACTTACATTTGGTGTCACTGCGTGATGAGGATTTCGAGCAGATCCGATGAGAATAGTCTCCATTTGCTCTCTTTAAGCAAAAATGTTCTCTTTTAGAGGCAAGTGCAAAAGGAAAGAAAAAAATACAGAAGCTGATACAGGTTATAAGCAAGAGTGCAGAAATTATTAGTAGTGAAAAAAATGTGTACAAGTTAAAATGCTGAAGCAGAGAAATTCTCCGGAAAGATATCAGTGGAACTGCCAAAAACTTGGTCCAACAGTCTGTTCCACAGAAGCATCAGATGTGTCTGGCTGAAACTCGCCAATTCTGACCTTGTACCTTTTTTGAAATGTTTTGTACTTTCTTGGACAAGTTGCCTGTTTTGAGCTAAATTTTGGACTCATTTTTAAACATTTCATCTTAATATCATGCACCTAACATTAACCATTAGATCTCATATTGATATGATGCCCTGACCCCGGTGTGTGTAGACACACCCGATGGTGATGGATGAGAGGGTGAGGGGTGGCAGCGACTACACTGACTCTCGTGACACTGAGACTAAATCATTCACTAAACCAGCCTCTGGGTTACAAAAAAACTACTGAACACTTCACCCATTAATACGATCCAATCTGCTTTTTTCCTAGCTTTTGTGTAGAAAAGAAAATTCCAGCATTTTTACAGTGCAGTGTTTAACGTTTGCAGCTTTCCTTTTCGAGCAGGAGATGTGGAATATTATTATAATGAACCTAATCTGTCTCAAACTGCTAAGCTCTAATTAGTGGACAAAAAGTTAATTAATTTATTTATCTAATGTGATTTTTTTGGCATTAAAAATACCCTCAATAAATTCATGGCACTCCTAACATAAATTAATTAACTAAGAGAAAACCAAATGGTAAAAAATATCAGTTAAGGACCTACTATTTCTTAGCGCTATAATAATAACACGTACACACACACACACACACACACACACACACACACACACACTAAACAAAACAAAACAAACAAATTTTAAAGAAATAAAATATGCCACTGTTACTAAGTGTATGCATTTATGGTCTCTGGTGTTCTTGCAAAGAATGAGGAAAAACCCACAAAAACGATAGTTGTGTATGTACCTGGGGTTCTGTGGACCACAGATAATCACCAGAAGCCATGAGAATGACCTGAATAGTGTCTTGCGTGCTAACACATGCTGAGACCTTCCAACAATGCCCACAGTGATGCATGGTGCAGAGATGATGCCCTCCGTGGTGCCGCGGTGCACAGATCGCTGCTATCTAGCCACTGAATTCAGGCAAGAGTTTTTACATAAGGACACACAAGTCCCGTGTGCTAGGAGCTGCTGTGTTCAGAAGGGTTTCTCCGAGTGATCAGACCCACAGGTACAGGTGACCTGACTGAGGCTGCAAATCCGAGACCACACTACACCTCCTTTTCCACCAGGAAATATGCAGTGTTAGGAAACATAGGCTTAAAGTGTAAGAGACATTTTAATCTTACATTAATATCGAAGGATTCATTTCCTGTTTCTCTAAACAAAGAACAAAACAGATACAAGCTGCACACAAGCTCCTTCTTTGAGTTTCAGCTGTTTTATACATTACAGAAAGCTTTACTTGTGCTTTCTCAGCACATACAGCCAGACTGCACACCACTCTCTGTATTCTGAAATGCTAGGATTGCTGGTTAAACTAGCAGACTACATCTATACGAGCAAACAACAGGACTGTAGGACCATGTGGGGGTGAAATCGAATCACTTTTGTTTTTCAGAAAGTTAATGCTCTCTGGCCAGTATTCCATCCTTCTTATCTAATACATGCTACAGCTTCTCGGTGGTCTCATCGTATAGTTAATAATAATAATAATAATAATAATCCCCGAGGGAAGCATACCTCTCTGCTCTGTGGTCCATATTTATGTCCAGCTCTATCAGGCTCTTCCAAATATAAAGTGTAAAAGTCTGGCCTAAAGAAGTAGAGAATAAAATGCTTTACGACATTCAGTTTCCATTCAAGTAATTATATTTTAACCATGTACAAATTAATTGATAACTAAAAATTTTTTTAAAGCATTGAACTGTTAAATAATAATTAAAATTTTACATTCAAAAAGAGTGTGTTTTGTCATTTCTCTTTCATGCATTTTAGGTAAGGAAGTGGCTGTGTGGCGGTCTGGGAAAAGCCCTCGGAAGACCTGATCAGCCTGCAGAGATCATGCGGCGTAGTAACAAATACTTTCATTACAAAAAGTCAGTCTGAATAAAACTGTTCCATAAGCTAATTGTAATTTCCCTTAGACAGTGTATGTCAGGCTTTTATCAGGTTTCTGGATAACTACATGCAAAAAGGAACATCCGTCGAATTAAATCAGTCTGTAAGCAGATACCAGCTGTAAAAATGTCTGCGATGCACCAGACGTTAAACGCAGTTTTCTTCCTTTTCCTTTCTGTTTGGGTGAAGAATGTTAGAAGTTAACCTGCGGTGGAGATGCATGCTAAACACACTTCAGCTATATAGAACAGAAAATGTCAAAATTTCATCTTGTGAAGGGGCGTTCCCAGGCTGCCACACACACATGCGCGCACACACACTCACGCACACACACACACACAGTATATTTATAATTTCCAGGTTTAACGATATGTCCAGCTTCGGGACTTATGGAATTAGTATTTTGTAAAGAGCATGTGTTATTCTCTGTACATGAAAAAACATCCAAATACCTTTCACTCTGTGGCAAATTCAACCATTCAAAAATCGTCATCACTCGCTTTTCAAAAGGAACACTCCTGTTGCAGCAAAAAAAAGTCAAGAAAATTATGTCTTTGCAGTGTATGTTGTATTTAAACTTTTAAACTGCCTGTTAAGAGTTCGGGAACATCTCGCTTATCTTAAATGTCTGTAAAGTTTTTCGACACTATTGCGAATTTCAGTATTGTGTTTATATGTGAAAATAACTATTTCAGTACCAATGGTTCCAGTTGTGTTCTGCTTGGTTCCTACTCTACAATGGCACCAACAAGACCTAATGATACTTGGGCTCTAGCAGCACTGTTTGTTGTAAAACTGTTTTTTAAAAAATAAACATCTTAAACTAAAGTTAAAAAACTCAGCTGAAATAAAAAAAAGACTTTGATGCTTGTACTGAAGATCGTTATCTGGTCTGATTATATTATATAGTACTGAAAGCGTAATGACTCAGTGGCGCTATCCGTGTCATGCAGTGAGGATGGGGTCCTTCTGAGTCTGGTTCCTCTCAGGGTTCCTTCCTCTCTGTCGTCTCTGACCTGCTAATTAATGATCTAAATCCAGATCCATATCCGGATTTCTGTAAAGCTGCTTTGTGACAACGTCCATTGTTAAATGGACAGTTACTTTATTTTTGATAAACAAAACAAAACAAAACAAAAAAAAAAACAACAACAAAAAAATTACTAAATGAGGCCCGTGCAAAACTTTGGGCACCCTTCCAGTTGTAAAGTCTCAGGACTTAATTAACTCATCAGGCAGATCAAGCGTTATTAAGAACAACAATTCCAGAAAGAAATAAATTCTCTGACTCTTCAAACCTTGTGCTAACACTCAACAACAACAGGCTCCTCTAAGCAACAGATTGAGGATACGAAAATGTGGACAAAACAGAAGAAGGCTATAAAAAGATATCAAAGTGCTTTCACAAGTTCCTCTGTCTGAAATGTCTAAGAAAAGGGATTTAAGAGGAACTGTAATTTGGCCGGGGTGCCCAAACTTTTGCATTCAACCGTATGTCACTGTTGCTGCATGAAGAAAATGTACGCAGTAGTTATACTTATGAATATTATTTTTTATGGATGTATAGCTTTAGCTATTGTTACACATATTTAAATAATATTTAAATATAAGAATAATATTTCTCAAAATACTCCAATTTATTCCCTAATATTTTAATCTACTGCAAACTGAAGAAAACAATGCTTATTAATTAAAACGTAATAAGACAGGTGTCCACAAACTTTTGACGTGCAGTGTATATTCAGTAAAACACAAAAACGATGATTAATAATTAAAAGATACTTACCCATTATACTTTTTATGCAAATTTGGAAACTGTCCTTTAATAGCGACGTCTGATCCAGGCCAGAAGAATGTCCCAGATCTAAGGTGGTTGTTCATGGCAGTGAGCCACACCTACAGAGAGTTTAATAAGATAAAGTGCCTTTGACTGTATATACGCTTGGACAAGGCACAACTGACCTTCACTGTGCGGTGTTAAAGCCTTTTCGGTCAGACTGGAAGTCGCAATCTTGACTGAATTTGCGTCAGACAGTGGACACGCCCCTGCTCCATGCAGGTAGCGCGCATGTTGAGAACTATAACTTGAAATGCAACTTAAGATAGCGGATCGAGGCATTCGCAGGTATAGTGATTTTACCGTCGTAACTATAGATAGATAGAAGTTTGGCTCAGTCACTTTTCACTAACATGGGAATGGGCGGGGTTAAAGACTGTACCGCACACGGCTACTAGAGGGCCTCAGGGACAGTCTGGCTTCACTTTTAAACCCCTGTTATCAAGCCTCTCCATACATACAGTCACAAGCTCTCTCTCCCTCTCTCTCCCTCTCTCTCTCCCTCTCTCTCCCTCTCTCTCTCTCCCTCTCTCTCTCCCTCTCTCTCCCTCTCTCTCTCCCTCTCTCTCCCCCTCTCTCTCT
>JAKKZL010000037.1:50690-70060 GCA_037576815.1 Pangasius larnaudii
TTTCCCCTCATACACGTCTGCCACACAAGACACTTATTAAAAGCTGGATCATAAACCTGTAAGCGAGAGAGAGAGAGAGAGAGCGCGCGAGAGCGAACACTAGGGGGCAGCGTCGCATGCGGCAAATTATAATGTACAGAAGCTTTTCTTTAAAAAAATGAAGAAGAAAGTCAGGAGTTTCAGTGAAACGGAGAGAACAGAGAGGAGATAAAGACGATTTGGTTATTTGAAAGAACTTTGAGGATCACTTCAGGTCTTCTGGATCTTCATCTGAGGTTCTCTCGTCTTCCTCCCATAAGTCAGCGTCACTTCACAGGGTCTGTAACGTACTGAAGACGCGGAGACGATCTCAGATCGGTCACGCTGCACTGATCTCAGATCAGGTTTCACCTCCGTTACTCGGATTTTACAGCCAATACACAGATCCGAGACCTGCACTGCTGGATTCTCATGACTACACAGGACCAGCACAACGGCTCACACCCTCGAGTTCATGGTGTGTGTGTGTGTGTGTGTGTGTGTGTGTGTGTGTTTTATTCATGTACCTATAAACCAGCTCTACAACACTGCAATATTCAAAATAATCACACACTTCAAAACATGCAAATGAGAACATTTACATTTATCATGTAAAGTTTTTTCTTAAACCCACCAACCTTCAGGCCAGACACTGTAACGGAACACAATTCATTTCATTTGAGCTATTATTATTATTATTATTATTATTATTATTATTTATTAAAGTAAACATTCCGTACCATCTCTTTCTAGTAAAAATATATATAAAACTATTTATTAGTCCATATTTACACATTGCTATTAAATATATACCGATCACAATGTTTTTTATTTTATTTTATGAATCATGTTGGTGCTGGTTTAGTCTGAAGACTGTCCTGAGGTCTGTAGGCGCGCGCGTGTGTGTGTGTGTGTGTGTGTGTGTGTGTGTGTGTGTGTGTGTGTGTGTGTGTGTGTGAGAGCTCCATGCTACATTCCTACAGACAGCTGGATGTTGGGTGTAGAACCTCTCTGACCTTTTCTCCCACATTTATTACTTATTTAAAAAAAAAAAAAAAACATTTCGTGCTTAACAAACAAAATCATCTTTCATTCTGAATCAAACCCATTTTTGTTTTCTGTTCCGTGAATCAGTGTAAATTTTAACGGTTAACGTGTACGGAGTCACGGCTGCCGTCTCTCTCCGCCTCCGTCGTCTGCTGCTGATGTAGCTCGGTATGCGAGGAATGCTGCGGCTCGTTAATCTTGTGGAGGGGCAGAAAGGGGGTTTTTTAGAGGGGGGGGTGGTGGTTTGGGGTTGATCAGGGGGGACGTAACGGGGCAAAATAAACCCAACGTGAGCGACTGGTCCAAGATCAGGCTGTCAGAATAAAACGCAGCTTGTTCCGCACGTTACTGAGAAACCGCAAAGAAGCGTAAACTCCTCCGTCCTGAAGACGTCGGAAAGCTTACAGTTACAGCTTCACCTCTGACACTGGAGACTCCTTCCATCAACGTCTCCTTACACATGCTTTTATCATCAGTGATGATAACGTATCAGAGCGAGCGCATTAACATAAACCTGCGCTACTTATAGAAAACTAATCACCACCTTCTGACCAATCAGAGCGCAGGATTCAGCAGCAGCAGTGTGATGGAATAACATATAAAAAGTTAGATGAATCTCAGTGCTGCGTCGAATCTCTACAGCTGAGGAAAGTACATGACTGTGTGAATGTTAAAGGTAAAAAGTGTTAATGAGGTGTAATAGTAATTAACATGAAGTTTAGGTCCAGACGCTGAGCTGAGTGAAGACCTCCTGCCTCCTGGTGTTTGTACGGGTCGTTCCATTACCCTGACGGGGGGGGCTTCAGCGTCAGTCTGCCACAACCGGCCGAGTGACTCACGTCACACTCAGACGTGAATAAAAACCGTCTCACGGATACACAGAGCACAGAGCGTGACTCGCGTTCCTCAGCGGCGAGAGGAAACCGACATCGCCAACTGCTTCGTCATGCTCACTCACTGACTGCTGCATCATGGGATACGTCAAGCAGCTGTCTCTCCGCCGCGAATTCCTCCGATTCCCGGCGGGGAAGGAAACGCGGCTGAATATAGAATCGATGGAAAGTGGAAGAGGTCCAGTCTCCAATCACGGGCTGATGGAGTGGATGTTTTGACGCAGCATTACAAAGCAAGAATGTGACAATAACACCGTTCCAACACGCCGACCAATCAGAGCGCAGCACACATAAACCAGCAGAGAGCCAGGGACGAGCAGATTAGTGTCCGGGAGACTCACCGGTTATTTGTAGTAGAGTCGTCAGGAGCATATTCTTCTCCGGTCTAAATATAAAATAAAGGTTTTATTTGTCACGTATGTTTAAAGGTAACGTTTCACGGAGACGAGAATCCCTCCGATGTTAATTACACACTGCTCACGGCAGCCGGTGAGGTCTAGCCTTCAGCAGCCAGAATTCTGACGAACCTGTAACGTCTAAAGAAATGTCACGCAACGCGCCGTCACGTCACATATTAACACGTCGAGGGAAAACTACAACGCTTTCCAAACTCCAGAAACGGGAAATGTAAGCCTCAGAGGCTCCGCCCACGACACACAGATCGTCATATCTGTTGTGCACTTTTCTGGCCACAAGCTTCAGGATGATGAAGGCTGCAATCTGATTGGCTCTTCAATCTTCCGCGTTTACGCAACGCTGCGCATTGGTTTATGGTCTTTAGACTAAACAAGCACAAATTAATATAAATATAAATTTTTTAAAAATAGGCGGGACTTGGTTTTGTTTACTGACGAATCAAAGCGAGATTACGAATAACTTCAGACGCGATATTCTACATCAGAGGAATTATCAGGATTATAACAGATTATAGCTTTAATCTACAATCTAAATACAAACGTCGCTCCCTCAGGAATTCTCAGGCTAGCTAACTAGCTAAACATACGAGTTAAATTAGCGTTAGCTCCCACTTTTAGCCTAATAATTATATAATGCCTAAACGTGGTGAAGGGCAAGTTAATGAAGTTATGCATGTTATTTATTTATTATCCTTTTTGTTAAAGGGTCAGTCTAGAAAATCTTCAGTAAGAACATCTGTATTGTTTAAATCTGAGAGAAATTCAGCTACACCAACCAACCCGAACGTTTCCAAATCCCGGAATGTCGTGAGTAAAGCACTTCCGTTCTGGAATTCCTTTGAAACTCAGCAGACTCGCTGCAATCCAGGTGAAAGCAGAGGCCTGGAGCCACTTCAGAAAGACGCAAAGTGCTGAAACACATGACCGTTCGTTTGGGTTTATTAGGACCAGGTGGAGGAACCAGACCTCCAAAGCCCAGGAGAGGAAAGTCCACACGTACACGCTCGCATTCCTCCACTGAACGGAGAGTAAAACAAACCGAAGATGAAGCCTTGGCAGATATTAAATCAACACTGCGTCATGTCCTGACCTTTTAAAGTTCAGACATTTTACCCATTTCCTCATCACGAGCAGTTTTCTGCTCCATCCTCCATCCTTTTACACACCGCTTCTAAACATTCAGTACCGATAAGCCGGGACTCGGATCTCTCACTTATTCCTGGGTTAGAACCACGACACCGTAACGCATCAGACTGAACAAACCACACCTGCGTCCTAAATCTCACACACTTCTGTTCTAATCTAGATCACATTTAAGTATTAACACGTTCCGATTTCTCCATCACGTAGCCTTACCCAAGTCTTTCTTTTTCTTTTTTTTTTTAGGTAGCAATCTTCTGGATGCTCCAGATTAGTAAATACATCAACTTACTTTCAGATTTAAGACGTTCATGACAACTATCACGACAACAGCAGGGAATAAAGAAGAAACCAACGGCTCATCTGAGTGAAGGAAACAGACACTAGCTCTAATGCTAGCTAGACTACGTCAGCTAGCTAAACTGGCGTAAGTGAGAAACAGAGTCGCCGTGGTTACCGCAGGGGGTCAGTATCGGGGTTCGGGTGATAGTGCTGACACTGGTATTGAAAAGGGATAAACTGGGATTGATGAGTCACTATTCGGGATTCACAATCCATCTTCCAGCGTTATTATTTATCCCTCCGTTCCCATGACAGTCTCGTCTCCTGCGCTACTCGTCACCAGTTTTAAATAGACAGTAAATTTCAGCTTCCGAGTCCAGCGCATTTATCATCATCATCATCATCATCATCATGGTTTCATTTAATCCTCACTGCTTAGTGGAGATGATTTTATACTCTTTACACTTTAATTTCGTATTTCCCCCTCAGTGTGTGGTTTCGCTACGGCGCACTGGAAGCCATGTTTCCCCTAAACACACAGATGTTCTCGTTTAAGCAGGCGATCCTTTCCTGAACACGCGCTCCACGCTCGCTATAATTACTGACTTACTGCAGTCAACAGCCGGGGAAGCACATCGTGGAAAGTATTCAGAAAATCCATCAAAGGCAGATGCATGTGTGTGTGTGTGTGTGTGTGTGTGTGTGTGTGTGTGTGTGTGTGTGGTGTGTGCGCGCGCATGCAGGAGCGATGAAATGTACCGTTGGTCCGACCCAAACCACATCTAACAACCTTCATTCTGGCTTTACAGCAGCACCTCAGACCAGTCCAGTAAAATCAGGGCTGCGTCCCAAACGCCATCGAACACAAAGCAGAGGGACAGAGAACATCACCAGCTCTGTCGTAGCCTGCTAGCTAATTAGCAGTTAGCGTACAACATATAGGAGTGAGTATCACTTTTTTTTACTCTAGAAGATAAGAGAAAAAAAATAATTAATAAATAAATAAATAATAAAAAAAACAAAAAGCGCAGCTTGTTCCGCATGTTACCGAGAAACCGCAAAGACACAGTTACAGCTTCACCTCTGACACTGGAGACTCCTTCCATCAACGTTACATAAACATCTCCTTACAGATCCACCATTACACACGTTTTATAATCTGTTTATTATCAGCGACACGTCCGCTGTACACGTCCCTGTGAACGAGCTGTTGCTATGGAAACGATAACGTATTAATATAAACCTGCGCTACTGTCACTACTGTCAGAGCTGCTGTTATAGAGAACTAATCAACACCTCCTGACCAATCAGAGTGTAATGTAAGGAAGTTAGTGTTGATTATTTTCCCCCGCTGATGTAAGCCAATGTTCAGTATAAAGAACAGAGCGCGATGATAATCACCGCATGCTCGATGCTTGTCGCTGTGCCAGCTGGCGTAGTAACACACACACACACACACACACACACACACACACACACACACACACACACACACAGAGAGAGAGAGAGACAGAGAGAGAGGAGTGTGAGGAAATTCCCCCAGTGTGTCTCACACACACACACACACACACACACACACACACACACACACAGCTGCACAAAGGCTCCATTGTACCCCACAGTGAGGGTCAGACACTCCGAAAGCCACCATTTTATGTGCCCTACACCTCCTGCTGCAGGGTCTGACTGAAGCACGACAGCTGAAGGAGACGTGGAACGTTCCAGAAGATAAGTTCTCCTGCTTTCTTTCTGCTCACTCCACTCATTTCTACCCGAGAGTTTATCCAACATCCAACACGGTCGTCTTCTACACACACACAAAACCACCACCAGTTTAAATACACAACTGCACACTAAACTGCAGCTGTATACACACACACACACACACACACACACACACACACACACACACTTCCTAAAACAAATAACAGAATGAGGAGGTAAACAATCCGGCTTTAATAATTAATACAAAGATATCAAATATGCAGTTCTGGATTAGGGCGTGTCTCAAACACATGGTGAAGTGCGTCTCATAGCTCACACACACACACTCTCTCACACACACTCTCTCACACACACTCTCTCACACACACTCTCTCACACACACTCTCTCACACACACACACTCTCTCACACACACAAATGAAAGAGTTTAAGATGTCCAGTAAGTACTACTATACAGAGAAGTGTGTGTGTGTGATTGTGTGTGTGTTAGTAAATAAGTACAATGTGCCACTTTTCAACAATATGAACAACATTAAAGTTAAAGTTTGGCTAAAAAGGAAAAGTGCACACTCTCTCTCTCTCTCCTCTCCTCTCTCCCTCTCTCTCTCTCCTCTCTCTCTCTTCCCTCTCTCTCTCTCCTCTCTCTCTCCCTCTCTCTCTCTCCTCTCTCTCTCCCTCTCTCTCTCTCCTCTCCTCTCTCCCTCTCTCTCTCTCCTCTCTCTCTCCCTCTCTCTCTCCCTCTCTCTCCCCCTCTCTCTCTCCCTCTCTCTCTCCCTCTCTCTCTCCCTCTCTCTCTCTCTCTCTCTCTCTCTCTCTCTCTCCCTCTGTCAGTGAGCCGAGTGTTGGGGTGTGTGTGTATGTGTGTGTGTTCATGTGTAATGTGATAAATGAAACAATAGGTGGAAAGCAGCCAGATTTCAGCAGATAAAAGTGGAATTTATGCTTTTTTCCCCTTTTCTTGTCTGTTTCTGAAGCACAGGCTCAGATAAAAGCTTGCGTGTGTAATCACGCTGTGCTGGATTCCCAAGAAGCGCCGTCACTGCCACAATTTGTAACCTTTATTTTGCCCCATTTGAACTGTGATTGTGTTTCAGAAAGTAACACACTGTGTCTTTATCACGGTTTTAAGAACAATGTTTTATGGATTACTCCAAATAAACACCAAGCTGAGAACACACACATGCATCCTGTTCACCTCCTCGTCTATGCGTGTTACAGCTGGCCTGAGTGACGTGCGAAATATTGCAACTGCGCCAGCGGTGGCAAAAAGAGAAGAGTGTTTATACTACATTTTAGCAGTAGATGACTTAATTGTAGATTTCCAGAGCCAATGAAGTAATGATAGTTTACACTATTAAATTAGTTAACAGCATTCTCACAAAGGAGGAAGGCTTTTGGACATCAGTACAAGGAGATGCATGAGTGTGTGAATGTGTGTGTGTGCGCATGGTTCCCTGAGACGCATTTCCTCCTCTTTGTACCCAACGTTCCTGAGATAGACTCCAGATCCAAAGTGCTTACTGGATAAATGAATGAATGAATGAACTAGACTTACATACTCATCTGGTTGCTTACAAATCCAAAGGTTTCTGCAGACTGCAGTTATCTGTTCAACTGATACACATTTTATCATTTATTCTGTTAGCATGAAGCCGCCTGCATGCGCCACATGTTTTGTAGTAATATTCAGTTTTCTCTCTGTCTGCTAGGACTTTCCTGTTAGAAAAGTTTAAATTCCTGCATTTAAAGGAAGGGAAATATAGCTATGGTGCAGAGAAATGTATTGCATTTATTCCAGGAAGGAAGATCTGCGTGATATTACATTATAATAAAAATGTATGTAGTTTATTCACTTAAATGGCCCAATTTACACAACTCTGTACAGTCAATTCCAGAATTAATGGCCCCCTTCATGTAATTAGAAATAGTTTGAGCTTAACCAATGCTGCCTGGTTTTACTGAACACAATATCTTTTCAAACACAGTGCAGAAGCACAACATTTTTGTTCTTCATATTCTTAGTTCTGAGCATATGGAGCAAATCCAGTTGCCCCTGAATATGGCCCGAAGTGTATGAACTTGTTAGAACTAGTTTGCAGTATATTAACTGCCATAATAATGTGACACCATGTGGAAACAAAAGCTTTCAGCATTTTCATTTTATCAGTACAGGGCCGACCTGGTTATTGTGCTAAGGCAAATAAGAGAGAAAGGAGACAGATAAAAAACCTCCATACAAGGAAGCACAACTGAACGATTTTCACTGAACTTGGTTTCCTCTGCCAGGAGGTTAAGAGGCTGTAGATGAATCTTTCAACAACATAATGACCAAAAACTTCCCAATCAACACAGAAGAAACACCACGTTAATGTAGTGCTCTCTGGAACTCAGCATATGTTCCAGAAGCCTATGAATATGAGTAATGACCTTATATTCATCCGTCTGTCCATCAGTTTTGAAGAGTGGTGCAAAATCCTTCTACAATCTTCTCACCAGAGGATTCTTCAAATATTGATTGTGAAGTTGTAAGTAATTTAAGCCAGAGTTTTGAATCCAGCATTAAAGGAAACCTTTTAAAGTTCCTCCATAGGACTAAACTCAAAATATTACTATACTTACTGGCTCACCATGGTACCAAAAAGCTTCAAACTTCTCATTTCCTTTCAAACTGAAGGTGGCATTGTGGTTAATATCATACATCTTATTGTCCACAATACCATGTGACTCTGGATACAGACCCTGTGAAAAATACATTAATATATTTAATATATATATATACATACATACATTTATTTTATTATATATAAGTTAGTTTATTATGTATAAGTAAGTTATATTAGTTATATATAAATTTAATGTCATGCCCAAATAGAATACGTTTTTTAAAACAGTAGATTTTGCTCATTTTTTATTCCAAGCAACATGCACATATGCTCCCTACTTACTGTTACGATGGAGTAATGATTGGGAAACGTTTTTGTAGGATAAGCAGGACGCATATATTTTGTAGAAGTTCCACATTTTCCTGAAAAGGCAATGTAAAATGTTTTTCTCTGTTTTTCCTAATAACTTCTTATATCCTTAAAACAATAAATGGTCTTCTGGTTGCAAATACGTTTAGACAAGAAGAAAAAGTTTTAAAAGGGGATCCCGGGGACAGTGAAGTCTTTCAGACTTCTATAAAACCACTCATAAGACATAAATTAATCAATAACACATACTTAGCTTTCTGATGGTTGGAAGCTGGTCTTCATAAAGGTTCAGGTACTCTGCTCTGAAGCCATCCAGTGATATCAGAATTAGTGGTGGTTTGGAAAAACTGACAAAACAAAATGAACATCAGTGCAATTTGCTGCAGTATATCTCCAAGGAATAACAACATTCCAGACTAAAGATGTTACACTGAAAAATGGTTTAGTCATTTTGAATAAGCCACCAAGGTGAATGAGTCAGGACGCATCACTGCCATGCACGGAGTCTTTCCTTTAGTTGCTGCTTTGCAGTTGCTAAAAAAAAAAGCCTCATCAGGGCTTTTGCTCATGTATTTTTCAAGAGAAGCTCAACATCTTTCTGACAATTACTGAGGAAGAAACTGACTGAACATATATGCCATAAGGAATTCTGGACAAAGGAACCAAGAGAGAACCTCAAATCTCATTCAAATGACCCAGTTGAACGACTTACACACTGAACTTAACCAGAATGATTACATCGGCCAAGGACTGATATACAATTCCCCTCCAAAAGTATTGGAACAGCAAGGCTAATTCTGTTGTTTTTGCTGTACACTGAAGGCATTTCAGTTTGAGATCAAATTTCCTGATATTTACATCTAGACGTGTTAAACAACTTAGAACATGGCACCACTTTGGTGCCAGACTACCGAACTTAAGGTGAGCAAAAGTATTGGAAGAGATATTCTTAAAGTAAATAACACTTAATATTTGGTTGCATGTCTCTTGCTTGCAGTAACTGCATCAAGCCAGTGACTGACTGACGTCACCAAACTGCAGCATTCTTCTTCTGTGGTGCTTTTCCAGACTTGTAGTGCAGCTTCTTTCAGCTGTTGTTAGTTTTGAGGGGTTTCTCCCTTCAGTCTCCTTTTCAGGAGGTGAAATGCTGCTCAGTTGGGTTAAGGTCTGGTCTTCTGATTCTTATTGCTGATGAGAAGTTTGCATCTTGTGGTTTCACATAATAAGATACAACATCAGACAAGAGGATAAGTACCACAATGACCATGCAAAAGTCAGTAAACACTGACAGCAGAAGATACAATAAACTATAGAATGCCTCTGCTGTGAAGACAGGCAGCAGAGTGAAGTGATGCGTAATGAAATGAAATGGTCATCATGTGGATCTGTTGAGGAGTCTGATCCTCAACTTCTGAAAAGTAGCTGTTGTAATAAATCTGATAGATGCTTTGTAGCCGTCTTCCAGTTGGGAGGCGTGTAAACAGTCCATGGGGAGGTGAGAGCGGTCCTTTCTGTACCAGGCACTGATGTTCCAGGTCAGGACGCTCACCATGACACACCTGCTGAAACAGCTGAGGATGGATGTGTGCACGCTGGCCCTCTTTAGTCTTCTTAAGAAGTAGAAATGCTATGTGGGTTCTTCACTAGATGAAGTGTTGAGGGACCATCTGAAGGTGTCTGTGATGGATGAACAGTGTCAGTACACAACACTGGGAAGTTTCATTGTTCAGGGTGATGGAGATGATGTGGTGGATCCTGACAGTTTGTGGAACGTTGCTCAAAAAGTCCAGAATCCAATTGCACATACTTTATTGGATATAAAAAGTATACACACCCCTGTTAAAATTGCAGGCTTTTGTGAGGTAATGAAACCAAGATATATCATGTCAGATCTTTTCCAACAAAATTCAAGTGAAACACAAATAGAAACATTTAAAGGAAAGACTACAATCATATTTTAAACATCTAATTGCCACAATCAACAAGTAGCCTTATTATTATTATTATTATTATTATTAATTATTATTATCATCATCATCATCATCATCATCATTAGCACCAGCAGCAACAACAACAACAATGAAAAGTGTACACAGGCAGCAGTGGGGCCAGAAATTGAACAGTAAAACACAAATGACTCAGAAGAACTTAGTATCCAATGGGTTTAAAGGCTATCGCTCCAGAGGTTTGCTCTTTTGCCAGTCCAGTATGCCTGCTTCATACTGGAGTACATGTAGTGCTGTCATTACAAATGGCTGTTGTTTACTGTAGCGTGCACGTGTGCACACACACACACACACACACACACACACACCTTATTGGCTTAGTGCTCTGTTTGCATTTGTGTGCTTTGCTACACTCCTGTGCTAAGCGTCTGTGCTTTGCTGTGTTAACGGTTTCTGCTGTGTTGTTCGGTTTGCCCTGGTTGTGTTAATGTTTGCTATGTCAGTGTTGTATTGTCTGTCCCACTGCTACACTTCGCTGTCATGTCACATGGTACAACCCCTAGGGAGGACGAACAGGTCAGCTGGTGCAGGCACATGCTGTATATATAACCCTCATGTACACTAGAAGTACACTAGATAAGTGGGTGGGTGCCACCCCTTGTGTTTTTGTAGAGCTTTAAGGTAGTGTAGTGTAGTAGCTAGTGTTATCTCGGCAGTCAGGGTGTAGAGTAGGGTGTAGAAGCGCATCTTATGTTCTTTCCTTTGGTACTATCTAAATCTCTGCCTAGGGGACTACCTCCTACGTTAGTTGTCATTCTCATAGCCACTTGTTAAAGCTGTTTTACAAAGAGTCTTGTGTGAATTGTGTATGTTGTAATAAACATGGTAAGTGTAAGTCCCTTCATTCCCCACCAACGCAGCTGTTCAGCATCTATCTCCAGCTCATGTTACTAACCCTGCACTATTTCCCTACGCCAGAGCCCAAACCTAACAGGGCCGTAACAAACAAGAACACAACAAAGGCCTGTCACAGAACGCAGAGTCATGCCTAACATTACATATCAACTACATCCAACACACACCTGAACACATCACGCCTAATGGAAAATCACAACATGAAACACAACCGGTTGCAGAAAATAGGACGAGATGTTTTCACACCTGTGTTTTACACAAAGTGCTTTTGATACTTCAGTCAGCCAACTAAAATTTCATTTGAAACAAATACCAGGTACAGTCATCCGAAACACTGCCAGTCTGTGTGAAATGAAATCACACATTTTGAGCAGCTTTTCCAATCAATACAGATGCAACACAATCATGCTACAACAGGTCAGGAACTTGTGCAATGTGCAGACTCACCATAAGACTTATTGTAGTTGCATAAGCAGTCAGTCATGTTCGCTGCTAGTTTTAGAAGAAACTATCAAATCACACAAATTGTTTAACTAGGGTTTCTTTTAAATCTAGCAGGAGGTCTGTAAATTAATCTTTGGTGCAGTCACATTTACAATAAATAATATATTTTTATAAGTTTTTATTCAAGTGAAGATTTTAACAGAAGAAATATATGACAGAATGTATGAGGGTGTTTTAGGGCCACTGTTTAAAAAAAAGATTTCAAGAATAAGGTCATAACATTTCAAGAAAAACAGTCATAATTGTATGAAAATGTGTGTTTCTCCTGTCAGGAATTGGTTGTGGAGGCGGATGCAAATGCAGGCAGTGTATTTTTAAACAAAACACAAAAACAACGTGAATATAACAATGCTAAACATGAACTATAATCTCAAGGCAAAACACATACGCAGATTAGAGGCTACACGTGACAAGCAACAAAAGCTTGACAATGGCTACGTTTACATGCACATCAAATTCCTTTTAAGGTCTATATCCGGGCTGCAGCCGTATTCCAAATACGATGTTCATATGTGTACAGGAATCGGAATATTCCTGTATACGTTGTTTGGTTGTTGTAAGTTTGCCTGAGTTGCCATTCCTAAATACCTACAGCTACAGCCTACAGCTAAGCACCTGTTAGCACCCATAATTCCTTGCAGGCAGAGCTGCGCATATATCTCCTTTCAGCGGATTTTCTGAATAAGGTGTTTACATTCCAATTAAAACAGGCATATTCCAGGGACGGGAATCGGAATATTGTCTTAATCTGAACGCAGCATTTACATGCATGACTCAATGTTGATGTGCATGTAAACGTAGCCAATGAGATGCTGAAAACCCAGAACTTAAATAGTGGTGCTAATCAAGGTATAACGACACACAGGTGGGAATAATTATGGCAGATCATGTGACATGCAGAGGCTGATGGGTAGTGTAGTTCTGAGTCAATTGGCACAACCATGACACCAATAAGACATTGAGCCAAAGCACAAGGCAAAAACTACAAACTGAATGTCTTTACAAAAGAAGGTTTGTGTTTTGGAATGGCGAGTCAAAGCCCAGACATTAATCCAACCGAAAATCCGTGGAATGACCTGAAAATTCCTGTCCACCAACATTCTCAATGTAATTGGCTCCCAGAAAACATCACTCACCAGCAGAACGCAATCCAGCTGCAGCCATGGCAGTGGTTTGCGTTGGCTTGTGTGTTTTCATCTCAGTGAAAGGGCCATTGACCCTGATCTGTTGAAAATGACAAGCCTTTCTCGTGAAAATATTATGCCTGAGAGTGTTTCCCCATCCGAGAGGTGAGGGAGATGTCCGTGGTGACCACCTCTCGGATGGGGAATGGGGGTTTATGGAGCCTCAGTCTGATGTCAGAACGCAACATATCAACCCGCAGAAATTGAGGGTGGCCTTCCTAACTTGACAGGTCCTTCTACGGATTCGACCACATCCCGATCCGTTTGGGCGACAGAGTTGTGGTCAGATACATTAATCAACACAAGGTCTAAAACCCTCTCTGCCTTACACAGAAACTCCTCAGTTGGACTTGCTGATGGTCAGCCTCACTGCAAGCAAATTACCTCTGTGTCAGCAAGAAGTGTGTGTGAGTGTGTGTGTGTGTGTGTGTGTGTGTGTGTGTGTGTGTATATATGTGTGTGTGTGTTTGCGTGTGCGGTGTGTGTTATGTACACATTGTCAAGGTCCATGTTGCACAGAAAGTCAGCATTCAAGAGAGCTCTACCAGAATCTACACACTAAATCAAGTGGACTATATTATCAGAACATTTGTGTTACTTTAACTTGGCTGTTCTGCAATGTTTCCATGGTTTTGAAGTCTGTATTGTTAATTAATTCTAATTGTCATATATGGTGTGTTTAGGCAGGTGAGAGGAACTGGATGGATCGCTGGTGAACATGACTGTTAATGATGCAGAACCATTCTCCATCCTGAGGATCAGCGTTTCAGGGCTTTTTAAAGAAACCTGACTCCACTTACATTCCTGCTTACAGAAAGTACCTGAGGCCCATTAAAGGCGTGTTGAGACATTCTCACATTGCACACAAGTTTATTTTATATATACATACACATATATATGTATTTATTTTAATATCTTTTAATATGTGGCCCCAAAATGGCCAACAAGACCCTGGTTCCCGCTGTTCCTCTCAGTAGTGGTTTGGATGCCCTTCTTCCTGCCCAAGGCAAGACCTGCATGTCTTAGCCGTAAGCTGAACAATTCCAGAGTGATCTCAAGTCCAAACCCAGAGTTATGCCTATGATTATTTCATCGAAATTTGTGAACCAGGTAATTAATCTTGCAGCATCCTACAGAGGTCAAACTGTAGAATGTTTTCTACTGTGACCAGTACGTCAGGTCAACATCACCCCTCCTACTGGTGTTAGCATGGCAATCATCACTGTCATCTTTACAGCTAGCCACGGGGCGTTCATCATCAACTTGTGGTTGGGGTTATTCAGGTTTTAAACACTTCTCTGGCAGTTAGAAGGGGTGAAACAGAATGCAAGTTATGAATGAAACTTAGTTCCATGTACACCAGATAACTGTCAGGGTTCCCTGTTTGTAACAGGCACTCAGTGAGTCGGCTCCAGGATGGAATATAAAGTATTTATAACGAATACTGTGTCACTGTCAGTTCTTGTTGAAGATCTCAGTATGGTGTATACATGCACGCAAGCATATCCAGGTGTTAACATATCTAGTTACATACCTAGCATAAAATTACCTTAAATGCCCATTACAAATACTATACCTGTAAAAGTAATAATTAGGGCATAGCTTCAAAGTGCACAAAAATTCTACAAGCATGCGCATGAAATTTGATTACTGACTGTATATCATACCTTTCAGGGCACTGGGGTGTCTCGATATCATCACACTCGTCTTCTAGCCACGCCTTTTCTCCTGCACAAAATGGTCAATGCTATGAGCTAAGAAACCTAATGATTAGTCAGAGGTTTTTGTAAAAAGTGCCTTAATAGCAAAAGGTCTGACATACACTCACTGTCCAATTTAATAGGAACACCTGTACACCTGCTCATTTATGCAATTATCCAATCATTCAGTCATGTGGCAGAATTCATCAAACCTTGATATGGATGAGCTACAACAGGCAGAAGACCACACCAGGTTCCACTCCTGTCAGCCAAGAACAGGAATCTGAGGCTTTCATGGGCACAGACTCACTGAAACTGGAGAGTTGAAGATTAGAAAACAAAATCTCATATTTTTCCAGTCTTCAGCTGTCCAGTGTGGGTGAGTCTGTGCCCAATATAGCCTCAGATTCCTGTTCTTGGCTGATAGGTTCTTGGAGTGGAACTTGATGTGGTCTTCTGCTGTTGTAGCCCATCTACCTCAGGTTTTGATGTGTTGTGCATGTTGAGATGCTTTTCTGCTCACCACGGTTGTAAAGAGTGATTATTCGAGTTACTATATCCTTCCTGGCAGCTCGAACCAGTCTGGCCATTTTCCTCTGATCTCTCTCACCAACAAGGCGTTTCCACACACAGAACTGTCACTCACTCAGTGTTTTTTGTTTTCCGCAGCACTCTGTGTAAACTCTAGAGACTGTTGTGTGAGAAAATCCCAGGAGATCAGCAGTTTCTGAAAAACTCGAACCAGCCCATCTGGCACCAACATCCACGCCACGGTTAAAGTCACAGAGATCACACTTTCTCTTCATTCTGATGTTTGATGTGAACATTAACTGAAGCTCTTGACCTGCATCTGCAGGATTTTATGCATTGTGCTGCCACATGATTGGCTCTCTAGAGAACTACATAAATGTGCAGGTGTACAGGTGTTTCTAATAAAGTGGATGGTGAGTGTACATTACTCCTTGTACATAAGTGTACAATGTACAAACCAGACCACATTCAATCAAAACTTGGATACTACTGAATAATAACTGCCTGATGTGGCACTTAAAAAAACAAACAAACAAACAAACAAAAAAAAACCCCAGAAACAGCATAATGGCACAGAAGCATGTCCACATGTCTACCCTCATCTAAAAACATCCAGGTTCTAAGAATGTGAAAAATCCCCCAAGCCTACAGGTACCTGCCCCTTACTCAGTAACTAACACTAGTTATTAAGTAGCTAGGATCAGTCTGTCCGTTGTATCTGCCATGTATGACCCTTGGTCTACACTTAGGGTCAGCAACTTTTACTGATGACTTTGCAGAATGTACAATGTAAACTGCAGCCTGTCCAAAGTCCCCTTACATCCATGTTACTTCATCTCAGTCTACGAATCCCCACAAAAGTACAAAAATAGGATTGGCCTTTTTGTCAGGCTGCCAATCTGACAAGCTCCCTAGAAGCTCCCTTCATAAAAGACTAATTGAAACGAGACAATTTACACATTGAATCCCAATGACTAAATATTGGTCATACAGTGCACTACACACAGTATGCTGAAAAACTTTATTCTACAAGCAACAAGGAGCCATTTGAGACTCTATGTTTCGAGACTTTATGTAGTGATTCCAGTAGTTTATGACTACAAATGAGATCACCATAAAGTATCATGGTGACTATGAAAAGATCTACGCTGGTTTGAGGAAAGGCATTTTTATGGGTGTGTGTGTGTGGGGGGGGTGGGGTGGTGGTGGTGGTGGTGGTGTAACAGAAGAGCTTTGACTAGAGTAAATGGTAACTGCATGCATTTAAGTGAAATTAGAGCTTGGGTGTATCTTTATAACTTCTTTACCTTTACACACGCTGTAGTAATTTGTACAGCAATCGCCTTTTTGATCACAATCTGCAGCACAAGAGCAAAGGCTCCTGGGTAACCTCTCCTCACCACAGCGCAAGCTGGAGCATGTCCACAGCTGACCTGATGGGGAAAATGCCAAATCACTGGGAAAACTATTTTTAATCATAAATAGTTTTATCATCAAACCAATGCAAGAATGATCATGTTCAAATTTATATTCAAATATCTGTGATGTTTATAAATATCTCTGCATAAACACCTTTTCTTTCTGAGGAGGAAAAAGAGGAATAGAAGAATATGTTTCTATAAAAAGTGGGTAAATATAATTATCAGAATCAACCTGACTGTGATTTACTTCTAGCAGTCATAAGAGTTCCTAAAAGGACAGCTAACTGATTCACTACTTCAGCCAGAGACACAGTATTTCCTCACATTAACCTCATCCACGCAATCAATCTGCACGGCCTTTCACAAAGAAACATCACTCCTATTTTCTGTCACTAAATAAACTCCACTCCAAGGGGAAATCCACCCTAAAGACTTTAATCTTTATAATTAATGTGATCTTAACTGCCATCATTTTTTATTTTACCCTCCTTTCATCAACACGTGGATCCTGTGATCGTCTGGCAGAAACAGGCTCATGAGTAGGTTTGATGGAGTGAAAAATCATGGAGGGTTTATTAGGGTTTTATTTATTTATTTATTTTTTGAAGCTGTACTGCTTTGAAACAAAGCTCTCTCAGGTCTCAGTTATAAGGTGTGTATTCTGGTTCTGCTAGTAATACGGTTTTCTGTATATCTTACTGTTTTTCTAATATTAAAATCATGAACTAGTTATTTGGCCAAAGATAAATAAATGGAGTGTTGACATTGTGACCTGTGAGCAAATGACTGAAGAGAATAAAAGCCGTTGCCAGCCCTACAAGTGTTTGGTGACAGGAATGTACATAATATGGAAAATGGGGGGAAGAGACCTAAATGTCAGACATCTCCATCTTGATAACCCCACTAAGGTCACATGCATGACATCTTTCTTATTCCAACAAGGAAAAAAAGCTTCTTCAATGCTTTTACACCAAACATCCTCAGGGTTCGACAAACAACGACTATTAAGACATTAGTAACTCTAAATCTACACACTAAATCAAGTGGACTATATTATCAGAACATTTGTGTTACTTTAACTTGGCTGTTCTGCAATGTTTCCATGGTTTTGAAGTCTGTATTGTTAATTAATTCTAATTGTCATATATGGTGTGTTTAGGCAGGTGAGAGGAACTGGATGGATCGCTGGTGAACATGACTGTTAATGATGCAGAACCATTCTCCATCCTGAGGATCAGCGTTTCAGGGCTTTTTAAAGAAACCTGACTCCACTTACATTCCTGCTTACAGAAAGTACCTGAGGCCCATTAAAGGCGTGTTGAGACATTCTCACATTGCACACAAGTTTATTTTATATATACATACACATATATATGTATTTATTTTAATATTTTTTAATATACTCATTATTTTGGAAATTATTTTTCCCCATGCTATTTTTAGTCCTACAAGTTTAAAAAACTCATTTGTCTATAAAGGCATGTTCCAAATAAAACAAAACCATAAAATATATTTGGTGTGTTATTTTTAAATCATTAGTAGCCATGAACTAATCAGTAACAGTTTAAGCATTAAACAGTCACTGCTGTCGCTGTTCAGTCCTCAGTACTTTGTTAAAAGGAAGGAAATTTATGTAATTAAATTTAATTGAATATTCTTGCATTAGTGGGAAAATTAGAGCAATAAACTAAAACAAAATGTGCTAATGATGTAAGTGTTAATTAGCAAGCTGAAAATCTGGGGCTGTAACCATGGGGGGTGAATATTAATGCAATCTTTTACATATTTTATTTGTAAATCATTTTGTTTAGTACAAACAAGAGTCTATGTAGCCGATTGCTCTGCAAAGCAACCTTGAGTTTGTGACAAGCGCTATACAAACATATTATTATTATTATTATTATTATTATTATTATTATTATTATAGAAAACAAGACCATATTACTCATATCCTTAAATCACTCCACTACCTTCCAATCAAGTACAGTATTGATTTTAAAGTACTTTTACATATCTACAGTGCTTTCAATGCCATTATTATCAAATACATTTCTGACCTGCTCACTGCTCATAAACCAAGTAAGAGCTCAGCGTGTTGGCTGCAGGAGTTTTCTGTCATTCCCAGAGTTAAAACTGAAGTACGTAGGTGGGAGAGTTTTTTCCATCCTGGCCCTACTCTGTGGAATCTGGTAATCTAAAGCACACAACTGTGCGTCGACGGTGCAGTGGCTGCTGCTTTATGTCCCAGGAGCCCTCATGTCTGTGTTAGCTTCTGGCTCTCCATTTTAGTTATGATGTCATAGCTAGTCCTGCCAGAGTCCCTGCTTTCACTCTGCATGCAAAGTATATTGTCCTTAACCATTAGAGGACAAAAGCTTATCTAACAATCTCTTCCTCTCTCTCTGTCTCTCTCTCCCTCACTCTGTCTCTCTCTCCCTCACTCTGTCTCTCTCTCCCTCACTCTCTCTCTCTCTCCCTCACTCTCTCTCTCTCTCCCTCTCTCCATCTCACTCTCTCGGTCGAGCTACACATGCTACTTCTGAGATGCCAGTGATCCTGACCCCTTCTGCTCCTCCTCGCTACTTGACCCATCCTGATGCCCTACTTCTGGTTGGAGTCTCATCGGTTGAGTCGCTCGCTGCTGCTGGGGCTCCATATGGACGGCCTGAAGAACCGT